>JACXIL010000182.1:786496-1137204 GCA_014737365.1 Bombus soroeensis
TTCCACTCGACTGCTCATTCGGGATGACCTTCTTACTATCTGCGATCTACTGCTACCAATTATTTATTGAACCCTGTGAAATTCTATTGTAACACATTATAATTTCAAAATTGCTCATTGTAAACTACACGTAGAGTATTGCACGAGAATTAAAAAATAAAGTGATTAGCCGTACTATACTAATGCTGCTTTAGTATTTGGTTTTCTTTTTGTTTAAAGCTGGGTTTACATTAGTCCAGTCGCCGGATCAAGCTATTACATTCCAGTCGTTTGACTGAAAATCGATCGATGTCTACGTTATTTCAGTCTTTTCTGAATCGTTGAAAGTGGTAAATTATAGTGGCAATGGATACAATGTACTACTTCAGCCAGCATTGGATAAAAAACCATCTTAATCCATTTCCAGTAACCCTGGAATGTCGTGTTCTCGACAGTGGGCTTAAACACTGAATTAAAAAAACAGCAGTCCTTCACTGGATTGCTTGGTGAAATGGAAACACTGTTTACATTATTCCAGTAATGATCCAGTGTTGGGTCAAGTCACTACACTGGAACGCTACTAGAGCAATGTAATCTCAGCTCGACACTGCTGGGATTATATCACCATAAATGAACATCACGTTTCGATAATTTCCGAAATACTTGATTTTAATATGTAATATACTTAAATTTCACTAGTATTTCACTCTTCCTGGGAATAAGGTATTCCAACATTCCGAAAGACAGACTACGACTTTGTCACGTAAACTGCAGACGTAAGTTTTAAAGGACAAGAAGGTTGAGCCTTAACACAACTATTAATTTTCCTTTTATCACTTTTTATTATGAACTCAGTAATATACACTTGAATATACACTGAATCGACGCGTATAAATCACAGTTTACTTCAATAAATCTATATGAGAGGTAATTACACCGATAAGTTAAGAACGCGGCTGATCTAAGGGTAGAAACTTGGTAAAGATGTTGACTGTTCTAAAGATAGAGAATAAGTGAAGTTCAGTGATGATGCTGTGGCGGAGGAAAGCTAGTGATGGGTTTGTTTAAGGACACGAGATGAGCTGATTTGTTAAGGATACTTTTGCTAGGGAGCCGCAAACGGAAGAGAAAACCAACTTTTCCTTATCTTCCCGTAGTAGACAAAAATGTAAATAGCCTTCGAAATAGAAGATGATTGTTTTTGGTCTGAAGGACCTTAGGTGTGAAAATGCCAAGATTTATGACAAGTTCTTGAGGCTATTGAGGGTACGCGATGAGGAACCGTAAACATTCGGTTGCTATCTTTCCCGGTGTGTGTGGCCTTGTCTCTGATGCGGATTGAGATGTGGTTGATGTCACAACTTAGTGATAGTTACACAATATATTAGCACGTTGACTGCCACGTGTGTTTTCACCGAAGTCTCCGCCAGGCCACGCGTGCCGCAGTACCAAACGTTCTCTGCTAGGTACATCGATATTTTAGTAATGCGAGTAAATAATCTTTTTAATAAACCATTTTCGTATTTCTTTTATAACAATTCAATAGTTCTATTATTTCCTCTGGAATATCTTTTCACATACCTACGACGATCCTTCGCAAGTAGTCAAATAAGCGACACCCGAATATGGGCTTCGTGGCCCCACTGGAAACTTTGCTGACACCCGAATGCGGGTTTCATGACAGTCAACGTGTTAGAGTCTACATTAGAGACCACCGCTAACACGACTTATGTCACGGTCGCAGTGTTTAATTTAGTCTCTGAGCGATTGAATGAGCGGACACTTTGCGCGTAGAAATGTGGCTTAGTTTCTAATCGCACGCGACCGTGTTATAAATTCGGAATATTGAAGGAATTAGACGAAGATAGAAAAATATAAATTGACGAATGAACGAATGGTTTGCGTCCCATCTGACTTGTCTTGGAACTTTTCGAACAAGTAGTATACGTACTTCGTTATTCGATCGCTTCGATCATTTCCATCGTTGAAACAACCAGAACCATTTCAATCGATCTAGGCGACAAAGAGCTATATTCGCACAAAGAGTTAAACGTCGTGATAGAAATCGAATTTTTAGGATATCTGGAAACGTGAACAAAACGTTGGCAGAAATATATTGCGAGCAACGAGGATCACTTTGAAACCGACGAAGTAGAAATTGATGAATGAACGAGTAGTTTGCGTTTGGTTCGACGTGGTCTGCAACATTCTGAAGAAGGTAGTCAAGTTTAATGTCAACGATGTTTCTGCGTGAAAAGCTGCTATTGCAAATATCTGTATTATTAGATCTTTACTGGTACACTTTATAACACGTGATTGCGAAAGAAAGCGATTTCTGAGTTTACGGCTGTGTTTTATTGCCAGCATGTGTCACGCTACACCCTACCCAAGACGTTAAGAATTGCTTACGTAGACTTTTAAGGAAGGCGCTCCCCTCGTCCTCAATTGCTTAAAGATGTGTCGTAAACTAGGAGTTTTCGAAGGGTAAGTTTGGCTGTGACATCCTGGAGACCGGAGAATCTGACCTGAAGGAAACTCCGCATCGTTATCAAACTTCACGTACTGCTCGCTAATATTGGAGCTGCTGCTCCTTCTCTGAAAGGGTGCGGTAAAGGACATACGAGAAAACGTGAGTTACTTGAGCTCTAGTCAGTCGTGCCTTGTAGGAAATTTAGTCATTCGCTATATCAAAGTGGTCGCCTTTAATTTATTTAAGTTAACACGCCACGTGTAAAGTCAACAAAGTTTGAACGTCATCGTATTAGCCGCGAGCACTTAAATTAAGATAATGAATAACGCACACGTCACTCTCGTATGGTTGGTAATTAATTTTCGTTTATTTAATCGATCGATAACGCTGGCAAAGATATCTACCAGTATAAATGATGATTTGGTTTTTTAGTTATTAAAAGGATACAAGTGTTTTTGATGAAATTAATCTTCTATCGTAGCTTTTATCGAGATGGAAATTATTTTCTTCGTACCACTTTAATTGGAATCGCCTATTTAAGGGATATTTTAGTTTATTATTATCTCAGGCTAATCTCTACTTAATTATTACTTTACGTATTATATAGTGTTAAAAATATCGTAGCTTTTATCGAGATGGAAGTTATTTTCTTCGCACCACTTTAATTGCAATCGCCTATCTAAGGGATATTTTAGTTTATTATTATCTCAGGCTAATCTCTATTTAATTATTACTTTACGTATTATATAGTGTTAAAAATTGACTTTCATCTACGATGCAATATTTGAGTATTCGCGTTCTGTGTACGTGTTCGATATTGGGATCATTTGAAGGCAACCATTTCTAATTTATCATTTTATCCACACTTTTCTTATAGACAATTATTCTTATAGACAATTATCTTATAGACAAAATATTTCTTATATATTAATTAATAAATAATTATATTTTTGAAATTGTTCTAGTATTAAAAATCGACTTTCATTTACGAAGTAACGTTTGAATTGATCGAATTCTATGTATTAGTGTCAGGATGTTCCGATGATTCGTAGTGTTCTTTTCTATTCCATCGTTGTCATTAAATGATACAATTATAGACAATATTTGAGTCGAATCGTGCGAAAATAATTAATTAGTTGAACACAGTAGAAGCTCCACAATTTTGTGATGTTATTAACACACACAGTACAGCTTTTACAATTATTAAAACTACCAAGCTGTAATTCTACTTTAGGTAGTTATTTCGTATTTAGGTAGTTATTATAGTTATTTTGTAGAAAACTTTAGCGAAAGCTTTAAACCACGTACTGTTGGTACTACTCGTTGTTAAATAAGCCATTAAGTATATGTAAAATAACAACAATAAATAGAGCTACATTTTCGTTTAAATTAAATCCTCCAAACCATATTTCCTCAATTTCAGGTTATCGAGAGTTTGGTAGCTTTCTGCATAACGTGGCTCATTTATCGTATGTTCGTTGGTCGCAGCTAACGCCGAGAGGCGAACCAACATATTTCACGATGCAATACATTAACATCAAATCCGAAAACATTAGTATTACTAATGGAAGCAATAAAATGAAAATATTGTCACTGCCAGCTTTTTTCTTCGGAAGAGTAAAATTTATTTCATAACCGTCGATGTTAGGTAGATTACGACTATGTGCGAAATGAATATTCGCCTATGCCATGTGGCTTGCCGTTTCACGTTTCCACGAGCAGAATTTCAATTGCAATCTTGGGGAGCGAACGCTCGCCCCCTTCTTGCACAGTTCCTGTGTTTCCTGTCATGCGGCTCACGCCAATTGAAAGCAACGTGGGAATTCATTTGGCCAAGTTACTGTGCTCCATGTGTACTCCAAGCGAAAGCGTTATTGACGACGAACAAAAATTTATTTATTTTTTGAACGAACCCCAGAGAAATGTGAGTAGTAGCTAAATGGATTTAATGAATAGTATTTTCCGGCGTATTTAGATGTATTTTTGGATATATTGGATGCGGTCGAATAACGTGGACAAGCAGGTACTCCTTATGAGAAAATAAGAAGAAAATAAACGATAAGATTTTCTCGTATGACGCTTCGTTTTTTAGAGAGTAGAGCTTGAAAATTTATCAGGTATACTTGCACATGATTAATCCAGGAGTAGATAGATAGAATAAATAATCGACCGGAGGTTATTCTAAAAGATAAATTTGAATGTATTTGAACGTATTTAAATGTTTTATTGAAAATGAAGCCCTAAACGGAAATTTTACTCCACATTTTGCACTTATTTTCGCATGTACAATAGGTACACTTGTAACAAGTATATTATAACTTTATTGAAATTAATTTAGTATTAGGAAAAGGTCTGAGAAATCGTCAGTAATTTATATTTTCTGACATCTTCATATCTTTTCGTTACCTCTATTCTGAAGCATTCTCAATGATGCGATGATACATATTGTGTTACCTCGTAATCAATGCGGTCGTTGGTTTTCGTATCAGTACGTACTAGTGGTGACATTTCTCTTACTTTTTTATGATTCACCATCTTTTTCTATCAAATTTTCTATTCTAATTTTTTAAACTCCGACAGCGATAAACTCTCGTCGTATTGAACTTAATTCTCGGGAAAACCGCATTATTTATGGGATGATAAACTTCAATAAAACACATGAATTGTAGACGACTACGGAACACACATCGTTACCTTCTTATTTAGAAAAGTTCACGCGATATTGATGGACGATGATTATGAAATATTATTTGCAAAGACTCAGCAAAGAAACAGCTACTTTTCAATGTATCGATACTGGCACACCCTGTATATATAAAACATTTATATTGTTCGGAAGCTTTTATTGTTTCGAAAAACATTTCAACTACGAGCGATCGTTACGTGGATCACGAGCTGCACTACAGAAATATTTACCATTGACAAATATCTAATAACGTGAAACGTGTACGTACCGTGGCCATGCAATATCGATAGATTTTGCAGTTCACACGTATGAAGTACACGGAGTACGATAGAATATCCGAAGTTATTTGAACGTCTCCGGTTGCCTTCAACAAAATCAATATCAAATATTTGTGCAGGTATGTTCGTCCTTTTCGGACTTGGATGACGCGCCGTCACTACGTGTGCGATACATGCGATAAAATGTAATTGGTTGGTATGTTTTTTATACCCCGGACAACGTAAAAAAAAACTTTTTTTTTATCAAAACAGATTAAGGAAGAAACATAGCTGTTGCACTGTTAGAAGAAAATTACTGTTGCACGGAAAATGTTCTTCCTCGTACGTTTGAAACTTGAATTTTGGGAATGAAATTATATTTTTGTGGCGTTACAAAATTATTATAATACGTGTTATTGTCGAAATTATGTAATACGATACATGATATTTATCAAGTTGTTATCGATCGCGTTAAAAAGAAGGTGGTTCATAAAACGTTTGTATTGAATTTTAATAAACAGACGTAGCAACCTCTGTAGGATGGTGTTTTACTTAACAAGTTTTATAGAAAGCATTATACTTTGGATATTTTACACATTTTTTTACATCTTTTATAAATACACGAAAATTTGCAGTTTATTAATAAGATTTATATTCATATTAGAAGCTTGTTATTCTTCGCTATAATTCTCATTAGAAGATTCGTGAAATTTATTGATATTTGTTTATGATAACTTTGATAACAGATGAAAACTATTTTCGTTGTTGCAATATTTTCTCAGAGTTGGAAGAATTCGCACAAGTGTGAGAATAAAAAAGTATGTCAATTATACATGCTACAATTTTCATATGTATTATATTCGTATAAATTTATGTTATATGATTAAACTTCTGATGTTTATGCAGGTATAATATGTCAAAATATGCAAAATGTATGCAAAATATATGCGAATACAGGAGATATGCTCGCTGCATGTCAGCATAGTATTAATCATTTTAATATTTTATATATGTAATTTAAATAAAACTAACTAAACCGGAATAATCTGTATCAGCTGTACAATCAAATAATAATCATAACATATTTCAATAATGAATAAATAATAAAACCGTAATACGTGTTTCCGCTAAAATGTTACTAATTTTGGATAATACATTGTAACTTAATATGTGTCACTTTTACTGCTCTATATGATTTATGAATTTAAAATCAGAAATCCCATGTGAGAGATATCAATTACTGATTTATTTAGAGGTAATCTTAACCTGATAAGTTATTGATACCTTATTATCAATATGACACAGATATGCTCTACAGGATGCAGCATGAATTTGTCACCATAACATTCAGGATGGTTCTGTTGGTTTAACTAAAAAATACTTTAAAAGTTCTCAAAAAAAAACTTTAAAAAATCCTTTTTACAAATAAAAGCTGAAATCGTCTTTCGTGTTTGAGATTGTATTTTCATTTTCAGTTTTTTAAACTACGTAAAAGGATTAATTTTTCTGATTATTTAAAGTTTTGCTACCGCCAGGTACTGTTTATTTATCGTGCCCATAATTTCATCTTAAATTGTGCGAAGAACAATAACGAGATCTTTATTTTTCCATTCCATGATCATTACTTTTTCTTTACAACTTACTATAGTCTTATCTCTGTATAGTCTCCTTTCTCAGAAAAGCAACTCTTACGTCAAAAAAAATAGGGATTTTTATTTTTACAGTTCCAATTTCATTGTTTCTATATAGTTATTTTGGATATTCTATATTAAGATAAAAAGATTGAAGAAAACTAAGTTCTTATTGGCCCCTTTTTGTACATTATAGGGATCTTGATTGTACATAAGTATACTAATTATGCAAGCATAATTGATACCCAAGTGAATGTAATGTTTTAGGTTGAAAAATAAAGTAATTCAAGTTACGGTCTTATACTTTGCATAATTTGCTTCTTCATCTACTCTGACTGGCTCGCACGATGTATGAAACAAGTTACGTATACCTGCACTTACATCGAAAGGATCTACAACATCGAACTTTTAGAAGTTTTCGTCTGACAATTCTCTGGATACAAAATTAACCAGCTAATAATTTTAGTAAATTTGCAAGTTATAAGTTATAGATCATGTTCTTCATAATTCCTGATCGAAGAAGATTATCAGATAACTCGTAATACTTGTAAAAAATTTCATGTCTTTCATTACCAAACCTATGCTATTATACTGTACAAGAGTATTTGTTAACACTAGAACTATCGATAGTTAACACGAAGCTATTTCTACAAAAACCAGTGAAAATGACTGGTCTTTAAAAAATACGCAATAATAGAATATTTTTATATTTATTGATTTATTACTTTCTTAGTACATGTTTGCTATTATTAATCCATTTAAACGAGGGTTGACTAATTTATAAAATTGTAGAACCAGTCGTTTTCACTGCTGTGGTATTTCTAGCGTTAGCATCCAGCGATCTAGCGATCGATCCGGAATTTTTCTGATAACTGATATCATCATATCGAATGATACGCAGTACAAATTTTAAAAACATGTGGCAAGTTGTAGAAAACGAGGAAACTGGTTAATTGGGGTTCGATAAACAGATTGCAAGACCCTTTTACATTTTGACTGGTATTGGTATAAGTAGCTTTGATACAAAATTATTTCAAGTTTGAATACACAAAAAACAAAATAAAATTCATTATATCATTCTTTTAGTTATCGTTGCGAACGTCATTACATCATTGCGGAAAAAATATAATATAAAGTGGGAATCTTAAAATAAAATTGTAAAACCAGTCAATCTGACTGATGTGATAGTTCTAATGTTAATAATTGTATCTTGCAAATTGTATTTCTCAAAATTTCACTAATAACGTCGATTCAGTTACTCAAGACGATGGCAATGGTCTCGACTATCTCAGCGTTTAAGTCCAAAACACAGATATTGTAGGGAGCCTTATTGATACAAGCAGGTGGCTGGCGAAACTTATCTTCTCTTTATTTTTTCTTATCCCGTCATTTTTCTTTCTTTCCTCTCTTCCATTGTAGTGCTATAAATTGAAGATCCCGATCGAGCACACAATAGCGGAAAAGAACAAACAAGAACACGTGACAAGCCAAGGCAGCAGCAACAACATCTCCATCGTCCAAATTCGTAATTCTTCCTCAAGGTTATTTATGGAACTACGATGTTCAGCCGCACCAATTGCAGCAACACGTCGGATATGCTACGTCGATCGTTGCGGCGTCTCATGGTACACGTTACAGCGCTTTCAACGTAGCCAGGTTAGAATAGCAGAGTATACTACTATTTCAACACTACTGCGCTACGTGCTCGTCGCAAATCCTCAGCTCCAGCTACGCGTTCACTGAAATACCTAGAACACAACCAAAACGATATACTGGCTTCTACATTTATACTTTAGTCTACTTCATGACATCGATTCACCAGAAGATCCATACCAGCGCAGAATTTTTAAAAGTCATTATTTAACTCTTACAAATACACGAGCTATCGTAAAAATAGCCGAGAAATCAATAGCCACATTAATAGGAAACTTTTGCAACGTAGAAATGCATGTTAAAACGAGGATTAAATGTAACGCATGGGTAAGTTTCACCGTTGTCGCTTTTTCATCTCTTCGCTCATTTCTTCCGACTTTCTTCCATCTTCACATTTCGGATAAACGCTAATGACACTTTTTCGTAACTCCAGAGATTCTCTTTAAATGTACTACAAAAATGTTTCGTTCGTAAGCAAATCGAGAAATGGTAGAATTTTTCAACATTCTCTTCTTTATGGCGATTGATTCGTTAGAAGCAGAATTGTAACGATCAACATCGGAGTAAAGTTGGTTTACGGATCGACCACACTTCCTCAAGTGATATTTTACTTTTCTAAATACTCGTTTTCGATGTATTCAAGTTTTTAGAAAATCGAACGTGCCGAATTGTATTAGCAAATTTTTATTAATATCCGTCTAACGTCGTTCGATGATACAAATTGAAAATCTGTGTATAATGGAAGCTGACGCACGGAAATTGACGTTTACCATTCACCAGATCGCTGAATAGCAAATTTATTCGTCGGTCACATTAGCGATCAATTTGTCGCGTTGCTCGACTTCGAATCACACTGGCCGCCTCGTTGCGCGGCCATTCAATCTGGTGATGCCTTCTAATCCACGCTGAATAGAAATCATTTTGAAATTTCTGTTTCATTGTATCCATAGAACGATATATTGATTTTGCAACAAGTTTGCTCCATGTTAAAGTACCGTTTCCACGAAATTAGTTTTTGATCTATGAGTACTGATATATTAGGTGGTCCGAAAAGTTTCTTTCCTTTTATAAGGAAATAATGGATGCACAACATTTTTCGTTTTATATTATTTCATCGAATTACGTATGATCCATTTTGTTCTATTAAAATAAAGATCACAACGTTCGACAGATTACATTTCATGTTTGTATAAAGATGCGTCGTTGTAAAAGACGTTTATGCACTGATAGTTATAGCAATAGTAAGCATGGTCGATTTATAATAATAATACACGAACGTCGTTGAGACGTGTGAATTAATGGCAAACTGAAAATCAGAGTCTTACTATCTTCTGGAATCAAACTATACAGGATGAACCACCCTAAAGTGTTGCAATCTGTTTTCCTCGGAAATGTCGTTTTATAGATTTCGACTTGAAATTTGGGCTCGTTAAATGGTTCAAAGTTTAATATTTTTAAGTATAAGAAATTGTGAGAATCCGCAACTTTCTTAAATGGCACTGCCTATCAGTCTGTTTTTATTTCGTCTTATAATTAGTAACATCTTGCGTTTCCTAAAATGCGATCTCCATGAAAAGATGACAATCTCACACAGTTAAATTTTCTACACAAAGTTAATTTACTGTGGAAAATCGTAAAGAGTCCAATCGATTTACCAAAAAAATGTATCTACTCTTAATTTTATACTTGGTGCTTATATCGCTCGGAGAAATTTGTATAATTTGATCTGACATTCGATACTCTTAGGAAACATAGTTAACCGAGTTAAAAGAAATCGTCAAACGTTTCACATAAAAGCGACGTTTCGTAATCATACAAATCGCGAAGCGATTGTCTAATTTCCTAGAGCTTAACAAATCTTTTAAAAATGTTCCAACGAATACAAAACCATTAGTACGCCTCGAGAAAATCTGCTCGAATGCTTTACACTTAGATGGTAAAAGTACTGCTATTGTAGCACTCTAATATCGTAACAGTCTCTCGAGATTTGCGCAAAGTTTTCCAACGTAAAGCCGGAACGTTCCATGTACAAAGGGCTAATGAGCTTTTCTCGAGGACTTTTCTAATATTTGGTTGCGATAGAGAGCCGTAGCTGTTTGCGTTTGCAGAATCAACGGAAATAGCACATTGTCTTTAAGAGCATGTCTCAGCGTGAGGTACGCTGTTATCTGAAATGGCGAAATCCCGACATCCAGGGACGTTTATTTCAACGACTTTAGATCGTTAAACCGTAGTACTATGCCACCTTGACCTAAGCCAAGTGGTTTAAGCTAAGTATAAGGTATCGCAAGTGGTGTTGAGCTCGCTCTCGTTCGGATCGCGTGTAGCTACATTCGATTGATACGAACATCATTTGCATAGATACGAAGTTCGCAGTGAAAAACGATACGAAACGTAACATACTTGGACCTAGCCAATTAATATGTATAAACGCTATGGTATTAAATACGATGGTGTACAAATATTTTTAGTAGCCACTGCATATGACGTCAAGACCTGTTAATGCAATTTCATTTCGAATCAGATTTTGTTGAAACTAAATATTTATGATAATGAAATTGGATATTTGTAACGTTTATAATAATCTCCGATCTACAATAATCGAGCTCTTTATAATCGGATTAAGTGGTTGTTAAATGGCAACAAATTTAGCAATTTTAGATCCAAATGAGACAGGCTTGGCCTTCCTCTTTCGTTCGCCTAATCTAATGGGATGGCTCAATCGATTACCAAGAAAAATGACGTTACTAAGGAAAAACGCAAGTTGCGTTTCTCGGACAGATTTTTGATACAAAATTTCAAAAAGTCTGGACGAAATGAGATTGAACGCGTACTTTCGTTGTGTATCGTACCGTAAGAAATTTGAAGGTTTTAGGAAACGCATTGGACAGATTATAAAAGCACGGTAATGTTGTTTCTTATGAAAAGCACTATTTCTTATTTAATTAGCCGCGTAATGAATCGGAAACGTCATATCCAATTTATCTTCGCTTGGAAGAAATTAAAAATACAGCTATGTATTAAATGTAATCTCTTCGGTAAGTTATGGTCGTTTAGACATTGTTTCACATTGTCAGTAGCTGCTTTTTCATTCTCTAACCGCGTAACGGTGTCTGTTGCTGCTTTAAGAGCAGATATTACGCGTAATTTACGATGGTCGTTATCGCGAACGGAACAGTTGCGAACGAGAGAAACGTAAGGTTCCGTGAAACACAAATTAACCATCTAGAGGGATCACAAACTGTCAGGATTGTCGCAGCTTCGTACCTGCCTCAGGTACTAAACTACGTGTACTAAAATTTGAACGATATAGAAGAAAATCGTAAATCGTTGCACGCTGTTTATTATTTTATGTGAATAATTATTAAAAAATATATTTCTATCTAAATTTTTTCTAGCAAGTGTTAATAGATTGTACAGTAGAGATTCTATTATCCGACCTGATTTCGACCGAATTCTAACCTTAACTCTAACCGTAACCTAGCTTTACCTGGAATAATCGAAAACTCGAATAATACGGAAGGATCCATGGTCGTTGGAAAGTTATGCATTAAAATTGGTAAATTAAAAACATTTGTATAATGTAACATTGTAAATGTATTTAAGATTAAATAAGCATTTAACTGATTGATTGATATTTATTTAATTATAATTGAATTAACTGAAAAAATAACTTTGATTGAAAATAATGACATTTAATTAATTAAAAGTTTGATCAACCGTCTTAACAACACCGGGCTATTCGTACTTTCGTATTCTTTGCGTTAAACTTTCCAAAAGGATGAAGTTACGGTACAGTTTAGAGCACCTCGGATAATACGGAACTGCTGTTAAACTCGAGTAACTAAAACTCCACATTAATTTTTTAATTAATCAGCATTGAGTCATTCTGCTTGTAAATTGACCTTTGTACAAACTTATATCATGTGCACAGTGTAATATTGTTTTATACTTTGTTTCCTTTTGCTTCAACGTGATTTTGTTACTAGTATCGTTTCGCCTCTTTCGTTTATTTTTCTTTATCTGTCTTTTTATGTAACTAGCGATTACTGCTTGGTAATACTGAGATCAGGGAATCGAATAAACAAGTTATGTGACACTTATTACACATAACACTGATTAATCTTCACGCGATGATTAATTACATTGTCACCATTCTTTTTAGTTCGAGACTACGGTGCTCCTAAACGAACCACTGTTCTCGATAGAAAAATAATGTAAATGTTAGTGGATGAAAAATAGAATTAAACATAAAATTAATTAGGTAAAATTAATAATTTTTAGAGTAAAGTTATAATAAATGTATTAAGAGTTTCGGCGGTAAACGGATTTTGAGAAAAACGAAAAATTGTCGCAGCTTCGACGTGAATTTTCATGTAACAACGGCGCCGTCATTGACGCGTTAGGAAATTTCTCTATTTCCTGTAATTTATATACTGCAATTCGCCAAGATCTAATTATTGCTCACTTAACGAAACAATGTTGTGAAACTCGTAATGAAGTTACGAAACGTTTTCAGGAAACTAGAAGAGATTTCATACAAACGGTATCGTTTTTCTCACAGCCGCATCCTGATATCAAATTAAAGACTTGCAATATGAAAGAGTTTTAATTAGTCTTATGAATATATATGATGCGCTTTAATTATCGGAGCAAACAAGATTTTGCGCGTTGAAATTAACGCCAGCGGGTTCTAAGAATGACGTTTGGTAATTGTATTAACTTTGCGAAGGAAACAAATTTCCTTCGTTTTTTTTTTCTTTTTTTTTTTTGTTACGTTTATTTGTTATTCGTTTTTTCGTTTTGAGGTCTTTTCATGGTATATTTCTCATAAATCCATATTTTCAGTTGATAGGATAAATACAATATACGGTATTATCGAGGAAATTTTGTGATACAAGTACCGCTAATGTCTTAATTAAAAAACAGATCGTTTTCTTCAGGAAAATGTCATAAACTTATCAACAAAAATTTCCGTCGTTTGTTTCGTGATGATGTAATAGCGACTGTGAATTTTTCAAATTCATTTACGAGATTCTACCGATAGAAAATACAGGGGACAACTGTTTCTTTTGTGCCAATAACTTTAAATATAATAAACCACAAATTTTGAGTTATGTCGTTGTTGCAGCAAATGAACGATATGTTACAAGCTACCAGCAATTACAAAAAATGGATAGAAAGACACATTGAGCAATTAGTCAATAATATATACGATCAATATATCTCGTAGGCTTAAAAGAACACACCAAACATCTGCAAATAACCCAGATCGACTGATCTGAATGACGTTGTCTCGATGGGAACATTGACGATGCGCTACTTTGCCACATTCGAAACAATTTTCTTAATGTTCTACTGACAAATTGCAAAGAATATAGGAGATATAAAAGAAAGAAGAGGCAATATGTGACGTTACATTTATTTCCTATTAAACAAAGTTATTTAAACGCAAGAAAAGAATTAATCTGCTTGTTGAAGAAACGTTATAAAAATTATAGTATGATGTACTTAGTATTAAATAATAGGTTTTGAGGACCTTACACCTAACGTATGACGACAATCTGTTGCAATTCAGTCGCCTAAAAATAGCAGAGATTACAATTACTCGAATAATTATCTCAAGAATTATAGCGGAAAGATAAGAAAGTATCTCGGAGTACGCAAATACCTGTGACTTCCACCGGATGAAATGTGCGTTAGCTCTGTAACTATGCAAATCGTGAATTAAAACAAAGCTTAATGAAAATTCTACTTATTAAAATTCCTTAGAAATCTGCTGTTAGAATTGTTTAAACCCATCGAAAAAGAATACCAGCGAAAAAAACACGAGTTAAAGTAATTATAACAGCATCAGTAACTTGACAACTATAAAACGAAACAAAATACAATTCGTTTTAAGATTACATAAAAAATAATACCAAGAAATACGTAAAATTTGATGAAAATTGTAGTATTCATCGTTTGAAACAAATTTTATTTCTCAATTTTTATTTCAATTTGCTAATGCAACAAATTATATACGATATAATTAGAGTTGGAATTATTAATAATTATTAAGACTTGCGAATTAAAATTATTGTATGAATATTAAAGCGATCAGTTAAAAATGTTGTTATACGATATTTTGGTAATTTATATCAATATCATGGAGCGTAGTATTTTAATCAAGTGCTGGTACACTGATATTGGATGGCCTTGGGCGTTCAATATAGTTCATGCAGTCTCTCATCGGGTTAAATAGTTCTTAGCTCATCATGTTTCTGAAGATCGCGCTTACCTGCTATGTATACACTTTGCTTCTATTTGCTTCTAATTTCTATTTCTAATTGTTTTCTTACTCGACATCCCTTGTGGATAATTTACAACGAATTGATTTAGAATAATTGGCTGATTAATAAACATTATGATAATCAGAATCGTTGTACACATCACAGACTTGATTATGTTTTATGCATTTTCAGAATATTCCATTGATATTTTATCTTTTATTAGAAAAGAAGAATTAATACGCGTCAATAATCTTGACGAAATTTTGTCATAAATATGCAATCCTTTCAGCATGCACACGAATTAAATAGCGTGCAAATATTATCGACAATTATAATTACATTAAATTATAATACATTAGAAAAATAATTTAATAAATTATTATTAATATCGTTCCAACTGTTGTTAAACAGGGATTGCTTTATTATACACTTTATTCGAAAAAATTACTCTCGTAGTTATTTGCATTTATGTTAATCATGTAGTCAGATGTAGCATTGGATGAAAAGGTTTTTGGATTTGACATTTCCTTGCACATAATATTTGTAATTGTACAATAAATCTTACATAATACACATCACTTAAAAAACTGTTCGTGAGTCTGTGTTTGTAGGTATGACGTTTCTTCTTATTTTTACTGATCTGATCTATTACCTGTATACAGTGCATATTTTATAACTTGCCATTATTCTATTCATGTAGCAACTTTAAGTTCAGTGCGATGAATTAGCAAAACAAATGTGGCTTAGTCAACAACCCCCGCTATCTATTGAATTAAACATTATCAATCAATAGAAGGTATATATGTACCGTGTAAAAACATTTTTGTTAGATGATCAGAGCAACGTGTACAACAATTGTACGCGGTCGAGCAAACAGCGGAATCGTACGGAAAGATTTAAACACAGTTGTAGTTCGACACGAAGCATGCCAGATCAATCGCAACCAGGCAAATAGCCACGAGCATTTCTGCATTGATAGTGCGACTTTTTCAGTAGATCGGCAGAACTTCGTTTTCTGCGTATTGGACATCGACAATGTCCAATTTGCCCAATCACAATGGCTTCGTTTTATTAACATACACTCAATATTTGAACATAAAAGTGTACGATAATACAGAATAGTGTTTGAACGTGGAAGAATAGAACATGCGATGTACACAGTGTGACGATCAAGTATCGACCAAGATCGGTTACAGATGAGACGACTAGGTGGTCGATTGGCGGGAAATTTGAATAAGTCGCCTTGTGCAAATGCAAATTTATTCGACTAACTTGATCGACGATCGCCTAAATGGTCGACTGTGAAGGAGCGCCAGGTAAAGAACTCTATTCGACCAGAAAATCTGAAACTTTGGATTGGACGACTGAACGCAACTAGGTTCTACTAACCTACACAACTTAATTTTTGCATAGGAAAACTTTACCTGCCATAGGATCCTTGACTGGCGGCTAACTAATTGTAAGCCAGTCGGAGAAATTTGCATTTACACAAAGCAACGTACTAGAATTTCTCGACGCTTGACTAAATCGGTAGACTAGAGTTGGTTAAATCGACTAGTTGACCGTGTCAAAGCCTTGCCTCGTCCAACGAGACGAATCGGTAAATGTAAACAAAACATTGTTGCTGCGACTGCAACTATTGGCTGTCGACCAGCGAAACTCGACCATTTTACGTTCGCAAATCCCATTTTACCGAGCGACTTACTAAAATTTCTTGTCAGTCGACCGTCAATCCACAACTTAGTCTACAATCGGACACTCGATCGACAAAAGGGACGAGACAAAAACCGTCGATACGAGTCTCGCACACATTATGTCGCATCGGAAGTTTTCCATCACTGTCGCAAAACGCTGCTTCAGTTTTCTCAAATTACAGTCTCGCGTTCTTCCACAATCTCCCGACGTCCGACTAGTATCTCGTTCATCGTTTGACAATATAATTCGATGCAGACACCGCAATAATACAAAGATTGCACATCAGCGCGTCTCATCGAAGCTACTATTTTGCTTAAAACTTTTGAGCCGTGTCACTGATGCAGCAAACGAGCGATATCGTCTTGAAGAAAAGAGCAAGGACACTCGATCGTGTACGGTCTAAGAGCAGACGAGCGAGTTACCAATCTGCGTTCTCACCACGTCATTCGTGTTTGTTTGCTTCCCCAGCGAGAAACGACGAAATATTTCTCATGTCTCGAATATTTCTTTCGAACGCAATGTAAAACGTAATTCGAAGTGGAAGATGGCTAAGGCTGTTGGCGAAAAACAACGTTTTCGTGACTACTTTCGCGAGCATTGGTCCGATCGTGCACCTGAAAGTCTTTGCAGCGGACGTCAGTCGATAAATTATCTGGTTGGCCGGCGATCTACCGATGCAGCGGAGCACAGCGGCATTATTAGTCACGACAAAGGTGGCCAGCCGCAATAACTCAGCTTGCACCTTCTTATATTTATAATAATTACACCTCGCGCTTCGATAGCTGCTCTGGCTGCTGATATCGAGCTGGGAACTTGTTCGAGAGAGAAACTGTTGCGTCCTCCTTTTTTCTTCTATTCGAATCGCAGCCATGGCTACGCCCATCGCTATGCTATCTCTTATCGTTAATAAATTTTCTCCTCTTCTGCCTTGCATGGCGCGCAATCGGCCAACGAAACGAAGAAAGCGACGTCCGTGCGGCCTGCGCGATAAACTAATTCCTTTTCCCTTGACATCGACATGTCCAGACCCCCAGACATTCTCCTTTTTTCTCTCCACCGTTTTCAATTCGCCCATTTTTACGTTACTTTTTACGGGATATCCGGTTCGTTGCACGCGCCTCGCTCGTCGATAAACGTTTCCAGCCAGCAAATTGTAACCTCGGCTGCAGGAAATATCCGTTTTTATTAGCTAAACGGGATTTTTTGCCTTTGTGCTGAACGCCGTTGCCTGGCTACGCGTGTGCGCCAGTTCTTCTGTGTTGCTGGAATCTGTGTGACTCGGTGCTACTGCTTAACCATGTCCGATCGTGAATGTTTCTTCTGACGGGGACGAAGCGAACGAATATCGCAAACGTCCGCTAAGAATTTCCCGCCGATAGAATTTACGTTGCTGCATGTAAAAGAGCAAAATTTCTCCCTGTCGATAGCGGAATGGAAGATTTCCCGTTCAAACACGCGGAAACGTGCCTCGCGTGTGTAATCAATTTCGCCCAGCCTGCAAATGCCGCGTAATGTCGTACACTCCTAGATCCGAAGTGTTCGCTATTGTAAATTTAACCTGTACAGGATGGTCCGTAATACAAATGAAGCCAGGCAAGAAGACAAAGATGAAGGATAAAATCGCGTTGGCGACTTTTGAGAAAATCGAATTTAGAAACTTGTCAAGTACAACGAATTTACTTAGTTCACAGCTACGTAGCAGTTCGTTCTACGTATGGGAATAAGTCGAAAATGTGGAATACATCTTTTTCCTCTCGATTTTCTTGTCGACGAAATCGAATTTGATAATTGCCTGACTCGTGCGTACCGAGCTAATTTTTCACTGATGTGTACAGTGGCGGACGAATGAAAGTTTAATAATAGTAGTAATATATATTAATAATGATAATAATAAAGTTGATACACTATGAATTTTAGTAACTTTTCTCGTATTTATTCATTGCTCTTATTAAGCGCAAATTAATTTTGAAAAATTGCGGTGGCTTTTTATACTTCTTATTTTATAAAATTTCTTTTCATTCAATATCGATTTTCTTCAAAACGAAGTCTTAATTCACTTTCGCGTGTGGAATAACATTTACTTATTGCACTTATTAAATGCAAATTTGTTTTATAAAATTACAGCGTCTTTTTATATTCTTTATGTCATAAAATTCCTCTTGCCCGCCACTGTATATTCAAATTTTATTTCCTGCAAAGCGAAGCCTCCTGCCAATTGTTCGTTCCTGTCCAGCCGGAAATTGGTCAGATTCACGCGCACCTCATACATTTTCAAACTCGATTTTCTCAAAAACGAAACCTCCAACGCAATTTCGTCATTCTTAATTTTCGTCTCCTTTTGAGCCACAGAATTTCCCTAACCGCTTCATTCTGTGTATCCTCGTGCGTGTTCATATTTCATAAATTTAATTTTATCCACTTAGGTTGCGGACGTCTAACAAACGCGTGCGTAGTGGGCATATCGAGGGGCAAGAGAGAAAAAAATCCGTTTACTTTTGAACAAAAGATTCATTCCGTTTCGAACAGCGAAGTGCGAAGGGTCTAGCGTAACAACCAAGCAAACACATTCCAGAAGCGTGATTATTGATCGTTTATTGTTGATTGTTGATTGTTTACTGTTTACTGCTTACTGTTTATTGTTGATTATTGGTTGTTGATTGTTGATTGTTGATTGTTGATTGTTGATTGTTGATTGTTGATTGTTGATTGTTGATTGTTGATTGTTGATTGTTGATTGTTGATTGTTGATTGTTGATTGTTGATTGTTGATTGTTGATTGTTGATTGTTGATTGTTGATTGTTGANATAAACTTTTTTGTTGAGCATCAAGAGTATTTCTTGGGCACTTAGATTTAACATTCACTTTATATTTCGTTCGACGTATCGTTATACCAGAGTAAAACGATTTATTTATAAAAATGGCTAATTACTAAATTTCAGATGAAAGTAGAAATCTGTGATTAAGAGCACTACCATATTTTCTTTTCGTCCTAAATGAATAAGATTGTATTCATAGAGAGTATAGTAAAATGATGAGGATAATGATATGTGCACAAGCTGTTTATCATCGTTTTGGATCCATGTTCCTGAATACTAAATTTCGTTCAAAGATAGAATCGTTCAATAATTTCATTGCATTACTTGCTTTGAACGCAAAGTAATTTCCTGAAAGCGTAGTATACATGAACACGTGCTTGTAAACGATACGTGTGGCGTGGTATTGCGTTTCAGAACTTAATCTAGACTTCGTTAGTTCAATTAGGTAAATAAGTTCCGCATAGAGAACGTACAATTTATTTCAACGTATTTCATGACTCGAAACATCAAAATTGGTTTGGAAGAAACGCTTATCGTCAAGTAATATTCTATCCTATAATTTGTACCAAGATTGCTATCAAATAGCTACCGATATGGTTTATTACGTTACAATGATCGAACGCGTTCAACATCCGCCCAAAAAATTATTTTTCACATGACCTTTCAATTACTATATTTGTGAAATAATCGTTTCCATTAAAATTAAAAGTAAAATCAAAGTTAAAATTGAAATTGAAAATCGATTCCAATTATTTAATATCACATAGCGAAAGAATTTTATTAAAATACATAATTCATGAAAATGAGTCGTATTCCATTAAGGATTTAATGAAATACTACGCGTTGACAATTCAATTACATTCTTGCATAAATTTGAAGGCTTCGCGAAAGAAAAATTCAAACAATGGACGTTTGTGTCGGTATAACATATTTTTCTAGATCAGACACAGTAGAAAACCGGTATTTGGCTCGTGTCGTTGAGTAACATTGCGTTATATAGAACAGTTCAATTCATTGAGCCACAAAATTTTAATAATGTTTCATCAGTTTGTAAAGATACAGGTTTAGTAAATTGGATTTTAGCAACATAGTTACTGTAAAGCAGTTCATGTTTTATGCAACACATATTCATCCATTCTCTCGGATTTACGGCTTCTTTCTAATCTCTGCTTTCTCTAATTACGTACACATCAATCTCGCCATTTAACCCATAGAACCGTGGGATATATGGAAGTCTTTGTTTCCTAGTTTTGACAAACTGGTTAATTCTACTGACTTATTAACTTCCTTTTAGTCTATTAACGTCACAAATTCTTTACGAAGAAAACTTTAATCTACGAGGAAACAAATTCAATGGATACTGTCATTGATGTTTGAGGTTGAATGAGAGCGTGGATGAGAGATCTATGTAAATTAATTTCATCTCGTAGTTGGCAGATAAAAAAAGACATGTATACACGTGTATATATAACTATATGTAACAGCTGTACATAAAAGTTTAATGTCGTTATTTATAACAATTTTGTATCAACAAAGCCTACTGTAGTTCTGTTGGTAAAAATATCAATTTTCTTTTAATCTATCAGCGTTACAAATTCTTTACGAAGAAAACTTTAATCTACGAGGAAACAAATTCAATGGATACTGTCATTGATGTTTGAGGTTGAATGAGAGCGTGGATGAGAGATCTATGTAAATTAATTTCATCTCGTAGTTGGCAGATAAAAGAAGACATGTATACACGTGTATATATAACTATATGTAACAGCTGTACATAAAAGTTTAATGTCGTTATTTATAACAATTTTGTATCAACAAAGCCTACTGTAGTTCTGTTGGTAAAAATATCAATTTCCTTTTAGTCTATTAGCCTTACAAATTCTTTACGAAGAAAACTTTAATCTACGAGGAAACAAATTCAATGGATACTGTCATTGATGTTTGAGGTTGAATGAGAGCGTGGATGAGAGATCTATGTAAATTAATTTCATCTCGTAGTTGGCAGATAAAAGAAGACATGTATACATATATATAACTATACGTAACAGCTGTACATAAAAATGTAATGTCGTTATTTATAACAATTTTGTATCAACGAAGCCTACTGTAGTTCTGTTGATAAAAATATCAACTTTACGGTATGCACTGTACTTGCCACTATTCAGCAGCGATTTCTTTCGAATCGGTTGAAAGTTACAGCATCATAAAGCGTTATAAATTCGACTTAGTGGACTTGGTTTAGGATCTGGTCAAACGAAGGATCACGATCCGTCACTAAAAGTGACGTGGATGCGCATCGCTGCAGAGAAAACATTGAACGTTGTTGGTTGAACCGAGGCAGACACGTGGCCCATAACTCATGATAAAGTAGTTTGAACCATAGTTCTTCGTGGTTTCTAGCGAACCAGCGCAATGCTATATTAATGCCCGAACGCAATATGTACGTATTATCAAGCGGAGTAACCCTTAACCTTGCTCCCATTAAACTCTCGCAAGTGTCTGCGGTTAACTAGAAAGTAGAAAACGCGTTTCTTTGCCTGACAAAATGGGAGGGTTCTATCGGTGAAAAGATGAAACGATAGAAGCGAACGATTTGCGTGTTTCTATTGGTGTAAGCCGTAACAGGCTTGCCTACACTATCATTATAGAAAAGCGGTTAGCCGTGTTATTTGATAATTATACCGAATTTGCGGGCTCCTCTGAGGGATCATTTTCACCGGGCCGTGAGAATTAAACCGGCGTCCTTAATTCCTCGTAATTACTAGAAACGCTGCGAGACCTACTTTATGTAATTAAGAAATGTCCTATCGTCAATTGAAAGGGAGAAACGGTGTAAGAAACGATTTACAGTTAAAGTAGCCACTTTACCGCGCGGCAAATGTAAATCCATTGTTTCTTGCAAAGCACGACGCGGTCTGCAAAATGGGCATTTTTTTTATATTCAGAATTGGGATACAAAACTTTGAAAGTAGGTCTTGACAGATTTGTTCATTCCATTGTAATTGCTAAACATAATTCTTTGTATCTCTTTTGAGATTTAGATTAAGTTTATATTACTTGTAAATAATTCAATGAAACTTGATCATAGTATTTTGTTTCTTCTTTATAGATTTATTGTAATTTTGTTAGAAATACTTCTGATGATGATTTTTTTATTACAATTTATATGTATCTCTGAAAGAAGAAACACCGTACATTTTGTTACTGATACTGTTTTATTTTATTGCGAAATAAAAATTCAATTTAATTTATATCGAAGGTAACAATATGACGGCTCATGTTACTCGGATATACAGCTACAAATAACTACTTTTATTTTAATAAATAATTTCATAAATTTTAAAAACAGCGCACTTCCAAGTATTATATAAAATATATGCAGTACTATCCTTTTACTGTTTCGAACAGAAGCAATGTTTCATCGCACGGTGGGTTTAAAATTTTCACAAAGCAGCTTAAAAATTTGTAAAATATGTAAATGCAACTTAAGTGTAATACGTGAAAGTGCGATCAAAATTATAATCCAATAATGTAGATACGCTTTTAGTTATTCTCCGTATTTATTGAATTAAAAGATTGAATATTATTTTATTTTATACCACACTTACTAAGTATTATTGAATAAGAAAATGTATTATAGTAGGAGCATCTAATACTGAATATATATGTATTAGGTTGTCCGAAAAGTTTCTTTCGTTTTATAAGAAAATAATAGACGCACAATGTTTTTTGTTTTATATTAGTTTATCGAATTATGCACGGATATAATAATAGAAATAGAATGAAATGGATTACACCTAATTCAATAAAATAATATAAAACAAAAATTGTTGTTCATCTATTATCACCTTATGAAACGAAAGAAACTTTTCGGACAATCTAAGACATACGAAGCTAACATCGAATGAAAATTACTTGCAATATTTATGTAATTAAAAAAATGACGTATTTTAGATGTCATCTCGTCGAATATCAAAATTAAAACATGTTAATGAAAGAAAATATTAATTTCTCTATTGAGATAAAAAAAGACATATATAGGTAACACGCGAATAGGTATATCCAATTTGTATGCAATTATATCTGAAGCTAAAAAAAAAAACAATGTAGACAAATTTTGGTTCTAGATAAAAACTAAGTATTTCTTAAAAAATTGAACAATATCTCTTTCTTCTGTTTCAGGTAAGTTTTCACTGGAACTATTCATTCTTTTTACCATTGGAAAAGAGCTGGTATTTCCAGCAACTCACCTTAAAGTAAGTATCACAAAAACGCTTCAAAATTATTATTGACATAATTTTTCTGCCTATATAATTTTAATAATTTTACATAATATTTAAATTTGAAGAAAATTTTAATAATTTTACATATTATTCATAATTATATGTTAGCGACATAGGTCGCTTTTTAACGACGTAGCTTGTTTCTGTGATTCTTAATGTAGGTATCCAGACATGACTGGCAATTTGAAGCCATGTAATTCTTAATTGGTGATATCAAAGAAATATAACAATACCTAAAAATAACGACCAACTTGATATTACGTTATTTAATGATTATAAATAAACTGTGTATATTCATGCAAGTTCATATTTTTATAAACATAATGAAATAAAAATAGAAACTAGGTAAAAGATCTAGGAACTAGGTAAAAGATCGTATTACTTCGGATATTCTCTGTATTCTACGCATTTATGCACCTTCGGTAGCATAAATATTCTTACCCTAATCATGAACGTTTCCAATCCAACGTACTTGGCGAAATAGTCAAGTAGTCTACGAAGTAGTAAGGAATCTTAGACGAACGAGCACTCAATTTTTAAAGTTGTTTAGCCACGTATTCCACGATGAGCATGATTTGGTCGCTATAAATCTCGCTGATAATTGGAAGGTTAGCAGGTCAACAGAGATTAGGTTCAGAGTGCAGCGGTTTTCTAGCTTACGAGTTGCTCGTGTATCGTGTCATGGGTTTACGATACGTCTATCATTGTTGAATATGTAGGTTTCTGGTCTTGATGGTTCATATGACTCGTTGAAATGTAGGGATGTTGCGTCTATAAAGTGATATCGAGACTCTAATTTAGCTGGCTCGATTGTTCCACTGTGCAAGGCTTCTCACGCAACTAGGACAAATGTCTTTAAAACCGTTAAAGATAAATAACGGCGCTGCAGGACAAAGTGAAGTGATATCGAGTGAGCTATATTTTTGAAACAATTTTGTCTTTTTATCCATTTCAACGCATTGTAAAATCGCATTTACACTTTTCCTCTAAAGTGACTCTACAGTTGCAGTTTGTAGCTGCGTTGATTGCCTTACAGAAAAGTATTGAGATACTTGTGCCTTAAAACTGTTCGTTAATTTTACAGTCATTATTACAATAAGTACACTAAACAGTGTCGAAATTGTGTATTATACTTTGATAGTAACATTAATTCTAAAGTAATTATTACAATTGCAAGTTTGTACCGTGTGTTAACAATTATGGGGATTAAATTAAAACACACATAAAACATGTATATTAACTATACGTATATTTATATTTAGATCGTTATTATTATTATTTTATATTTAGATGCACTTGTAATAGAGACTATTATTATGAAATCAATCCCCTAAATACTAACGCATATTAAATATCAATACACAAAAATACATGAAATACGTAGAAATATTACATCGTAGAAACAATAATTATTACTGAAATAGATCACTATCGATTTAGTCTTCTGTCAGGCAATGCAATTGATCACAATCTATGTCAAATAAACTCGGGAAGTTATGGTAACTATGTGGAGTGCATCTAAATATTGTTTCACAGATAAGTGCATATGTACATGTTTAATTACTCTTGCCTATATCTCTACGTTAAATAAGCTAATTAACCATACAGACTATATAAATACACGCCAGTTATTCAATTTAGCGTTTTAAACATCACGCAACTGTTTGTGTTATTCGAAGCATTACTGCGATTACAATTCATTAACCCAATTCAATGACAAAAATAGTAGTTTTGAATCAATCTTCTATAAAGTCAATTAGCATTTTCCCAAATGGAAATGTTTTTCAATTATTTGAATTAAATTGAATTAAAAAAATTCTTTCCTTAGCTTTGAAGATAGATAATTGAAAATTATTTGCGAGTAGTTTTAGTTTAACCCAACAATTGAAAAGTATCTGTTTGAAAATTATTTATGTTCTTCAAAAATATCAGACAATTAAAAGATTTAAACAATATTTCGATAAAATAATTACCGAGAAAAGTAAATTACTAACTTTTATCACGGTAACGATTTTACTGTTCTGTCAAAATTACTTTCAAAATGTAAAAATTCCTTTATGATGGTCACACACGTATCACTGTCAACTACTTTAGCAACGAACAAATAATCGCTTTGTGAAACGCTGATTCATACGATTCGGCACCTTAGTCCTGAATACGTGTAGTGTATTCCGCTCAGCTATACATCGCTAAACAGCCGATGACAACATCTACTGTATACAGCACATCATGTCCACACAATTCTAGTAAATAATTCATTGATCCCGTGAAAACGGCCCTTGTCGACGTTAGTACCAGGTAAAATGACTCGTTTACGTCCAAAGGGGTATATATATATATATATATATATACGATGCATATTTGTATACAGGGTGTTTCAGTGAACGATTTGCACAAACTTGTAAGTTTACTCGTAACAGAGACATGTATATAAAAAATATTTAATAATACGAAGAATATAAAATTATTCATAATCTTCAACTATTGTAATTGTAAGCAGGGACCATAAGAGTTAAAACCAAGATGAAAAAAGTTTCAGTAGAAGAATTAGTAAATCAGTTTAATTAATTTTGGTTACGGATAACCATTGTAAATGATGAAAATATTTTTGGTTAACGATAACAATTATCTATGAGAGAATTTTTTTTTCTTGCCAAAACCATTCTTTTTTTCTTTTCTAGTTACCAATAACCATTATAGATGAGGAGATTTTTTTATTGCCAATAATTATTATCCGTGGGAAAATTTTTAATTTTTGATCACCAATAACAACCATTGTTCGTGACAGAATTCTGTTTTGGTCTCCAATAACCATTATTCGTGACGGAATTTTTTTTTAGTCTCCGATAACCATCATCCCTGACGGAATTTTGTTTTGGTTGGCGATAACCATTATATCTATATGAGAGAATTATTTTTTCATTGTCGATAACCATTATCCGCGGGAGAATTTTTTTGAGTCTATGACAACCATTGTTCGTGACGGAATGTTTTCTTTTCTTTTTATCTCTGGTTGTAAGTGATTTGCGGTCACATGACGTACACATATTCTTACGAATAATTTTGCACCGGATTGCAGTAATAAAAAGGGGAACTGTATTTTTAAAACTATGTTTTGCTGAATAATTTCCTCTGAAAATGGGCAATCGCAGATTGAAGAAGGAGAGATGGAAAAAATTGTCTGCAAAAGATTCTCCCTGCATCCGCGTCAGTACTGGTAATTTACAGTTACAATTGGCTGCATCTTGCCTCGCAAAAATTTGTTACGCGATAAAACCAAGTACATACATAGTTTGGTGTACACCATGTATAGTGGCATAATCACTAGCACGTATCTACGTTACACGAGTAACAGCAACTCGGTTAACTTTTTGGCCTTCTTACCGATACGTATAAGGGTTTTGTAAAAGAACAGTGGCGATTGCAGCAGTAGAATACTCGGTTCTTCTTACTTACATCCGGCGTAGAAAACGACAGTCAGCCGTTTCGTCATCCGGTCACGTAGAATCTATGGCCACTACAAGTAAGCAAGACGGCAATGGTATGTTCATATGTGAAAAAAGCAAGATCGTTGATCTCCAGTTTGTGTAACATATGTAGCTATACACGTTGTGTCCTTACACGAGATCCTGAATGAGTACTGGACATGCGACGTTTTAATTTAATTGCATTCTATTTCATTTGTAACAATTGAGAGGTATAGCATCGAAACTCGTCATGTCCAGTTTTGAAAAATATCGAGATATTTACTGCAGTCAGTTTTTCTGACATTGCTGATTTTATTGTATCGAAGAGCAGCCTGAAAATTAATTTAAATCTTTCGAAAATATATATTACTATAAATTTAAAATTTATATTCATAAATATCAACGTTAATAAGTATTATATTTTAAGATAGATGCTTCTACCGTTTTAAATATATAGCTTTAAATATATCACTAGCTGAATTTTCACATAAGATTGTACAAATTTTAGCGAAACATAATTTTTAAATATTGAAATATTATCTACGACATTTATTAAATTAAACGGGTCCTCGTTTACGTAATCCATTCTGTTCTAAATATGAGAATGATTGAACATCATGATTACAGGATTAATTTGTTAAACAAATATTTTCGTATAGCTGATATTTTCCTCTCACGTTTTACACCCTGGACCGGATTTTTATTTTTGAATCTTCATACACATATCAAATGATGTCGAATATTTATTTTTGAAACTTTCACGAACGATCTCAATTATTTCATTATTCCTGAATATAATTTATAATTAGACCGTGTGTGTTTGTACAGACGCGAATGAAAATATAGATAGATTCTAGATATGAAATTTCGGTAGAAATGTATCACGCGATGTTAAACGTGTTTTAAACTTACGATCACCAATTCATCCTCTGACGCAGATTATTTTTGCGAAACAAATGATTCTCACGCACGAGTGATGAATTTGCAGAAGTTAATTTGCCGAGACGTAAAATATTCCACTTACAAGGTGCAATACCTTCGAATTTTTAGACAACTAATTTATTCTTCGACACGTTCACTGCCACACGAATTTTATACACCTTGCACTAGCAGCTACGATAAATTAAAATATACTGCACTATAATATGTAACTTTTACAATATGTTATACTGTACTTGCGCACTTTTTTCTCACAATGTTATCCAAATCATTCACGTTTTTGAAAATTTATTTTCTTTGAAATTTGTCTTATTTTAATCGTCCTAAAAAATTTAATAAAACATGGGTCACCAATGATCACTGTGACAGTCAACGTATTAATTGGAGTACATTTCACTCAGAAATTAATATCATTTAGACTCCTCATTTAGTTCATTAGTTAATTATTTGTTTCTCTTACAGAAATCTTTGATACAGCCTTGCAGCGCTTATAAATTAATTTTCGCCAACAAATTTTCAATTCCTATGACTGTACATTTATCATCCTATTGCAAGACCTTTTCTTCCTGCGGACAGTTATATTTCTTCTATTCGCCAGATGATTAAGCAATGTTCAAGAATTATTAGACAACTTGAACTATTAACAGCACGAGCAACAAGCATTTCAATTTGGAAAGCTGTCGGTCGTCTATTTCTCGGTCTACTTTTAGCAACTACGGTCGTCAAAATATAGCTATGAAGACTTACTCTTACTCTTGATATTTTATGTATTAGAGCATCCCGCAGCCATGATCGTCTAAAATTCAGAACCTTATCTTCAAGTGCCTCATGCTCCATAAACATCCCCTGCTTACGCGCCACTACGTTGCCCACCTCCACTACTTTTCCAAGTGGTCAACTGGTATTAGATGGACCGATCGTAATATTCCACTTTGTGTGATGAAAATTCCTACTCATCAGATTTCTGTTCCAGTTATCTGGCAAATAAATTAGCAATTAAACTTGCTAGTTTCTAACTTCGACTCTCTGCAACGAGTGTATTTTGATTTAGCTTATCGGAAACTACTGTCCAGTTTGCTTTATCAGCAACTACTACTAGAGTCTTGTGGTCATTGCAGCGACTGTCTCTGCGATTCAGATATCATTGATCATTACAGCTCTTATCTGTGGCTTATGCATTTACATCGAACCAGGTCTTCGCGTCATGTAAAACTGATACGTTGGAAAATCAACTTGTACGTTCGATCTCGTCAAATTAGTCTTCATTAGTGTAAAGTATAGTGAATAGAGCAATTGCGCTAGCTTATAATCTGATCCTATTTATTTTAGATTTCAAATGTTATTATTTCAAGCATGTACGTGTTACACGTTGTTCGTAAACGTTTACTAGAATATAGCGGTATTTGTAGAAAAAATCTAAAACGATACAACTACTGGTTACGCGATGCTCAAGAGGACGATAAAAACTAACGAGAAGATATCCTCAAGAAGTAAATTCCAAAAATTGTGCAGCTTTGAGGATATATAAGGTATGCGTTACGCTGTTTCTTTTTGACGTGCAAATTCGCCTTAAGGCGGTGAGAGCGACCCCTGAAAATCCGACTATTTGCCGATTTTTCGTTATAACTGTAAGAGATAGGAAAAATGTTTTCAGACAAAAGTTACTTCTTTTAATTAGGGCTATCATTTGGTAAAACAATTTGGTAAAACAAAGTTATAACGTAAAATTAGAAAGTAGCCGGATTTTCATTAAAATATCTAAATTCTACGATTAATTTTATACCCCTCATGAATGCTAATTTATTTGGAGTCTCCGCTTAAAACGTCCACGTAACCTGAAATTCCTTATCGAGTTTCATTCAAATTGAACGATTTCAAAGTGGCAGTCTTAAACGACATGCCGCTTTAGGAAGATATTAAATTTAATAATCGTGGGTCTATTTCGAGCAATTATTAGAATTGATGTATGTTAGACCACTTAGATTTCCCGTGAACGGTAATTTCTTAAAAGCTTTCAGCGTAGTTGATAGAATTAATTTGCACAATCAGTCTGCATGAATCCGCTCTCCTGCAAAGCAAACAGCTCTGCCTGGTTCCTAACGTTCCATTACATGCAACTTGTTCTCCATCTTGAATAATGATCGCCGTGTTCGCTGTGGATCGCAACAGATTACCGAGGCACATGCGACCAAGTGAAATCGGCATATCGATAAGCCAACCGTGACGACAACACTCCACGTAATATCATCTCTTCTTACGAGAACCGATCGATGCAGCGTGAGATCGCGATACCTGGGATCGTTTTCCGCTCGACACAGCGGTCCTTGCATCCCTTTTACGAGTTCCTCGGCCTTTTCTTCGTCCCAGACCTCCTCTTACCGCGCATTACGTTGCAAAATCCAATATCGCGTAGAGAAACCTTTACCTAGCGGAGGACCGTCGATTCTGCCATGAAAAAGGCAACAGAGTCGAAGCAATTATGTAAATCCACTTGCAAGATCAAGATACATTTCAATCCCGCTGTACGTGCTGTCTCCTCTATTTTTCTTTGCCCTTGCCTCTCAGGCCGCACAATAGCTGAGGAAAGTATTCCAACGCATAGCAGGTAAAATATATGTTCGATTCGTTCGTTCGTTTCATTCACACTTTCTTAATTTTCATTTTATTTCTTCGTTTCATTTACGCTTGATTAAACATCGGGCGATAGAAAGTGACAGAGTTAATGATTCTTGTAATTGCACGTTCGTCAGTCAATTTGTATATATACCGAAGAAAAGAATTAGTTTCGTAAATACCTTTATTCGTTATGAAGATATGGAAGATTATGAGAATATGAAGTGACAGAAAATTGAGGGCTGCTCGTAGAAAGCACTGCAAGTGTCAAGGAACGAGTTTCTCAGGAGGAAAAGAAAACCTGTGCATTAATGCAGTTGAAATTCATGAAAAAGAAAGGTTTATTTGTAGAGAAGCCTATGTGTGTCAACCCTTAGTTATAATTCGTTCAGATGGATGGCATAGACAAAGAAACAATTAATTAATGTTAATTTAACTTATATTTTTGTCCATAGAAACGACTTTGTGATACTATCTTCTAGGATTATTAATAACTATTTAGAAAGGGAAATTGCATTTAAACTCTGTACTACAGTATTCTCATTATTATGTGGAACATTTTTGATTTTAGCACTTACAGTCTCTTCTATGAACACTCTTCGATATTTAGTTTTAAGCAAGTGGTCCTATCAGGTTGTTCGAAAAGTTTCTTTCGTTTTATGAGGAAATAATAGACGCACTATGTTTTTTGGTTTATATTATTTTATCGAATTGCGTACGATCCATTTTATTCTGTTGAGATAAACTCCGAGACATTTCACAGACTTGGTTTCACATTTGTATAAAGGTGCACTGTTGTAAAAGACATGTTCGCGAAAGAAAGACAACCTAATATTACGAGGTCCTGAAACGAAGACTAAAAGTTACAATTATCACCTAGAATGAAGAAATCACTTATTGCTTTGTCTTCCTAACACAATTTGGGCAACTAAATGGTACACGAGTGACCGTGTGAAATTCATGGATCCTCTGTAGCATTTTACGCAATGCACTAAAACTTTTATTCGTCGGCTTGATCCTTGGCGCAGAGACAGGAACAAAGTAGACGCTCTGCGTCATCGTCATTCAAAAATGAATATATCTGCCAAACGAACTCGACTGCTTGTTCCGTAGCAATATCACGAAAACTAGAAATTTTTACTTACGTCGCTATTTCAGCAAACGAGCGATATGTGAAGAAATTGTCCTATATCTTCTGCATAGTTTTTCGTAAGAAATCACTTCATGGCCGTTTGTACAATGTTGTACACGGCCAGACTCTGTATAGAGAACAAATTTCAAACAAATAGAGAACAAAGGATCGTTGAAATACTTTCGTGAGCCACTGTACCTGCTGCAATCTTGGCTGCATTGAGCCATGCGCGCGGTATAAAGACTTTGTTAAGGTCGTTCGACTCGTCCGATCTTCCTTTTCAAACTCCAACTCTTCATGATCGTAGGCAGTTTGCTTTCCCTGGGGTCGTTCCGCGTCTCCTCTGACTTTTCAGGGTCCTATCGGTGTACTGCCACTGTAAATTGCAACGAGGGCAAAGTGGAGGATCCACTTTACCGTGGACAAGTAACGACAAAAGAAAAGAGAAAATTCCTTCGTTTCCCGTTATCCTGGGGAAGCCTTGCCCTTCAAGAGGAAAAGCTACAACGACATGTTCAATTCGATGATCAGATCCCGAGCGAATCGTCCTGCGGACATGCTGTCGCAGATCTGATAACTCTCAAGTTCCTTTTTATCGCCATATCTTCCCGGTTCTCGTTTCTTCTTCGACTCTGGAAGAGAAAAGAGGGGCAGCTTGATCGTCGAGGAATGTCGATGTTGTGAAACGTACGATACGCCGAAGAACGTGTCTTTTAGAACTGTCGAAACTCTGATATCTCTATTTCTATCTTTGCTGGCTTAATTATATCTACTTGAATCGGTGTATGTGTAAATGTTTCTTCCTGTGTTCGCTATCACAGTGGATTCTGGCTGTAATTGTACAAGTGATTATGCAAGCGAGCTGAGTTAAGGATCTAAAAAGAACGAGTTTATCACTGATTTGCATTCCAATAATCTGAAACCGTGTTTCCAAAGTAGTAGAGGTTGAACCGTTGGATCGAGTTGGTTGTTGCTTCGTTAAGCAAAACATAGTTCATAATCAAAGGCAAGACTTTAAATATCTCGAAACGAAAGATATAAATAACTTGGGCCAGTTTCATAATCATCGGCGCAACCGTGCGTCAGTATGAAGTACGAGTATAAAGAAAGTAATCCAAACGTAATCGGAAGTAATCTAAAATGACATAAAGAAAGCAGCCTAAGCAGACCATCAGGTTGGCTAGCTATCAAACGAGTTTTGCTTTCATTTCAATCAATTTATATTAAATTTCCGTTGAATTTCAATTCGAGCCAAAATCAATGGAAAATTCGTTTAATTGTTAGCCATCGTATAGTGCGTCCATCGTGCGTATCAGGTTTACTTTCTTCTTTTAATTAACCATCTATCAATTGTCGATCGATAGAAAGTGCTCTTGACAACATGTGTCAAGACCAAAAAGTGAAGACACCTTTCGTCAATATCATGTTGCGTTGTTTCGTGAGAAGAGTAAACAAGAATAAATCATTTTCTGGGAATTTTTCACATACAAAATTGCTTCTACTTTCGAATCTTTCTCTGTAATTGTGGCAAAGTCGTATCTACCAAGACAATATGCACACCGACGAGGCTTGAAATTGCTCGGTGTGCTGTAATGACTCGCATCAGAGAGGTATCGAGAAACAGATCGATTCGCGTCTCATGTCACGGAAGCTCTTTATCCGCCTTGATATCTTGTTACGATAAATCATAGATATTCTATCCAACGGTGAAGACATCTCGCGATTTATCGCAACCGACGCTTCCGCCGATTTTTTCCTTCTCCTTCCGTCCTATTTATTCCATCGCGAGACATCGAACGTGGACTTTCGATCCGAGCAGTTAACATCACGTTTATTACGGTAAGGTAAGAACACGCGAGTACACGATCTCGCGCACAGAATGAGCCAAGCGGAGACGCGGCGCGCAAAAACACCGGTACTCGACGATATCTTCGTTACGATATCTGCCACTTCATTACCGGTCCCGTAAGGAACGCAGATAAAGTCGGCGAGCTTAATTACACTGTGTCTCTTTCGTAGAATAAAAAGAACGTCTGGATAAATCAGCGGCCGCGAGGTATCGACTCCTGTAGAGATTTATTCGTCGCGCAAATGCATCGTCCGAGATCAAATTTCCTATTAATCTCGGACTTTTCAGATACTTTTAATTATTCGTACGGCATATCATGGCAAATGTCGTGGCCAGATTATTGTTAGCGTCGAACAAGAACTTTCGCATAATCGAGCTTAATCTGTTCTTGGAAGCTACTTTAACCTTCGTTGAATTGCACAGCACGTGGTTCAGTTTATCGCAATAAGACTGATTAAGCTGTGTAATAAATTCATTCGCATTAGTTGCTTTGACATATGTAAGGATACAATATGTATCAATGCTATACATATGTTCCGTTATCTATTTACAAATGCATCCAGTAAATTATTTACTTTAACCTTTTTAATTAACTTAATTTATGAAAGAATGCCGAAAATATATACGAGCAGTTTTGTATTCTTCGAATTATGAATACAATCGATACAAATATTGGTACGAACAGATACAGTACGATATTAGTAACGTAGTTACAACTGGATTAGGAGTAAATTACTTACCCTAAATTATTCACTCCTTGACACTTTTGTATAGTTATGAAAAATGCCAACAATAAATATGAATGACATTTAAATTAGCGATATAATTAATATGTTACAATATTAATAATGTATTAAAAATGTAGTTGCAAGCGAATCAAATAAGTAATATAAAAATAATATTGAAATAATATTGAAATATTGAATTAAATAAATAAAAAAAAATAAAGTGAATCAAATAAACTTTTTGAGACTTTTTTATCAAAAAATTCTAGCAAAAACATGTAGGCAATTTTACATCCTTTAAATCATTGATACAATTAATATATTTTTTGTATATTATTTTACTGAATCCATCTTGTTCTATTACTACAAAATGTTGTGCGTCTATTATTTCCTTATAAGACGAAAGAAACTTTTCGGACGATCAATTTCAAATATCATAAACGAACTGTATCTATCATATCATCCGATGTGTATTTTTCTGAACATTCATCATTTTTAATTACAACTTTTAACATTTGATCGTAGGCAATATTCATTGATACTTGCTTGTTATATGTTTGTATAGTTTACGTGACTAATGTTTTATATCGTTGCTCGAAATGTAGAATTAAAATCTGGAAGAACTTATGTATGATATGCGCTAATCAAAATGCTCGATTTGGATTAGGTTCTCAGCGTTATGCATTCCTGGGACTTGAAACTCACGGCCACCTGCAATAAATATTCATTTCAAATTCCCGTCTGCACAATATCGTTGGATTGTGCTGAGAATTAGAAAGCCAGTTTTCTCCTATTCCTCAAATTTAATTTATTATTCATACATTTCTGTGCAAGCTGTCAATCTAAAAATGAACAAGATAAAGTAATACGATAAAATGTACAGCAAAAGATACGAAACGTTCTGCGAAGGTAACGTCAAAATCTTTAAAATCATGTCTCTATTTTTTGTTACATATATGTACACGTACACAACGGGTGATGCGAAAGACGCGAGTTTCTAGTGTTCTGAAAACACCCTAATGTCAGCTAATAAAGCAAGGAACAAAAAATAGTGGTATCCGCTAAAAAATTTTAATGTCACCTTTGCAGAACAGGACACTTCAACTTTTGCCTGAATCATTTTTCCGCGTCATTCATATTTTGCCAAACACTTGAGTGTTTCCAGTTAAACAGGATATATGTAGAATAAACAATTTTTATTTCGTATAATTGGTAGCTGTGGATTTCTCGAGACCACGATAATTACCATTTTCGACCATTAGTTTGCCACTGATTTGTATATTATTGCAACATTCGTATATCGTTAACAGAAATCGACCAAGACGTTCATATATTTATAAGCACAGTGGATTTTCTATTTTATTTACGCGAACCTCATGAAATTTCTCGAAGAATTAATCTTTCATACGATTCGCATCAATTATCAGCTAAATACTGTTTCTATCCGAATAAATGGCGCGTTCGATCATTGGAATATCATGATTTTCGTGTCTGTTAGCGCAAGGATAACACGGGTAACCGTCGATGCACGCGCTAACTGTGCAACCCGCGTAGACACGGCCATCGATTAACGTGATTAATTAACACGATTGCCGTATGCCGTGCAATTTTGCCAGCCGCGAAAACCTGGAAATAAAGCGCGCCGACGAGTCAGGACGCGAACTGTGCGGCAATCAGAGGATCGATAATCGGTGGCCGCTAATCAGCCAAATTGCCGGCGACTGTCAAATCGTTTCTGCCGAATGGAGGCGACAAAAGCGTGATCGAGAAACGTTGCCCCGTACGAACTGCGGATTTACGAATCACAACCACGTTTCCATTCTACTCGTGATCGTACGATTTAAAGCTTCGTTCACACCAGCGATCACGTCGAATCAGACTCCTGTGAAAACCGCTTACACGCAATCCAGCGAGAGCATTCACGGTAGGTGGTTCGGTCAAGTCGAATGAAAATCTGTTGGCCGCAACGTCGGTTCGCTAGCGATGAAAACCGCGGTCAGCGATCGAAAGGGAACACGAAGAGCAAGCGTTTAAATGAATTTGTGCGAAATTCCATCAAACTTGCATGATTTCAGTCAGAAAACTAACGCGATTTTTTATCAAAATGTACTTGGAGAAAGACGTCGTTCGTTCTTCGAGTGGACGAATAAAGATGAATAAAGAGACTTAGGTTAGGTTAGAGATTTAGGTTAGGTTTTGATTCATCGTCAGCTGACTTTAACCGCTGGTGTGAATCAGCCTTAAAACCGTATCGAGAATCGCTTGTATCGGCGAATCGTTTAGACTCGTTGATTAACAGATGTTAGTTTTGCTGCTCGATGGCTCCGATCGTGATTTTCAGTTTTCAGAACTCGCGTGATTTGGTAATTTTCTATGCAAACTACTTTGCTCGATGGTTACGCAAAATAAAGAGCACGGCTTTTTCATGGAAAAATGAAAAATTAAGAAATCAAAAATTGTTAATCAAAAACGTGTTAATCAAAAGTTTCGGATGTTGTTCGAAGTTTAATTATCGTTGTTTTTATCATGAACATGCGTATATAGGATGGTGAAAAATGGAAGCTCAGAACTTTAAACATAGTTATTATTCGCGAAATGGAAGGAATTTTAACAAATTTGTGTTGCAAAAATCAACGTTCTCAAAGTTAGCAATTTTGTGCACTTCTTTTGTGCACAAATTATTCAGCTCTCTTCAGGAACTCTCGAGCTACGTAACTTTTTCTTTTCGTGATTACTTAAGATTCCTTATATATACGTTTCTTTTCTGCAAACGCGTTCCAGAAATTCCAACTATGTCTACACGTTCCATTTGTATTCTATATTTTCTTGGATCCTTATCCGTCTCATCGATGAGCGGATATACTCAAATAATTTTCCACGTAAATTCCATTCTTCTAATCGTCTTCGTAAAACTGTGAGTTCGGCGAATATCTGCGGTCGAATTAGACACGACTTACGTGTTCAAGAAAACTAAACGCGTGAGTAGTTGAAGCCATTGCATTTGCATTACGTTTTAGCGAAAATGTAACCAGGTTATCCACGTAGACGGTAAGCAGAGTCATCGCATTCCGTGGTAAAAGCATCCGATCAGACAGCAGAGGGAACGATATTTCCGTTAGCCCATTGTTACGCTGGCAGACGTCTTCCGACACTTTCGAAACGAAGTTAACGAGCGCGAAACTTGGCGTGCGCACTTCTGGTATTCCGTATCGTTCGTCGATACACGCGAAACGTCGAGAATCGCATGCGGCGGAGTAGCAAAGAAACTTCCTGGCAAGCCAGCGTATGAAAGAAACGAACGCAAGCCCGTAATTCCAGGCTTACGGTGTTGTTTTGATTTCAATATCGCCAAGAGGGATTCGGTACGGCTCGCTCCCTTACGGTTATCCGCCTCAGCGAGGTTGCGCATCGGAAGATTTGCATTCTACTCTGCAACTCCGGCTCGTTTCACTCCCTAGGATTTGCGTTATTTCTGAGCTTCGTGCCGTGCGCGACGAGCCATTTCATAAACATGAAAGTTCCGTGACGCAGGTGGAATAGGAAAATGAGCCAAAGTGAAATCTCTTCACCGGTGAAGACAAATGACAGCAATGATATCACTTCCTTGGCACGAGATACGTACGTAATACCATTTTGTCCATTCTTTTTGCCTTCTTCTTTCGCTCTTGTTCTATTTCTTCCAAGTCGCTTTCGCCTTCTAATGCGTATCATACGGATGCATATGTATAGCAGCTTTTGTAAGCGTAGAGAGAAATTTGGTTTTGTAATAACAGCGTGTGAATTCTACCAAAGTAACGAGTTAACGATGAATTGGTAATTATCAGGTTGTCCGGAAAGTATCTTTCTTTCGCAAACGCGTTTTTTACAACAATACACCTTCATACAAACGTGAAATCAAGTCTGTAAAACTGTGTTTATCTCAACAGAAGAAAATGGATCGTACGTAATTCGACAAAATAATATAAAACAGAAAACGTTGCGCGTCTATTATTTCCTCATCAAACGAAAGAAACTTTCCGGACAACCTGATGGAAGCACCGTTCGCTATCGTTTCATGGGATTGCTAGGATGTAAGACCGAATTGCATATTCCACACATTGTAGCAATATATATTTATTATTTAGTATATTTAACATATGTGTAGGGTTTTGGATTTGACAAGCGTGTTCATTGAATTTCAAGGAATGCGACAGGAAATGAAACAACCTCTCTGTTCTACAGTGTAACGCGGCAATACAACGCGGTACAACGTAACGCGAAACTATACAACACGATCCAACATGTTTTTAGACAACTCTTGGCAAAATACGTTTTGTCCTGGCAACTGATTGCTGCTGACTGGCTCCTGATTCACGAGTGGCTGTTAGACGATTCCCTCAGCAGGAAATCAGTCCTGGCAATCTTCTATAAAACACACGAAAACTCGTGTATTTTCTATATACACACACACATATTTTTGAATTTGCTATTAAAAATTCCTCACATCCTACATATGGAAGACTAAGAATCATAGTAACGTAAGTTAGTCGGAGATTCCGGAGTGTCTTTCGAGAGTATACCGAGCCCTAAGCGAGCAATTATACCATTACCTTCAATTTACCTTCGTAACGACTACAGTGTATTATCACTTTAGTGGGTCTTTATCGAGTTACTTATACAGTGTCTTTATACGAGCGTTTGTAATTTATTTGTTTATTTATTTATTAAACATATCTTGATCGCTTGCATCAACGCTTTCAGGTATTTAACCTCCACCTACTACCTGTCCTCCACAATTTGTATTTGGTATTTGGTCGGTGCCTTTTACATCGTTGCTCGTTTCTACGCAGAAATATCGTATCGCTAGATAGCTCGTCATCTGTAACGATAATTTACGGTTCGTGAAATTGTGTCGTGAACCGCAACGCGCTTTCGTAATGCGTAAAGTGACCGGTAATATACTAGACTAGCGTTATCGTTTTCAGTAAATTGGAGCAATAGATCGGACATCGTAACAGTTAGACCATAATATTTCGCTATTTGAACGCGAAACAATGGTCTCTTTTCCGGAATCATAATCTATAAATAGCGATGTATGATATTTGTTATTGTGTGCATATCACGCAGACTGGGACATTTAAATGGGAACAGCTAAATATCTCCATTGTTAATGGGCGTATGAAAAGTCTTCAAAAGACAAAGCTATACTGCTTGAAGAGGCAAGTGCTGTGACGGATGAAACTTTATCTGAAAGTCAACTTTTTATGACACTTTCAGACCATCGTCGTTCTTTTAAATGGATTCTTCTTAGCCTAAACCATTTAAAGTTATTCATCTATTTATGTCGAAAAATCATTAATTTACCAGATACTTCAATTTTTACTCTGTAAAACCTATGGTAAAAATAGCGCCCTGTATCAAACGAACGTAAATTACACGTAGCAAAGAAATACCAAGAAGATATGATAGTTGTCTGAAACGAAACGTACACGAGTCAGGTATAGTTGCGTGAACGCGGTTTGTGGATGGAGCAGATTGTGACAGGATTTTCAAGTGATACGATTACCGGCCACGAAAGTATAAAATTTGCATGGAAGAAACGAAAGTGCAAGAAATGCGATAAAATTTATATTTATATTTCATATTCGTATATTTCACGAAAAATCATTCGAGTGTCTAGAAATGTACCGTTGTAGAGCCATAAAATTTCTATGAAAAATTACGGATTGGTCATTCCGACCACTCACGCAGGTCTAGGGTTATCAAAGGATTGCACGAGCCAGTGTATATATTCAATTGCGGGAACTGAAGGATGGACAAACCAATGGCACACGATCACTAGGGGCCACGAGGTACGATTTCGTATACGGTCCGGTGTATGACTAACACCAGGAGCCACTTATGGAAAGCATGGGCAAACCAGTGCCATACGATCGCTGGAAATCACTTGGATAAAGGGTTGTGAATCTCGTAACCTGCTATCCGATGGTACGCCTCGAGCATTCAAGATCTATCGATGTGGAATACCCGTTAGTTAAACTACCAAGTAGTTTTAGAACTTGAGGATGTAATATATTCTGATAGTAAAAACGAACAACAATTTGTATATTTATAGTTAGAGTCACAAATGAAAAATAAGTTGGGGACAGAAATAAATGGACAGCTGGTGGAAGTAAGTATCTATAAAGTATCCTTATTATATTTATTTGTGGAAGGTTGCATCAACTTTACGGTCATTAGCGACCAGAATTATCATTACATAAGATGTATTACATCAATTACATTACACATGATGTATAATGCAAAACTATAAACAATAATTATGTATCAATGCACTGATACGCATAAACATATCGATAATTTATAATATTACACCTTATCGTATATTGACATTCTATTCGCAAGATATTTATGCAACTTGTAAAATGGAGCTTTGAGAAAATACAGTTGCGATTATTGCACATATTCGGATTTGGATTTCGTTTAGTGAATATGACAGTGCAAGTGTACCCAATTCTCAGTCTCGTGAGTCAGCTGACCTCTTCTTCGAGAAGTGCTGCATTTTTATTTGCTAGGCTTTCCAATATCTCGTGCGTATTAGATGACTATTGCCATGGGTGACTATCTCCAACTCCTCGTCTCTGTTTCAGATAAATTTGCAAATCTTTGCGAAAAGCAGGCATTTCTTGGGTATTTGTTGCATCCTTATTGACTGTATAATAGGATTTTGAAGATGGAGCTGGTAATAGCGTTGTACACTTGTTTTATCTGTTATGTACCATTTAAGTACATAGATTAGATGGTAAATAATGAAAATCGTATTTACATTTTTGTATAAACAAGCTGTATCTAGCGAAAGTTCATCGAGACCTACTCCTACTATCTGTCTATTTAGTTTTGTGGCTGATTGCATCTTCGTACATGAAGAGACGCGAAGATAGACTTGGATAGAAATGTCTAGTCGACATGTACGTATGTATTTAATAGTATGTTAAGCATAAAGGTTGCCACGAAAGGGAATGCAACTCAATTTCGCTGAGTGACAGAGTCACAACTTCGTCAGAATGAAGACAGATCTTGGCAAAGTTATAGACTATTCTACCTGAGTGACGCGACACAGAACCCAGGGGCTTTAATAATTTAGGTCCTGGTATATCCCGAAATTTTACCAAAAATTAGTAGCGAGAGGCAAGCTAATCTACTACATCCGCGAAGCATGCAGACATTCAGATTGAGCAGACCCTTATCAAGCAGTGCTTTAATCTTTGCACCACGTGTTTCGTCTCCGTAAAACATACTTCCATAACAGAATAAAGAAATTAGGAGATTAAAGCTCGATTTTTTGATTCGTGGTGTGATATCGCCTTTTTTTATCAATTTTACGTCAACAAATATATCGTTTTGAAAGTTACGTTACAACGATGACTCTAACCAAAATTTACATTATAATCGACGAGCTTTAGTATCTTTTGCAAATTTTGAACATGTTAAGAAATAAAGAGAATTTTCGTTATATTTTCATTAGCGAAAAGGCAAAAAACACGCCAAAAAATGATAGGCGCATCGTGGAATAAATATAAAAACTCGACGGATTTATGTTACAGCCTAATATTTTTAAATTATAAAATTTATGTCGCAGCCGTTACAATTTCTAGCATCTATAATTTTTATGATAAACGAAATGTCGCTAGAGATACAAAGATGCGTGTATTTTCTAATGAATAATAATGCCTCGGTTTTTATTGCAAAAAGTTTCTGCAAAGTTGCCAAATAATCGTTTTATTTGCTACTACATATGCTTCGCATGTGTTTTCATATTTTTATCGCACTATGTTTGATATAAAGTTGTTATCTTCGAAATTGACAAATAAAATAGAAATAATTTGTTCCCGTGGTATGCGAGAGAATTTTGGCTCCGCGGCTCGTTTGTTTTAATGCAAGAAGTTATTCATAAAGCATATACATACGTCACATATAAATTTTGATTTTGCGGTCTTTGCAAATAAAGCCGCATTGTTGCTGCAAGTAAAATATGGTAGCGTAATTTGTAATATGTTTCTACAGCCAACACATTTGCATTCTATCGTAGTATAAGTATATACCTACTACTTGTATTGTTACTTTCAGTGAAATTGTACGATGATCCTCTTCAGCTTCAATTATCTCCAGCTTCATTACGAATTTTCGAACTCGTTTGTTCGAAAAGGCTTTACGTGGTCCATACCACGGAGCTATACAACACTTTAATCGAGGAAACACACGCTATTTGTAATTAAATCGGTTTCCTGGCAAATGGATAAATCGTGTAGGTCCCATTTCCTGGCCATATCGTTCTTCAGACCCGTATCTAATCGATTATTACTTAGACGGCAAACCTGTACTTTATAAAATAACAGTTGTCAATATTGGAACACTTGCTCGACGTATCGATCACCATTACACGCAAATCTATGCGACACTTGATAACTCATAATGAGATGTATACTTACGATATAGCTGTATCGAGGCTGGAGGTAGTCATCTAGTGCAATCTCTTTGAAAGTATTATTACAACACGATTAGTACAACTAAAAAGCAAAATCCATCAGCCATTTCTGTTTTTTCAATCAATTTCTATCGTACTTTCCACATATAATGGTATACCCTCGTTATTTCTAATTTTTGTTTGTACAGATTGTAGCGTGACAAAGCCTCTGATTGTAGGAACTTGCTAATTGCGAAGATTTATGAGCGCACAGGCTACAATTATGTAGCTGTATGTCAGTGTCTGTTAAAAACATACAATGTGTATCTAATGAACGTGTATGTAACTTTACTTTTTTATTTATTTAACGTAATTCACATCCAATATTGTTCATAAAATTATCAGCGATTCTGATGATACATGCATATTGTAACTTAGCTTATTTGATCGCTTTAAAAGATCATTTAAGCAGTTACATACTTGTACTAGGCACGTACTTATTATTCCAGTTTTCAATCTTTTTGTGCTTCCTTAATCGTATTCCCTTCATTTCCAAAGAGAATGGAAATTCGTTCTTTCTGGCTTGTAATTACGGCATCGAGAAATTCACAAAAGAGAAGCGAATACGTATAGTATACGTCTCGGTCATTGGTTCAGAAGAATTCATACGAATGTAGCGAAGTAAAAGACTCCTTCTTTTAATAATGCGGAGTTTCAGTGTTTTATTTCGATTTTCAGGTCAGTAAACGAGTTACATCTGCGTTTAGATATTCTAATTTAGTCGAATTTATTTTAGAAATTCTCAACTCATTAAAATTGTAATTATCGATCTCAAGAACGTATATATATTTCGTGTTAAGATTATCTTCTCCTCAGACTATGAGTCTGAATGTCATTGCATTGATCGATACCTGCAACTGGTGGGTTAATTTAAGATCTAAGTTCATTAAGATATATCCATATACATCAATCTACTTAATATATCAATATCCTTAATTACTTGCAGTATTTAACTGTACTTGCTGTTCATCTTAATCTTCAGAGGTATCTAGACTTTGATATTCAAACGAGCTGACCATAATGAGCTACTTAAATTGAAGCAACTAGTTCAACTAAACTAAAAAATCAACTTAAATTAAAAACTGTTCATAACACGGTATTCTTGCAACACGATTTCGTTCTTCCACGGTTCGACAATTCGAGAAATTGGTGAAATCCGTACAAAAAAGAAACGTAATGGGAATTTTTCGACACATTCGACGTTTCTTGGCCAGGCAAGCTCGATGCCATGTCTTAGATTAGCGCGTGAAATTTCTGAGTACTGCAATTTTTAATGCATTTTTAGTATTAATACTCCGCAGTTAACAATTTTCTCGCTACAGGGAAGCAGCAGTTCCAAGCTTCCTAGACAAAAAGTCGATCACATTTTTTACAACTAACATGATACCGATGTATAATACTTAAAACTAACCCTTATCGGTCGTAAGTCACCTCTCACGAGATAGCAGCACTTTGTCGCTACGGTCGTACGTCACGTGCGAGGTGACAAGACGCAATTTGCTCTATGTGTAATGCGAGCTCGGTGCCTTTTTAGTTTAGCATCAGCAACGAATCAGTTCTAAAGACTTTACGCGCAATATACCATTTTTCGCTAAAATATTTAAGAGAGTGTTTTTTTTTTCAAAATTTTTGGGTGCTTCATTTACATCAAAATCAGAATAATAATAGGAATCCAATAACAAGATTTTTGAAAGTGAAAAACTTTTTGGATTATATTGATTTACAATTTAAACAAAACTTTGTTCACGGACAGGAAATATGCGTTGATGAAGCTGTAGTGCCGTTCAAAGGAAGATTCAGTTGTTTAACTTACAGCCCTGATAAACCAACTAAAAGGGGAATAAGAATGTGAACCTGCAACAGAAAACCATTCCTTCACGTTGGAGATTGTTTCAAAAAATATCATACATTAAAATCTTATAAATAATATTTTGAAACTTATATTTTTAATACTCTTACAAAAATAAATAATTTCTAACAAAAATTGTATTCTTTTAATATCGAAAACGTTTCGCATATTTACCGAAATTAACTACAACCTGGCGAAAATCACGTATATAAAGCTAGCGATCGATACAGGTTAATTATTACTGATTATTTTGATAAACATATTTCTCTTACTCACGAGAAACTACCATATGTACTATTATATACATACATGTATATACACTTACACATATATCTACTAACTTACCAAATATGAATTAACGTGTCACAAGCGTAAAAAATTCCGAGTTTTCTATTCGTGGCTGTTGAGGTCGAGGTTGACTGATTGAAGAACGAGTGGATGAATTTGTAATAGAAAAATATATTGAAATAATTAAAGTATAAGTTTAAATTTATGCTGATTCAGATCCTTACTCTCTTAGTGTTACAATACAATGGAATAGATAAGGAACACGTTCATATATTCGTAGCAAAAGGACATTACCAAAAAAGTTAGGCTTATAGCTCCAGCTAGAGACTACAAGAACCATAAATGGACATCTGTTTGTTAGTTCCTTTATTCCTAGACCTTGCAACCCAAAACACAATGTATTCAGGGCTACAATAATATGCACCTCTCCTTATTTAGAATATTTCTGCGTAACAGCAGTCTCCAGGTTACGATTGTACATAACTAAAGATGTCGAGTTTTTCTTGAAGTAGTTACTTCAACAGTAACGTTGAAACTTGAATATTATTGGGCTGGCAACTAAGTGATCGCGGATGTTGTCATTACCACCTAATGATAAAAGCCGCAATCACTTAGTTGCCAATCCGATACATTCCGATAAAAGTAACCAAGCGTTCGCGTGTTTTCGAACAATATACAGTGACTGAGCAGTTATATCGCAATTTTGCGAATGCGATAGATGCAAAGATACAACGTTGTCCAGATTTGACTAGAACATATCGTCGTTGGTGATACAGCGGAGCGGGCGCGGTCGCTTGAAAACGGAATAAATCTGTAGCACAGGGATGCTACTCGAAGTTATCGCCCCCACGTGTAAGTACAAGCGGCCCAGCGCCAGACAACGTGATACATCGCTGCGTATTTGCGATAACGAAAGTTATACTGCTCGTTGGTCGTACATGTCAACAAACGGATCCTTACGGTCGATGCATAGATGCGGTGCAAGTTATTACAGTTCTGCCGCGTCTCGACAACAGTCGGTTCGTTAAAACCAAACCTGTTTCTTGGTGTTCGTATCGTTGACGTAGAGGCAGATGATCTCGGAGACGACCTGCGCTTCCTGTTCGATACATCTGACTTTTAATTGGACGATGGAATGCGTCATAAAACAGGAGCATCAAACGGGAAGTACAGTTTGAAAGATAAGAATCAGGTATCTTTTACATTTACGTACCATTTCTTCAGTTAAATGCACGACGTTGATGGAGATCCTTTAAGCCAGTTCTTTTTCTTCTTTTCACTACCTTTTCTATGGTAGATAAATTATTTCACAAGTTTTTAGTGTGCAAAGTGTACACATGTAAATTATTTCCTCTTTCATGGGACCGGTATTTCTTTTCTCTTAATTAAAGTTTCATGTCTCGTCAACTACAAGGTTGATACTCGGCGGAGAGTGCTCTATATGTATTAGATTATAGCGTATGAAATAATTTTGCATCGAGTTTCTAAACATTTTCCCTCGACAAATAGTTGGGTGCTTCTGTAAGTAATTTTATACAAATTCTTTCTTCCGTGTAGGATTAAAATTTGTTACACGTACAAACTCATCTTGGAATATGATTTGTCCAAAATTAAATATTCTAACGTATTGTAAGGCAACACATATGGAGTAATTAAGATAACGTACATTATAATACACATCCGCGAGGTATACATATTAGATTGTCCGAAATGTTTCTTTCGTTTTATAAGGAAATAATAGACGCACAATGTTTTTTCTTTTGTATTAATTTATTGAATTATGCACGAACATAATAATAGAAATAGGACGAAATGGATTACACATAAAACAGAAATTGTTGTTCATCTATTATCATGTTATGAAACGAAAGAAACTTTTCGGACAACCTAACATTTAGCCTAAAGCTATCCTCAAACATATTCACTTCTCTTTTTTACTAATATTTGAAAGTTGCTAGTTTACCTGCTAAGTAATTTTCAATTACGTTTTCCGAATTGTAATGTAATTTAAAGATGAAGATTGAGCAGAACCCTACGAAGTTCGTTCTGATTTCTTCTCATCGACGACCTAACAAGAACAGAACGGTTGAAAAGAATGAAACCTTCAGAAGTCTGCACAGAATAAAACCTAAACCAAATAACTCTGAAGGATTGCCACTGGACAATGAGATCACATTCGTTAAATGACTCGATCGGACCAGTTGCGAATTCAAGAAACAGATTACACGCAAAAATAGAAAAAAAGAAAAGGAAAAAGAGACAGCATCTTGTACTGACAAAATCAAATCGCCTCGCTGCGATTAACCCATTTGCATCCAAACGCGGATTAATAAAGCTGCGACTGCTTTTTGTTTCAGTCGCTAAATATTCTTCGGATGTGAGAGATTGACCCGTTTGTCAGCATCTCGCCTATATCAGTTTATTGTATTGACCATTTTAAAGAATTCCACCAGAAATAATATGATTTATTTTCTTATTTCTTATTATTTTTTTTTTTTTTTTTAACATTCACGCCGGCGTCTAAATTCACCGTCTGCTTCGTGGGACGGCGGTGGGTCACATTAGACTGTCCGACACGACCGCAATTTTTCAACTTTGACCTCAATTTGTAGCAAAATTACAAAAGCTATACGATTCTTACTGGGCTCAATGAATTCCGTGGACTTCAACTAATACATTGATATACAATAGTTTGATATGCAATACTATAATAGCTGCGAAAAAAGCCAAAAAGGTAACAACATATTGTGATCGTTGTAAGGTCCAGCCGGCACTCTGTCTAACATGTTTTAAAAAATTGCATGAAAAAAGGAAATAATTATGTTAAGTTTATAATATTGAATTGCTATTTTTTTACTATTGTATGTCTGCTTATAATATTGAGATAAAATAATATAAATATATTTTGTATTACCTATTTTGTGAAATACATGTGTGACCCATCGTCGCTCCACGGGATAGACACGTGTGATCCACCGGTGGGTCACGCCGTGAACGAGTGAACGTGTTAAATAAATAATCTTTTCTTTTTTCCTCTGTTATAAAGAATGTAAAATGCGATGTTTGCGAAGTAACATTGTCTACCAATCGTTTTGAACAGTAAATTTTCGATAAACTCCATGAAAAATTCGGATGTCGTTTACTGCACCTACGACCGACCGGGCGCGGTGATAGGGTCCAGTCGTCAAGTTGAACACCGCTGATGCCTTCAACTGTCCTGTGAAGTAGAGCCATGATGCAAATGGGTTAAGAAGCTGAAGGCACGCTCCTGTCACGTAAACTGGAGACGTAGGTTTTAAAGGACAAGAAGGTTGAGCCGTAACACAACTATTAACTTTCCTTTTATCACACTTTATTATAAACTTGATAATATACACTGAATTGACACGTACGTACGTATAAGTTAAACACGCGACTGATCTAAAGGTAGAAACTCGGTAAAAAAAGATGTTGACTATTCTAAAGATAGAGAATAAGTGATGTTCAGTGGTGATGTTGTGGCGGAGGAAAGCTAGTGATGGGTGTGTCTAAGGACACGAGATGAGCTGATTCGTTAAGGACAATTTTGGTTAGGAAAGTGAGGACAATAGACATCCTTTCGGATTGGGTAATGAGAAGGTTGGTGGACTAGGAAGGGTCCTAGCCACCCTCAAGAAAAAGTTGCTAAGGGAAGATACGGAACGTGAGAAAAACCAACTTCCCCATATCTCCCCATAGTAGATATAAATGTATAGAACAAAAGATGCTTGTTTGGTCTGAAGAATCTTAACTATGAAAATGCCAAGATTTATGGTGGGTCCTTGAGGCCATTGAGGGTATGCAGTGAGGATCCGTAGACATCTGGCTGCCATGTTACCCGCGGTGTGTGTGGCCTTGTCTCTGATGCTGATGAAGATGTGGTTGATGTCACACTCGCACGAACGTAAATGTATCTGCAGATTATTAAAACTGACAATACAAAATAAAGAACAGTTTCTTACGAAATCTCGTTCATAAATTATCGTGATTATTTTTCCAATCGCAAAGTAGATCGTCGTAATTATGTAAATAATGGAAGTAAGACGAAGGTGGCCGCTGCTGTTTAGGGGGAACGCAGTAGAGTGAATGGATGGAAGCGAGGCGCGAAGGAAAAGAGAAACGTAGAAGTGGAAAGAGGTGAATGAATGAAACCATTCAGGCAACATGTTTATGCGCTCATCGCCGGCATGGAACAGGCCAACATACCGGTCGGCACGAGCAACAGTCCGGAAAGCAGATGGCATACGGAGAGGAATGGAATATACCGGCTGTTCCGACGATAATAATAAAGTGCATAAACTTGTACAATAAATGGGAGCGGCTTATATCGGTGTAGGCAAGAGCATCATAATGACACTTACCAGTTGCTGGAAGCGTGTTAGCGATTTTAAAATATCGCGCAATTTTGAGATCACTACGGACCGCTGTGTTTTATATTATATGCTTGGGAAACAAATTACGGTCGTCCAGCCATTCGTATGAAAAAAGAAACGAGGAACGGCTGAAACGAGACTGAAACTTTCAATTTCACTTTCTTACTCGTCAATTTCTCTACGCAGCTATCGGAATTAATTTGTACATCGTGCCAGTTTCTGCCTCTCCTCTTCTGAAATTTATGCTCCAACGTATCAGTTTATACCGTTGGCAATTGGAAAAAGCTTCAACCGATTACACATTGAAAATAACTTATAATGGAGGCTTCTTAGTAGCAAAACGATAAAACGGTGCGAAAGTTTAATTACCACTTGCTATTCAGCTTTTTATACTGAACTTTATTGGTTTATTCTGTAGGTATAAGTAAGGCAGAATGACACATAAATATACGTGTAGATCGTGTAAATCGTATTACAAGCTTAACTTCACTCTGTGTTTATTATAGTTGTTAACGCTTCTCTGTCGAATCATCGGTCGTAATTTTCTACTGCGTGGCAAAGGGTACTGACCCGTAGAGATTATAACAAACATATTACTATTATTATTATTTCAAAATGTTCGTTCTTTCTGTCGATAGAAAACCGACAAAGATAAAGAAATAACTGTATTATCCTATGAAGTTCATTTTGGTTTTGTTTCATCTCAATCAATCTTTCGTATCGGTTCACTACACACGAACCAATTTTAATTTAGCTCTTCTCAGAGTCAGCTCCGATGCTGTAAAATCAAATAACATTGTTCTCTTTGTACGTTCCTTACGCATAACTATTCAATAAAGCTTCAAACGATTTACGATTATCTAACATTAGTTTCCTATTTATACTCGGAACACCAGCAAGATTTCCTGATAAAATTTTGCTTGAACACCTTTTACAAGCATCCGATAGAAGTGTACGTAATACTAATTATCGTTTCTTAATATTTATCTCGTTGTTTGCAACTAGTTGAGCAGAGTAATTTGCTATTTTTGAAACAGATGTTAAAGACAAGTTTCAGCTAACGTGGGAGTAACTTGATGTTGAACAACAAACTTCTCTAATGTATTTCATGTAGGGCTACATACTATCGTAGCATGAAGGACATTCACGTGGGCAGATGAATCCCCGACACAAGGCGACAAGCTTCGCAGGTAGATTCTGAGTAGATAATGTGAACTACGATGAAGATCTCATCAGTTCCGCGTAATTAGCTCCCACTCCACGACATCTCATCTACGAAAGGCTGTTACACGTACGTGATAGTTGTCTTATCTCAGCTGGTTGCATGATGTCTTTCCTTGGTTATGCAATCGTACCTTGTATACGCGTGTAATCTACGGTAACACAGCTTTAGGGGCGGAACTGTGTTGGATTCCTATCGTCTTGATAGGCCAGTCTCTGATATTATCTATTCTGTAAAGCTTGGTAGGAGACTAATTTTACTAAGAGAATATCTATCCTTAAAGTAGCTCGCACGAAGGCCGAGCGTGTATTCGCTCTTTGTTTCTTTTGCAACAAAGATATAACGTATCTTGTCTGAGCTGAAGTAGCTCAATGAACTATCCGATCTAGCAGCAAAAAATTGTAACCACGGAAGAAGCAAATCAGCTTCCTATATGCAACGCATCATTTGACATCGTAAAACATGTTGAAGCGATATGCAAACAAAACTGGAACGTATTATTTGTATTATGGCAAAGTGAATATATAAACTCGCTGGATAAATGAATCTCTAGCTTCTACGATTTAAAGACAAACGATCAAGGCAAATTAAAAAAATACTTAACAACGATAAAAACGGCAATAAAATGAAAACTTAAAGAAGAAACCACGATAAACGGGATAAGACTCAGCTGACATATATGCGCATTCTGGATTGTATAGTTCTTCTGTTAAATGCGACATTTGCAATGTGAGATAGTCGATCATCAACATGATATAGACGCGTGTATACAAGGAAGAAAGGAAAATGTCGAGAATCATGAGGATATCCACGCTTCTGTAAAGAAAGTAAGATACTGGTGAGAATTTAATATGCCATGGAGTATAAAAATAGTCGTTAATGACCACGGTAGTCGATCCGACTGTGAATAAAATAAATAACATATTTATTTTTATTTTAAATAACATACTGTACCATATTACGATAATCGTAGATGGAAAGATGATAAATCATGACGTAGTCATAAATCTTCCACGGTTTCATAAGAAAAAGCATTATTAACAGATATGAACACCTGCAAATGTTCTTCCACCTTTTTCACACGTTTGTTTTTGCATCTTTGTTCAAGCATAATGTAAGATGATTAGAATTCCCTAATTAAAGAAATTTAATGATTTCTTATAAAGCTAGTTACAAATAAATTGACATTTATTTGGTTATTACTAAGTAGATGTAAATTATTTGTTTCACAAATTACGTGTAAAATAAATCCAATTAGCGAACATATTGGATTTGATTTCGTAACTTGATTGCATTTGAACGTATAAAGTTATTTATCAAATAACGATATGTTATTTATCGTCGAGGATTTAAAGCAGTTTTTGAAACCTTGAAAATTGTAGCCTATGATGAAATTCTAACATGATAGACATAACTAAATATCTTTTTAGTATTTAAATACTTTACTATTTAAGTTTCCCCCTATTAATATTTCCTGAACCATCAGTTTCATAATTTATGTGGAGTTACCTATTATATGCTATATGTCATGCTTAAAAAATCGATGACTACAAAAAACTGATCACGAGAAACGAAGGTACAATTCTTCTTATATCCTCATATGGATTTTCTATTAATGTAACTCGTAGAATAACGAATATATTATATATTAATATATAAATCACGTTAACTAAACTTAATTGAAGGATTATTAATGCAAGACAACTTGATAGTTTCTAACTATACGTTTAGGCCGTTAACAAGACCTCAAATATTTAGTTTATGCTTGTCTTACATGACAATTTGTTCGTATGACCAGGACATAAATACCTTGGCTCGCGTTTAAGCTTAGCTACCGTTAGACATTAATTCTACTTGGTGTCTTTTCGTATGTTACGTACAAACTTGATATTATCTTTGTAGATTTATATTTTTTCGGTCATGTTACAAGAGGTTTCCTCCTTGCATCTGTGTAACGTATGCTTCCGTAAATGTAAAATGATTCTCCCTTGTATGTATCGCGTGTACGTAGATCAACGGTACCGTTACTAACAAGTTTAAATCTGACCATGCCCAGATAGTATTTCTATTCTCTATTCGTTAAGTAATGACCTTGCAAAATCAATAGGGTTTCCTGAAGAAAATGTCATAAATTGTGTACGTCGGTTAAACTATGTCCGTGCATTAACGCTGATTTAGTACAGTTAGGTAATACATAATTTTAGCGTTTAATTTCACTTCATTATCGCGTAATCGCTAAAGGTCCATGGTAGAGAATGGCCAATCTGTGTGTAGCACGGGTACCAAAAATATTTATAGGGCATCGTTTTGTTATAGGTTCGAAGGAATTAAATTTAAATTAATTGAAATTAAAAGCACAGTGTTTTACCAGTAATATAGTGGAAAAATTGTATGAAAAGCAGTTGAAGTGTGAAGCGTACAAAGTGAAAAATTGGTAATCGTTAATTTCGAACGATAGTAACTTTATAGCAGATGGATGACATTCGTAATTTCAAACGGTATTTTGCATTACGATAAAAGTCGATATTTATATTATACGTCAAAAATAATTGACAAAACTTTCCTATCATCCTCTTTTGTAATAAATAAAGAAATGTAAAAGATAAATAACGTATATAATATTTTACTGCCATAGAAACTGAAGCAAAGTCACTTGAGGGATTATCTTCCTGTAGAAAGTGAAACAAGGTGTTCTTTTTCTCGTGATTGGCATTTTATTTTTGCATATTATTAATTACAAAATTTGTTTTGAACTATGTAAAAATTTGTATCGTATTGGCTGTGAAACATTCACAATCTCACCATCCATAAGTAATTGAAATAACAATAGAATAGAATTGGCACTGGTCAAGCCATTGCTCAGAAAACAAATTTTTTGAAGGTTAATTATCTTTCTTGCAAGAAAATTGTTTATACATTTGCTTGCAATAATAATGGTCCTAAAATGATAGTCGGTTAATGGCTACCTAACTGAATGGAAATTATGCTGTAAAATATTTATCTCAATCTGGACAAATACAGCTTAGAAATCCATTCTGAAATATATTCGCGGTTTCACGGAAAACGTGTTGAATGTTTAACAGTATAATCTTTCGTGGAAATGTACGAGTCCATTTTAGAGGCTGTGTAACTCAAAAGTAAATTCGTATTTTATCTACAACCTTTTTATTTTATTTTCAGAGGTTCCAACTATTTATTAAAGGGAAATAGATTTTCTGATTTTTCAAAGTTTTTAGGGTAGAATAATCTCCTAAAATGAAATTGATCAAATATCATGTTTATTACAAATTACTATATTATTAGGTATGATTTGTTATATTATTAATTACAATTTTAATCATATCCATGAAAATTTGGTAAAATTTTAATTCAATCGAATGTACAATTATTTTAGCATAAAATAATTATCGCGTAGTCGATGAAAGTGATTGTTGCAAATTGATAGCAGATGAATTTTTCATAAGTCGCGAAAATTCAATTTTGTTCTTTGTTTCTCCACGCGTGTGATTCTTTCTAAACCATATTGTAAGAAATATATACAAGAACGATGTCTACATTTTCACATTCGTATTAATCCTTTCAGAATCAAATCTTTTTTAAACTGTGGAAAATTCTCTTTTAACAGGTTACTTAATAATACGAACATTCCTCTCTATCTTCCTATAAAGAGAATATAATTAAATAAAACTTGGAATCAGCTTTACCGGCAATAAACATACGTTTATCGTTTAATTATTAGTTAATTAGCAATATCTGAACCATATTGTAAGAAATATATATACGAGAACAATGTCTACATTTTCACATTCGTGTTAATCCTTTCAGAATCGAATCTTTTTTAAACTGTGGAAAATTCTCTTTTAACAGGTTATTTAATAATACGAACATTCCTCTCTACCTTCCTATAAAGAAAATATAATTAATTAAAATTTGGAATCAGTTTAATTATCAGTTAATTAGCACGCAACATCGAGCATGAAATACAATCGAATACAATTTTTCACTGAGTATATTAAATTTGATCATTAATAATTAATTAGTAACCTCTCAAAGTACAACCTTGCGTATACGCAATATCGAACATAAAACATTTAAATTAAATTTTCTTCCATTAAATAATATTTCTCTGAATACGTATTACAATCATTTTCTAATCATCGGGTGTGTGAAAGAACTGAACATTTCTATACGCACGTAAAGTGCGCGTAAAACAGTGGTGAAACGTAAATACGTACGAGTCCGCTTTCATCGATTTTCCGCGTCTGATCTAGGACTTTTCATTGTGAGACACATGTCGCGTAACACGGCTTGGACTTCCGGCATTTTGGTATGTAAATCTCATTCCGTGGCGAGGACGCTTTTATCGAAAATATAAAGATGAAAACAGAGTTGGAGGAGGATAGAAAGCAAGCTAGGTAGATAGATAGAAAGAGGTCGAAAGCAGAGCCAGAAATGTTTAGAGGAACGCGTCGCGACGGTGCCACTGTTTATCGCATGCGGACATCTTTATTTGAAACGTCCACCTCGTAACTTGGCTTACCCCACGGCTTTACTGCAATCGTGTAAATTCTTGTTTGCGCGCGATACGACGCTACTTGCCGTCTGGGTTTCTTCTTTTACTTTAATGGATTTTTCCTTCCTCCGTCCAATCGCAGGAAGGGGCAAGGATTTTCGTATCCGCCAACACGTGGAACATTTTCTTTGTACATCAGCGATCAAATCGAATCGCTTTCAATTCCAAGACTTACAGTAGCTCACCAATTTTTCTATACTTCAATAATACATTATATTTTGATATACGAGAGACGTGAAACTCTAAACCACCAAATTAGCCTATGGAATCTTCGCTTGGATTCTGTCTTGCTGATGCAAAGGCAAGAAAAACAAACACATAAGTAGAGTTCGTATAAACGCATCTTCACTGTATCACGAAATTTTGTTTACAAAACTCAAAGTGGTATAAGGTTGGCGACATTTAGCCACCTACTAGTAGCGTTACAAATACTTTTGCCAGTTCCGATGGTTTATCCGCATCCAATGTGTATTTTCGAGACAACACGAACAGAGAAACCCTTTGACACAAAGAGTGGACTGTGCTTCGCAACGAGGCAGCCGGCATATAATTCTCATCAAGGATCCATTGCTTGGAGCAGGCCACCGTAAACCACATACGTGGAATAGCAATCAAATTGAAAGCAGCCCTCTGCAACCCCTCAGGTATATAACCAAGGTGTACCCTTGGTCAACTTCTATGGTGCCAGAGAAACAGCAATATGGGGATAAATACAGCGATATCTGTACGACGTCCACTGCGAATTATGACAGGGTGGGTCATAGGAAAGCCAATATTATGCTCGCCCCTGTGCGTTTCTGGAACAGCTTGGTCTCTTACGTACACAGTGTCCATTACGATCTTCGTGCCAGTCATTAGAAATAATTAAAAGTTGTAGTTATGTGATCTATGTTATCGCTTGATCGCGTACCTTATGCTTCGACTGTTACAGGACTACGTTTTGAAGAAAATATATTTTAGAAACAACACCCTGGGAAAATTTCCTAGAACGTGCGAGAGAGTATTAGTGAAAATAAAAATATGAAATACGAAAGTATAGTAAAGTTATAATATGTAACGTAATGCGGATATTTATGTAGATGTATATTTTTGTATACGTAATTTATGAAATGGAACTCGGATAGAAAAGTGTGTTATCTATCGAACATTGTAAGAAGTTTTGTACTTTGAATATTTTATATAGATCGTTCACTTTAAAAGTAGTACAAGTTACTATTTTTTTTTCGTTTTGGGATATTGAAGGGTTTGCGTTTCCATAGATCGATAAATCCTGACAAGGTCTATTTGGTTTATTCACGTTCCTTTTTATTTATTAATTTAAGAACGTTTTTGAGAACTAACTAGATCAATATCTTTTTTTAACGCTATGAATGGACCTATTTAAAAAATTAGATAATTGTACAATTCATTAAATTTCAATTATTTAAAATTTATGTTCTGTGTTTTAATCAATTTTCTTTTATGAATAAGAACTGAAGATGTCTATTTCGTTTATTCACGTCCCTATGTGTGTAAGTATAATAGATGTAAATTCATTATACCAGTAGCTTTTTTTAGAACAAACTAGATCAATATCTTTTTTAACGCTATGAATGGTCCTATTTAAAAAATTAGCTAATTGTACAATTCATTAAATTTCAATTATTTAAAATTTATGTTCTGTGTTTTAGTCGATTTTTCTTTATGAATAAGAACTGAAGATACAAAATACTGCTATTTAATTTCAATATAATTTGTATATTTACTGGAGCAGTGTGCTTGTAGAATTCATATTAGGTATATTAGATCCACGTTAAGATGTTAAATAAATGAGTAAAGTTTTTCAATATGAAATAAAGTGTTTACCGAGTTGCAGATGTTACTGAATTATTTGAAATAATTATCAAGATCCTCCCACTTCCTTGCATCTTAGATTTACACTTCGATAACAACTCGATATAAATGCAAAACTGTTATTAATTTAATGATACTCGTAAAGTAATAATAATTTACGAGCATATTACTGAATCGTATTTAAACAGGTTGTTCACATCCGTGCATGCAATATTATATGAGGTGGAGATGATAGGATTACATTCGTTATCATTTGTTCTTCGTTATTGTTGCCTCGATTGTTTGGACAGGCTGCAGATTACAGGAAATGGACTTACACCGCTTTCAAAATAAATAATTATATAATTCCATTTTTTCACGAAATTTCAATTGATTAACGCTAAAACGACCACATCAGTCAAATTGGTTGGTTTTACAATTTTATTGTAAATATCCTACTTCGTGTTACATTTTTCTTCCGCTATGGCGTAATGACTTTCGCAACGATAACTAAAAGAATAATAATAACAAATTTTATTTTGTTTTTTATGTATTCAAACTCAAAATAATTTTGTATCAAGGCCACTTGTACCAATACCAGTCAAAATGACTGATACTTGTCAAAGTGTAAAAGGGTGCTGCGATCTGTTTATCGAACTCCAATTAACCAGTTTCTTCGTTTTGTACAACTTGCCACATGTTTTTTAAATTTTTACTGCGTATCATTCGATATGATGATATCAGATATCAGGAAAATTCCGGATCGATCGCTAGATCGCTAGATGCTAATACTAGAAATACCACACCAGTTAAAATGACTGGTACGACAACTTTATAAATCTGTCAACCCTCGTTTAGGGATCATTGATTAGTAATTCCAAAAATGTACTACATAACATGGAATTCCTTTGTAAGAAAGTAATAAATCAATAAATATAAAAATATTCTATTATTACGTATTTTTTAAAGACTAGTCATTTTAACTGCTTTTGGTAGAAATAGCTTCGTGTTAACTATCGGTAGTTTTAGCATTAAAACATTTTATCAGTATATTTTAAAATTTCAATTATGACTTGTTCATAAATAAAAAGCTGACACCAAGGTATATGTAAATTTCTCGGTCTTTTCAATTTTTTTCAAAAAATCAACGCACCACTTATTTTAAGTCAGTTTGACTAGTTTTGATAGAAATAGCTTCGTGCTAACTATCGGTAGTTCTAGTCTCAAAACATTTTATTAGTATATTTTAAAATTTCAATTATGACTTGTTCATAAATAAAAAGGTGACACCAAAGTATATGTAAATTTCTCGGTCTTTTCAATTTTTTTCAAAAAATCAACGCACCACTTATTTTAAGTCAGTTTGACTGGTTTTGATAGAAATAGCTTCGTGTTAACTATCGGTAGTTCTAGTCTCAAAACATTTTATTAGTATATTTTAAAATTTCAATTATGACTTGTTCATAAATAAAAAGGTGACACCAAACTATATGTAAATTTCTCGGTCTTTTCAATTTTTTTCAAAAAATCAACGCACCACTTATTTTAAATCAGTTTGACTAGTTTTGGTAGAAATAGCTTCGTGTTAACTATCGGTAGTTCTAGTGTCAAAACATTTTATTAGTATATTTTAAAATTTCAATTATGATTTGTTCATAAATAAAAAGGTGACACCAAAGTATATGTAAATTTCTCGGTCTTTCCAATTTTTTTCAAAAAATCAACGCACCACTTACAAAATAAACGATCCATATATTTCTGCGCATTATGTATATTCCGTGCTCCTTTCTAAAATCTCTTCAAATCTCCCGTAAATCCATAGAAATCCACAGTCTATCTACCACCATAAAACGGTCATAAATTTATGTACGATTATCTATCTAAGTTAGATATGATAACGTGGAGGTAAAATAAAGGACGAGGAACAAGTACGACTGTATAGGAACAAAAGGCGAATGCATATTGCTTTTATCAAAAGTGGCATTTCATATACACGTGAGTTGTAGGAACGAGTTGGCATTTGCCCGTTAAAGACAGGGGACGAGTAGTGGAGCTATATACTGGGACAGCCACGATGCGGAAGACGTCGTTCGGATAGTCGTACAGCTCTGTAACGCCCTTGTCTGGCCGTGTCTGTGTGCTGGTGACTAAGATTAAAATGTACGCTTCTCGAATGCGTCGAGAGTCGACTAGTGGCGAGGTCGAGGCCTCCTCATAAATCATTCTTGCTTGAAAATTTCAAGTAGCGCCTAGCAGCAGAGTTTGCTCACGCGAGATCCCTCGTGCAGCTTGCAACTTCGATCCATGACGGCTTGAATATACTTTATGCACGAGCAACACGTACGTATACGTTGATGTTAAGGGTGAACCAAGGAGAACAAGGGAGGAGCGAGTGGTGCCAAACGATGGCGTGAACGCAAGCGAACGAGCCTTTTTAAAAACTCTCAGGATTATGGAGATGGATGAAGGTTTTGTTGCCACGACGACCAAAGAAACATCTGCAAATCGTTGTATGTATTATATGTATTAATAGAAAGAATTCACCGTGCAACAGCTTGAACGATGAATTAAGATCGACGTGTGACGAATTTTATTAATCGAACTTAAATAATCAAAATCATACAGTTAACTCTATGTATAGATTTCAGTTAGGAATAAATAGTCATCTAACTTTAGCCAACGTATCACAGTGTTCCATATGCGACGAACTTTATTAATCGAACTGAAATAATGAAAATTATACAGTCCAGTGTACGTGTAGGATTTTAGTTAAAAACAAATAATCATTTAACTTTACTCGACACGCGACAATGAAATATTGACCCTAAATTTGATCATAATGTCAGAGTATCTGGCACGAGTAACTTTCTTGAAATTTATTATTTCAAGAGGATGGAAGAATTCATTTTGCACAACCGAGTGGTTTCGAAGTTTCCTGCAAAATAATTACAAGACTAAAGAGGTTATACGGCTTGGTAGTTTTCTAAACTTTTTTCACAATAAAGATAATTAACATTCTAATATCCGTACTGTGTCTAATCAAATTTTTACAATGTTTAGGGTTGATAGGCTTCTACAGAACAGAGCCCGTTTATCTGAAATCGCCAGCTTTTCATTCGATCTTTAACTTATTGTATCGCAAGTCTGCGAAATGTAACCTTAATGCAGCTAATTCGTTATGCATTAATATTGAAAAAGATCCGACACGCGTATTCATAGAGCTCTGGCAACTATTTATTTAGGCTCGCGTTGCATTCTGCACATTACATGTACTATCCGCGAGAGGCTAACGTATATCTTAAGCAGCGGAGCGTATCTTCCCTATCTTTCATCATCTTCATTTCTTGCACAGCTATTGACAGACTGCATGCATCGTGCAAATAGGTCATAGGTCAATCGACATTCGATGCTACGTCCAGTTTATCATCATCTTATGATCTATATGATGTATACCGCCAATGAGCCGCGCATTTATGCGAGCCAATGTGAGACGTTCTCTTAACGGGCTTGCGAGTTACGCTTGTCGACACAATACATTCGCGCAAAGCGCATAACTTCGTATTTCCAGTATCTTATCGTCGATCAACGGAAATCTTTAATCGAGGCTCAACCGTGAAGAATGCAAACGAGATTTATACTTTTTAATCCTTTTAGATTGTAAAGAACGCATCGCTTTGGAAAACATGTTGCAAGACCTTTCAGAGATCGAAGATAGCGCGATACATACGTTTCAACGATCTGTTCCTACCAAATGAGTAAGTTGAAATTTTGGAATAATAATAGTCGATGTTCCAGTGACCATTACATACACACTGATCAGATACCGATTATTTTGATCGATTTTCAATCGAACAAGACAAATTATCCATGGTAAAACCTTGATTGTTGAAACTTATCGCGTCGTGCTGGGCGGATAAAATTACTTTGTTTTCAAACGCCAGACAGTGATTTATCGCCAACTGTTTTATAAATGAATCGTTCGAAAGTCATATAGATCGAGTCTGTAAATTAAAACGCATAGAAAACTTGATGATATTATAAACATAATTCTTTACATTTATCGTGGAATTGACTATTATTTGTGTCCTTATTTCGACGATTCTAAATTCCGATTCTGAGAGACTGAAATATCAATGTTAAACAGAAACAGAAGCTTCTGAGCGAAGATGTAACAATGTCTTTCAATCCTTATCCTTGTCTTCCGATCTTTGTCATGAATACATGTTTTCCATTAAACTTTCTTTGGTTCCATCTACGTTGAACTTACAGCGACAGTGAAAAGTGAGTATACACTTTGAGTTTTCACGAAATTTATTCCGAAACTCTTATATTACATATGTCGTATGAATTGGAAATTGATCGATAAACTAGAAAATACGTAGGAATAGAAATTAAGAGTAAAAGGACGTAGATAAGTGTGTAGGTAAAGCAATATTATACAATCTTCATTTTTGTGAGGCGTATGCTCACTGTATTAATTGGACCTCTCGATTTGACCACGTTCCAAACAGGAATTTCAACTTCAGTTACGTTTTATTTGCATAGGAAACGCTTAAAAACAACGAAGCATACGTCGCTTACACGTATCGAGTAAAGCTAGCTATTGGTACCAATAGGAAGTCGTAGAGCGAAGATGCTTGTCACGTTACTCAAAGTTAACCCGTTCTACGTTTATCTACGGTTACGTCACTTTCTATGTAACCTGAGCTCTGTAATAGCTTGCCGTGTTTCTTTCGCGTCCAGCAAATTCTCTTGTCGGGATACACGTGCCCAATGTGCGGGCTACATTCTTCACGGTTTCAAGCTTGTCTCCGCCAAAACATGGAACATTTAGTCCGCAGAAACCGCTATGCTGGTGCGTAGCTTAACGCGATTCCTCACCCCTGCCATTTAACACTAGAACTACCACAGTAGCCAAATTGATTGGTTTTACGATTTTATTTTCAAATTCCTACTTCATGTTATATTTTTTTCCGCAATGATGTCACGACTTTCGCAACGATAACTAAAAGAATAATATAATGAATTTTATTTTGTTTTTTATGTATTCAAACTTTAAATAATTTTGTATCAACGCTACTTATACCAACACCAGTCAAAATAGTTGGTACTTGTCGAAGTGTAAAATGGTCCTGCAATTTGTTTATCGAACCCTAATTAACCAGTTTTCTCATTTTGTACAACTTGTCACACGTTTTTTAAATTTTTACTGCGTATCATTCGATATGATGATATCAGTTATCAGGAAAATTCCGGATCGATCGCTGGATCGCTGGATGCTGACATTAGAACTACCACAGTAGCCAAATTGACTGGTTTTACGATTTTATTTTCAAATTCCTACTTCATGTTATATCTTTTTCCACAATGATGTAATGACTTTCGCAACGATAACTAAAAGAATAATATAATGAATTTTATTTTGTTTTTTATGTATTCAAACTGAAAATAATTTTGTATCAAGGCTACTTATACCAATAACAGTCAAAATGACTGGCACTTGTCAAAGTGTAAAAGGGTGCTGTAATCTGTTTATCGAACCCTAATTAACCAGTTTTCTCATTTTGTACAACTTGCCACACGTTTTTTAAATTTTTNAATGTTACCATATATAGTGTAACTTTATATAGTATTACCACATATAGTATAACGTTATATAGTATTACCATATATAGTAAAACGTTGTATAGTGTTACCATATATAGTATAACGATATATAGTATTACCATATATAGTATAACGTTATGTAACGTTACCATATATAGTATAACGTTATATAGTATTACCATATATAGTATAACGTTATATAGTATTACCATATATAGTATAACGTTATATAGTATTACCATATATAGTATAACGTTATATAACTTTACCATATATAGTATAACGTTATATAGTATTACCATATATAGTATAACGATATATAGTATTACCATATATAGTATAACGTTATATAACGTTACCATATATAGTACTGCTGCTATATACGTAGAGCCGACGTGACCTTCTGCGGGGCCAGGTTCAACAATTTTGCGGGACCGAGTTCAGGGAGTGTATTTTGGCGAAGCTGTTGATCGATGATCGCGTTATCGAGATACCGGTCATTCTTTCGCAAGAGATTCTGTAGCGGATCTGTCGTCTTGAAGAAAAGAATGTAAATGGATGTACAGGGGATCTCAAGGGCGAAATGGAAAAATGCGGATGACAGAAGGGAATGGAGAGAAGTGGGCCGTAACTTTCTTCGTGGATTGTGGGCGCAGTGGATGCTTTTATCGCGCTTTCATGGCGCGCGTAATTCGGGAAATTCAAGTCAGCAAGGCGGGTAAACTGCTTCCTCGTTACTGCATCTATTACATGTTTCCTTTTTTCTTCCTTTCTTTCTTTTTGCCTTTTTTCCCTTTTGCCTCGCGATCTCGAATCTTACCTACCCTCTGTACCTCAACTTTCTCCGTCGCTTGAAGCTTGTACTCTCGCCCAACTCCATCTTCTCTTCGTCGCTTAGAGCTTGTACTCTCGTCGTTCTTTAAATTAATACAATATAAATGCAAATTGAATTACAGGGGTCGGTCAGTGCTAGGGAACGTTGTTTCTGCTCGGGGTGCCAATGTGGTTGCGTTTGTTTGAAAAAGAGTAGATATTTTCGTGAATATAAACAGACGCCTATTTGCTCAAATATTTGCTCAAATATTCTGAACTTCATTTATTGGAACGAAACATTAGCTAACACCCGATTAATTGAATTTTTTTGGTTGATTTTACTTGCCCGAATGTGAGCTTCTATTACGCGAGCGGGGAAAATCACTTCCATCAGTGACAAATATATTCTAATTGAAGTGAAACTTCATTTGTGTGAACCCCATTTATCTGAGCGAAATTTTACTTGATGCTCAATTAATTGAATTTTTGCTGCTTTGATTCATTTCTCTGAATCCAAGTTCATATTATATGAACTCCAATTACGTAAATGTTTGTTCTCCGACAATTCAGATAAACGGAGCTCTACCGTATCTTTATTCGACGATTGCATTTCTGAGATTTTGGCTGCCTAATGTTTACGTTCGTTTGATTTCGCAAAAAATTAAATTAAATCTTGGAAATTGTAAAAGTGAGCGTGAAAATATAATTTAAAATGTACTAAAATGTGTATATCATTGGGCATGGAAAAATAAACGTCGGTTAATTGTCAACTCTTAATTAATCAAACGTGTTATAGATTTCTATTAATAAGAGAATGGTAATTAGAGACAAAAGAGAATTAATAGGCAAAATGAATTTATCATCTACTTGCGTTTACAAATGATTTACAAAACGTGTGAAACGATATGCGTGTAATTAAAAATTAAACAAGAAGAAGAATAAGAACGTGCTTTGAAGAATCATTATAGCCGAGAAGAATATATCTTTCTCCTTGTATATTAAGATTTAATGAATTGTTTGGCAATATATTTTTGTCATTAAACTGTCCTGTTATTGGCTTTCCAAAACGTTCATAAATAACGCTTAATAAATAATATTTCAGTTTTTGTATTACAAGAACAGCATATACAGCATTATTTAGTATAATTCTCATTGTTATTCATAATATCATTATATTAAAACTTGCTCTACGTATTAATGTATGTATTAATTTCACTTTATCGATACCGGAAGTGATTAAACGAATTTCATTGGAATTGAGATTCAACTTAAGTAGAATAAATATCTCCCTAATTTACTATCTTTTTTTTAGAAACGATAAGAATAATAATTTCAGCATGTAATTTTTAACTTCATCCTAATGAATCATACTTTTATTTCTAAAATATTCGAAAAATTTGGTTCGCTAGTTTTGGATATAAAAATTGTTCGTGTATTTTGTTTATTCGACCAGTCGCGGAGAGACGCGATCGCGACGAAGCGTTCCCGTTACGATTAGACAATCGACGCCACGAACTGATTTCGATTAGGATAATAGAGGTGGTCGAATTAGTATAACACTTGGTTAACAGTTCAAAGATTCCAACAACTTCGTAGAAAAGATAGTTACGCTGCTGCGTAATGTATAAGTGAAATAGTTGAATGATTGAAGGGTGAAGACCTGGTAAAGAGTTGTTGACTGTTTTAAAGATGATGAATCAGTCAAGAGATATCGACTGATTTGTAGTCGTAGATCCAGTGAAGTGCAGTGACGATACTGTCGCAGAGAAAAACTCTTGCTGGATGTTGGTCGCCCCACCACCGGTCGTTTGCGGATGAAAACCCACGTTTCTCCACTTTTTAGCTGATGGAGCAATAACCATAAGTAACATTTTGACTCGCTGTTTTACACCACTTAACGGCCTTAACGGTCAAATCGAAATGCTTAGTTTTACGACAGTTCCTTATGATAATTACGATCCAACTGATTATGTTGACGTAGCAAGTGGCAGACTCGACCGAGCGATCGATTCCGGGCTACGCAAGAAGTCACCGGACGAAAATTATTTAGACTATTGCAAATACAAATTTTCCTACAAATCGTAGATGCCATAAATATGAAAGCACTTTCACTTCATTTATTGTACAAGTCAGACTTAAATAATTTAACCCTTTGCACTCCGAACCATTCTGGTCGTTGGCTATCAGCTACTCGGCGCTACTTCGTGGCAGAAACGTGCATTTACAGACCCTCGTATTATTTAGTATAGTTTTGGAACCAAGTATATTTGCAAAAAAATCAATATTTTATTTTTTATAATTTTGTACAGTGTGGTAAACCTTAAAACACTGCCCAATATGCATTGCAGGCTGACTTGTGCACGTTTGACACCTGCCACCAGGTGTTTTCCTGTCAGAACAAACAATGCAATCCCGTTTTCTTTGTCCCACATGGGCAAAATGTAGTTTATTATCTCAGGTTCTCTTCTGACACAAAACCCGACATTTTTTTATGTATCTTAGTAATTTTACTATATTTTGATTTGATTTCTTGTGCCATTTCAAGAGAAAACTTGAGGGAAACATGCATTTCTCAAAAAGTTGCGCTGAAATAACTTAATTGCCTGTAATCATTAATAAACTTTAATGTCCCATGAGAGGGGACCAGTGGAGTGCAAAGGGTTAAGAAATGAAGGGAGATGTTAAAATCATTGTTTACGTCTTTCAGATATAGATATTTTTATAGTAATTTTGTCAAACGTTTGTTATTGATGTATTTTATAGTATGATTATTATGCTAACTTTAGAGGAGCAAGAAATTCAGTAAACGTTACGCTTAAAGATAAGAAATACATAAGATGCATGTACAACGAAGCTTTATCTGGAATTCATCTAATTTATTATCTCTGAGAGGCACATAACATTATTTTCCCGTCTTTGCATATGCAATTATGTCTTATATCTTACGTCGGGACTAAAAAGAAAATGCGTTTTGCATTAAGTATGACGTCGACATGTGTTTTACCTCGATTAAAATTCACCACCACACTCTCAAAATTACTGAAATTTTATTCATAGTTGTTTTATACCGTGTTAACCGTAGAAGACCAACTAGCTCGTCTTACGAATTCCTAGTTACTTGCGCATAGCAATTTTTTTATTCGTAAATCTTCCATCTCTTTATTCATGCCAAATAAATTATATTACGTTACACAATTCTCACGTAATTATTAGATTATATTTATAATTGTAAAGATTAAGATTGATGTAAAATCAATAGGTCATTGAAATTTAACCAACTGGAATATTAATTTTCTTTTATTAACTTCCAATTCTATAACTCTAGAAGTTTCTGACTAAGAAATTAATTAAGTTAGACAATTGTTTGTAGCCTTGAACATTAATTAACAGCAATGTCTTGTATTAATTATCAGAAAGCTAGCTTTAAATGTGTGTAAATATTCTTCATACATCTTATTTATTTGTTACATCGAACGAGAAAGAATTTAAAAGATTTGTATTATTATTTTAATAAATAAACGTTATAATCGTGCCGCTTTAAGCGTTTCATTGTGCGAGGCTATGAATTAATCATTTGTAGCATTCCGTACAGCGCAACCTGTCGTTTTCGAATTTCGCGAGGTCATAAATTCTGCTTACACTCATTCGCGACGATGAATCCGGGATGTGTTTGAAACTTATGCGAAATTAATTACGGTAAACCTGGTTCAAACTGGGTTTGAATCACGGTTGCCCAACGTGATTTTTAATTTATACTTCTAAACTTAACATTCAATTTATTACGTTCAATTTAACGCGTATGTGTTCTATATTAGTTTACCATATTATTTAGTGTTCTGTATTAATTTTTGACAGTAGAATTTATTTAAAACGTTTGAATTCCGCTCTTTATCAATTATATTTCTTACTAAATGTATGCGAATTGTATGTGGTGATGGATTTTGTGGTTTTTTATTCGTTTGCGTGAGAGGTCGAGATTGTATTTTTGAAGTCGTGACGGTTCTTACATTCTCGAAAAGGAATTCTCTGAGTTTTTATTGGTTAGAGAATTTTTGACTTGCTGTACAAAGGTAGAGAATAATAATTAAAGTAATTGCGTAATACATGATATAGATTCAGTCGTTAATATTCATAAAGGTATCTGTATGATGTAGAAATAATAACACGTAGTATTATCTTACAAGTAGTAAAGAATATAATTGATTCTAAAATATCCATAAATAATAATTTAGAAACAATTTATATACTCCTTGGAATCTCTTGTATTAAATCAAATAATTTTCATCGCTTTATTCGCATTTTTTTGAGTGCGCTATATTTAAATCGGATATACTGCACATGCATATAATAAATATATATATAATCTATAAATGTAAAAATGTATATAAAAATAGAGTTAGTATTTTTAAGTGTTAAATAACAAATATAATACTTGTGATATGTGTACATGCAATTCTATGATCATTTATCTATTATGACATAACGCTGCATGAACAATGTAACGATCTACGATTCGGCAACTTTGAGTAAAAAACACAAAAATATGTGAGTGTAGGTGTAAATGATGAAACAACTACGAGATGGAGCAATTAGTAAAGAAACATTTGCTTCAATATGCTATTATTTAAATACTCAAAATGATACACTCAATTTGCATTGTGCACAATCAACCATGATAGAAAGACCTAGTCCTGTCTACAAATTATGAACTTTGAAATATTAAGTATGATGACCTCGGAAAAAATCTTTTGAATAATACTTGTCTGTAACACTTTTCCTATTATAAAACAGTAATTTTATCACTCTATCGCTGAATGTTTATCTAATTTGTTTTGAATCAACACGTTCATTAAAAGTACAAGAAATATTAATTTTCAAATGAATTTGCTTACATGAAATGCGTAATGCATAATTCTAGGATAAAAAAATGATATAGTGCGAGTTAGTTGGTTACGGTATGATTTATTTCACTAAAAGAGCTCTCTGCTCACACTAAAGCCTGACAACGCCGGCAACACTAAAGAACTCTGCTGGCAACACTAAAGAACTGCGCTGGCAACACTAAAAGAGCTCTCTGCCCACACTAAAGCCCGACAACGTCGGCAACACTAAAGAACTCCACTGGCAACACTAAAGAACTCTGCTGGCAACACTAAAAGAGCTCTCTGCTTACACTAAAGCCCGACAATGCCGGCAACACTAAAGAACTCCGCCGGCAACACTAAACAACTCCGCTGGCAACACTAAAGAACTTCGCTGGCAACACTAAATGAGCTCTCTGACCACACTAACGCCCGACAATGCCGGCAACACTAAAGAACTCCGCTGGCAACACTGAAAGAGCTCTCTGCTTACACTAAAGCCCGACAACGCCGGCAACACTAAAGAACTCCGCTGTCAACACTAAAGAACTTCGCTGGCAACACTAAAAGAGCTCTCTGCCCACACTAAAGCCCGACAACATCGGCAACACTAAAGAACTCCGCTGGCAACACTAAAGAACTCCACTGGCAACACTAAAGAACTCTGCTGGCAACACTAAAAGAGCTCTCTGCCCACACTAAAGCCCGACAACGCCGGCAACACTAAAGAACTCTGCTGGCAACACTAAAGAACTCCACTGGCAACACTAAAAGAGCTCTCTGCTCAGACTAAAGCCCGACAACCCTGTCAAAACTAAAGAACTCCGCTGGCAACGGCTACCTTTTATACCCTGGCCCCGGTATACCTGGCACGCACATGTCCTATGGTCAAATAGACCTTCTTAATTACTCAGGGTTTTTCCTTAACATAATGCTTAGCTAATTCCATCCGACTCGAACATGTTTATTAAAAGCGAAAGAGATATCAACATGTAAATCTATTTGCGTATTATTACATTAAACATACAAGTTAACGTAATGTTTAATTGAAAGGTTTAACTAAATACGATTGCTATTGTCAAAATTTTAATGGACGAATTAAAATACGTTGCACCGTATATTATCGTACGTATATACATGCACATCGAGATTCGTATATCAAACGTTTTGATCGAATAATTTTACGGATAATGATTTTATTCGTGGCCGTAACTTCGTTAGAATAATTGCTAGCGTCGAGTTTGCGATTTCCCTGTGATTACTTCGTCGAGCTGAAAAGGAACCGAGTCCAAGTGTGCCTCAGGTTTGTCGAGTATACTTTGCTACGTTATTTCAAGCGGTCAGAACTCGATATAAGTTTGAACGATGGATAATTCCGCCGAAGGAGCCGTTTCATTTAATAGAAAATGTCTTTGAAATGCATTTTTTATCAAAAGAGATGATAATGTGGGGAAATGGTAGTATAATTTTATCTCGTAATACGAGGATCATTCAAAGGAAATGATTGAAAGTACCAACGGTTTATTGCCGGCCGACTAATTCCATCCAGCGGAATCGAATTTATATTTTTAATTGCGGATGCTCGAAAGGAAGTAAACCCGTTCTTAATGTCTCGATAACGGATCGCTTGAAACTTTGTTGCGATGTTAAAGTTCCACTGATCGTTTCACACAGCGTGCACGCGTTAATTACGCGCCAGGTAACTGCCTTTGGGCGCGCGCGCGTTATAATTCCCTTGAAGAAAGTAAATATTGAATATGAAATTGGATAGGGAAATACCGGCGATTGTTATTTGGATTTAATTAAAAATCTCACGATCCCCTTAATGCTTCGCTTCTCGCGTCTTCGCTTCGCCAATTTACATCCCCTTCTTGCTTTTTATTATCGATGCTATCGTTATTATTGCCACCATGTATTTTTTTTTAACTCTTCCACTGCGGAGCCCATGCGTTGTATCAGCGCGCCGAGAACTATAAATTATTACGACGATACACACAAATCGTTATATATTTTCTATCTTAAAATCTTTCTCTCTGCTCTTTCTTTTTAGTTGCGTTTATTTGCCAGCAAGAATTTACCTATTACACATTTTTTTACGAAAAAATTATTTCAATTGTTCTGAAATTCATTGGACTCTAACTGCTAACATTTGTAGGCGTGAAAAATGGTTGATTTATATGTTTAACGGGTCTAATTTCTTATCGTGGAACTTATTTATCATACGGAGTCCATAGATTAACCAATGGTTAAATAATTGTCCTGAAAATTCACACGAAACAATTTTCTTATTAAATGTAGTTGTTCATAGGGAAAAAGTTGATATAGAAACTAGATATTTCGTTTTCGATACACGCCATTGAAATTTTTCTAATTTTCCTTTGTTAGATCGATAGCGATTTACCTATCCGCTGCTTACAATCGATAATCCTGGTTGACGACAATAAAACGTTTAAGGCGTTTCACCCGAGCCTGATACTTCCGCATCTAAATTTAATTACTCCTCGATAATTAAATCACTAACGATTCCCTGACTACTTTCCCTTGTTCTCCTCGTCCAATTAAAACCGATAAGCTGTACGATTGAGGACAGGCTATGCTTAGTATTATTTACCTTATATATTATTATATATTAATTATATAAAGTATATAATTATGTAGTCGCGTTTGCTTAGTATTTGCTAGTTTATAACAGAATATTATTATTATACGTACTTGTTGCTGTTTCTAATAATTAACGCAGAGTCTGCGTATATTTTCAAAATATTAAAACTTCTCATGGACTTTTGACTATTTGACGTTTCACGAAAGATGGACAACTTTATTTATTATATCTACTTATGTACACGGTGTCCCAGTTAACTCTGCCACCCTTAATTATTCTCTTATTTTCTTTTACAAGAAGATGCTTCAGACAAAAATGGTACAGAGGAGAACATACTGTGCTTTTATCTACTTCAGCATGCCACGACCTCACAAGTCAAAGTAGTTAATTCCCTTTTTATCGAAATTGTTGAAATTTTAATGCTAAAACGATCGACAAATTTTCTGTACTTTTTGTCTTCTCGTGTTAACCGATTTGACAAACAAGGAATTCGATTATTGCCATAGTAATAGCAAATTCGTTTTTAGTGGTCTAGGCTAAAAAATAGAAGGCATAAGATTGAATGGAATGTGATAATTGGACACCCCGTAGGTGAAAGCAGCATGCAAGGTAGACCATTGGTTGCACGGTTAATCGTTTCTACACGCAAATTGAGACTGTCGACTGGACGAAGTTATTTAGTTCTAAGGAAGGTTGCGCGTCGCGGTCTAACAGCGGCTAGATATTAACCCTAACGTCGTCGTAGTCTCGTTACTCGCAAATTGATTTCACCATTATTCACCGAGACGATGCGCTGCCTATCGCGCTTTGATGGAAATTGCATCGAAACAAGATGCAGCAGACTTAATGAAATAAACGATGTCCGACGTGTTTCCATTTGTTAGTATCTCTGACACGCACAGATTTAACGACACGTGAAATCAACAGAAGAGGAGTCTCTGCTTCTGTAATCCAACGCAGGCTTCACGCTTTCCTTTTTTACGTACACGCGTGTACAGAGCGTAACAAAACATGTGGAACTCACCTCGGCAGCTGGCTGTACATCTACAAACGACGAAGAAAGTAATGAGTATAAACAAACATATGGCTGCTTGGCATTGATAGTGCTACGATTTAAAAAATGTACATTTTGGAAGCTTCTTAAAATTGATATCTTTGAAAATAAACTAAATACTGGCTTTATTGACACAATTGTCCTTTGACGCATAATTGATGAAATGAATAAGTATGCAAGCCATTTTACACGATAAAGATAGAAATACAATGTAAACTTTGTATTCGATAGAAGGAAATTTGAAATTTACAATTACTGTCAATGCCAAACAACGATACGCTGGATATTTGTCTGTCTGTCTTCGTTTATGAGATATAACGAATTTTCTGTCTTTATTTTGCGTTACCTAATTGTAACGACAGAAAATGCTAAAAACGACCAGCTTGCGTTTCAAAGCAAGCCTGTACACGTCTTGCTATGAGTTGAATGAAAGTTACATACTTTCTGGTGTTCCGTGAATTTGAGAAAAAACTTGTTCTATTCTGAACTTTAATATTTCAACATTTTCAACAAGTGATTTTTCCGCACACGTAAAATTCGTTATATCTTATAAACGAGGACAGATAGAGCATGTCTATATGAATTTTTTATTTCTAATATCGTTCTTGGATGTACAATTGGCTCTCGCAGTGGGATCCTCGTGTTTTGTTATGCTTTATATAAACCTTTATCGAGGTTTCTCGAATAGAAATAAGAAAAATTCATGGGAATTTCTACCATGTTATTTTCATTTTCGTGGAACGTAATACGAGAATGTAAACGAGATGTATAACGTGATAAATTTAATTTTTTAATCTTGGGAAATATTTAATCAAGGATATTATTGGATATAGAAATATGTAAGTTATTTCTGTTGGCCCAAATTTTCCTGCTGCAAGAATTTCAGCGTAACGTGTTTTGTATTTTTTATTGGAAATATTCACTGTACCGAAATTCTTCTTCGATACTGAGATTCTCGTATCAAATTACTTAACCTGTTAACCGAATCAGTCGTCAGCAAGTTTCTGCAATTATTAAATTGTGATTATTCGACTGAAAGTTAATAAGGACTATCTAATTTCGAATAGATCTATTTTAATTCCTGCAAATAATAAAAGTATGATGTAATTTATGTTCAGCAGAGGAGAAATGATGCATTAAAACGTAGAGGATTTGCGAAAATAAATTACTCTGTTTTAAGGAATTGAAAATCTGTTTGATTCGATCGACGAGTTCTTCTGATTGAATTTGTCTTTCCTGATTGTATTAGTAAAAATCACACGGTACTTGATATTATGATGAATGCACATTTGTTGATCTATACGAACATTTCATAAATTTTTTACTGCAAATTATGAAATTATGATTCTGACAATACATCATGTTTTTATCTCGTGTCCTTATCTCGTGTGTATATCGTAAATCATATCACGCTGTATCATCGTTATTCATTCATAAAACGCCACTGTTTCGAATAGATGCCGGACGAGAATGTTAGATTGATCGACGTGCCTAATTTACTGTAAGCAACTAAATTTTAACAGGAGCATATTACAAGAGAATTCCATAATATATCCGTAACATATAATATAATAATTCCATGATATATTTTAATACGTATTTCCTAATCATAAATGACAGTTTTTTACTTCTAAAATGCTTGCATTGATATTCATTTCTGTATGAATCAATTTGTGAATGACTTCGTCGAAGATGGCCTTAACGATGTTTCTATCGATCGACTCAATGGAGACAAACTTTACTAAAATCCTCCATCTAATTGGAATAATATAATTAGACTGTGGTTTTAGTGGAAACATTGATTTCTTTATAAATTGAGATTTCCTTTATTCTTTATTCAGTTCCTTTGCATTATCTCCCTTTAAATTCGGATAAGAGCTATTTTAAAATAATCGTAAAATAATCATAAAAGTCTTATAACGAAAATCTCTTGAGATCTAAATCTTAAAATAATCTTAAATGAATGCTAAAATAAATAATTGAATATACAAATTTGAATATTTTTTAGAGCTCAGCGATTCTGATTTTGCCCGTGATCGATAGATATCGCAAAAATTGTATTTATGAACTCGAAGGATTACGAAAATAATTTTTGGAAACTATGTTTAATTGTAAATGTCGACCCTCGCTGCTGACCTCCCTGGAACTGGTCTTTCTAAAGATTAATCTTCTAATGATTAATGCTCTAGTGAGTCTATCATCAAAGGAATTCTAATCAAATAACTAGATATTAATTGTGTAAAACATTTCACGCTATTTTCTCACAACATAACTGTTGTTTGTTTAAAAGACTGTGATTTTTGGAGTGATTTTCAAATTTGTAAAAGCCCCCCACTGCTTCACTCTACGACGCACTATTCAAAAGCATTTCATTTTGTCGAATAAAATTTTATTCTCTCATCTTCTTACCTTGTTCCCTTCTTTTTCATCATTTTAAAACTATACCCATAAAATCCCAGGTAAAATACTTGACACTATATTTGGACAGAAAAGTAACAGTTAACTCCAAAGACGAAACAGGTGCTGTGGCTGGTTGGAAGAGGATCGCAATTGCCTTTAAACAATAAACTACGTAATCAGATATAAGGCAATCTTAAAAGCCATTTGGATTTATGGAGTTGAACTATGGGGTTGCTCCAAGCCATCTAACAAGAAGATCCTTCAAACTTGCCAGTCGAAGATCCTTCAAATCATGACAAATGCTCCTTGGTATATCTCTAACTAGACACTTCACGAAGATCTTAAGTACCATTCATCAAGGACGTAATTGAACCTGATGCAGTAAAAGAGGAAAAGCGCAACATAGATCATAGCAATCCACTCATTAAAAAATTAACAAACCAAGACAAGCAAGAAGTAAGAAAAAGCAGACTCGAAAAATTGGCCGGATGGTCTGACCTAAAATAATAATTAACAACGACCAATAATAATTACCAAGTTCCACGTAGAACATTTGCTTATTATTATTTTATATTATACATATATTATTAAATAAAAGAATCTTTTTAACTACGACTTCGTCCATATATTTATTTTTTATTGCCGATTGTGTTCCACTACATATATGTCAAACATTAATTTTGCAGACTGCGAATGTTTATGCAATTTCATATTTTTATGTATACGATCGAAGGAAATGAAATCTGAATAGAAATTTGTTTCGTCTACTAAATATCGTAGCAAGCGTTGCACTCTATAGATTTTTGCAATCTTAAATTTCCCCAAAATAAATGAATCTGAGCAGTTTAGCAATTAGAAATATCTCTTGCTTTGTAATAATTTTATTTTCATTTTATAATAATTATAAATATTTTCTAGAAATCAAATTATAATCTTATGAAACACAAATAATCCTACATTACATATAATAAATATATAATTACCAATATTACGTACCTCATTAATATTGAATGTTCGAAGCGAGTACATTTCAATCCCGATACAGTGACCTATAATGATAATATGCGCTGATACTCTCGCACGCTTCTCCTATTCCCAGCACTCATTTACAAAATCGTTTCACTACCATCGTCGATACAAATCGATGAGGAGATCTAAGCTCGATAAGATTCCCAGTTCGCCTCCACATGCATTTGCTTCGCTTAATTATCGATTCTGAACAACAGACAGCATCCTTTTATCACATCCTTATATCTATCACTGTACTATCTTGTAGAATTGATTTTTCCATAAGAAGACATTCCTTATTTTCTCGTTCTAAACGATAATAATCTCTGCAGGCGCAATTAGGTACCTTCCCTGTACTTATCAGGTAATTGTAAAAGTCGTTTTTAACGAACTATGACGAATTTTAAGGCATTTACACAAATTCATATTTTTGCATAAATTCGTATGTAATTAAAGAAATGTAACTTGCGTTAAACAACTGTATGTATTTGTAGTAATAGTAGAAAAAAGACTGAGACTTTTAACGAACTTTGAGGAATTTTGAGGAATTTTTAGGCATTTACACAAATTCATATTTTTGCATAAATTGATATGTAATTAAAGAAATGTAACTTGCGTCAAACAACTGTATGTATTTGTAATAATAGTAGAAAAAAGACTGAGACTTTTAATAAACTATGACGAATTTTGAGGCATTTACACAAATTCATATTTTTGCATAAATTGATATGTAATTAAAGAAATGTAAGTTGCGTCAAACAACTGTATGTATTTGTAATAATAGTAGAAAAAAGACTGAGACTTTTAACGAACTTTGAGGAACTTTGAGGCATTTACACAAATTCATATTTTTGCATAAATTGATATGTAATTAAAGAAATGTAACTTACGTTAAACAACTGTGTGTATTTGTAGTAATAGTAGAAAAAAGACTGAGACTTTTAACAAACTATGAGGAACTTTGAGGCATTTACACAAATTCATATTTTTGCATAAATTCATGTGTAATTAAAGATATGTAACTTACGTTAAACAACTGTATGTGTTTGTAGTAATAGTAGAAAAAAGACTGAGACTTTTAACGAAGTTTGAGGAACTTTGAGGCATTTACACAAATTCATATTTTTGCATAAATTGATATGTAATTAAAGAAATGTAACTTGCGTCAAACAACTGTATGTATTTGTAGTAATAGTAGAAAAAAGACTGAGACTTTTAACGAACTTTGAGGAATTTTGAGGCATTTACACAAATTCATATTTTTGCATAAATTCATATGCAACTAAAGAAATGTAACTTACGTCAAACAACTGTATGCATTTATAATAATAATAGAAAAAGGACTGAGACTTTTGCATACACCGAATATATAAATTGGCGTGAAGGATGGTTATCTATCAAAGAATAGTTTTTATTGTAGATGATAATCAGACTTGCTATAGATTGTAAGAAGCAAGCGGAAGTCGTCCCTAGGCTTAATAAATAATACAAAATTCTCGTGGCAGCCACGTGTTAACGATCGGTTACAAACCGAGCGAAGATCGCCTTCGTGCCAGTGTTCTGTCCTGCTTTTCGTATGTGAATTAGTTGAAATGTAACAGGAAATCTGATAGAAACGAAAGGTAACGAAAGATAGAAAATATATGCGGTTTACCGTGTGCGTGCTCGCGTGCACGAAAGTTGCACGCGTAGGGAAAGAGGTTAGCCAAAGACAGACAGAGCGAGGATAAAAACAGATAGGTTGGTTAGATGCACGCAGCCAGATGGCTTATTTGTATGCTCGTGTAAGGTACTAATTTGCCAAGTACTCGCTATACATATGCATATATATGAATGTTCTGCATCCTGCAGCGTAATATACTGCAAATTGTGCAAGGGAAGAAGACAGCACCTAGTGGGAAGAGGGGAAATAAAAGGAAGTGTAAACGATAGAGGAAGAAGATGCGTAAGCGCATATTTATCGCATATATATGTATACAGGGTGTCTCGTTTTAATCAACCATGACGCGAACATCTCTTAAACTATGCATCGTTCGACAAAGTGTTTCTAATAAAAGTTACTTTGTTTCGAGGGAAACGTTGACGGTGATAAATTTTACTTAGGTGAGCGTGTCTTCGAGATTCCAAGTTGAGATGGCCAAAGTTATTTTTTTTAATTGAAACTTCGTCTTTTTTTCATACGCCGTTCGATGCATCTTTTAATTCTCTTTAAAAAAGTACGGACGTACTTAGGTCGAAGAATGATTACTTTTAAAGATATTTTAACTTTAATCTTGCAAAGCTTATTGTACGAAAGACAAGGAAAGATAACGCAGAGCTTCTGTGTTTATGTTCCCCTGGTCTATCAGACTCTCAATTTCACGCAGTTAACATTGAAATATCTTTTTAACTAAGCACTTCCAGATACAAGTGCCTTGATCTCTTCGTAGAGAATTAAAAAGTGCGTCGAATGGTGTATATAAAATTATATAGCTGCATTTAAATATATGATCCATGGTATTTATGATATTGATCTTTAATTATACAAAGTTCACTGAAGTTCGTCGAATCTTTACACTCTAGGTTGAGTAATAACTCGAGAGAAAAGGCTAAGCTCGGAAATTTTTTAAGATGACGATTCGGCCAATCCTGATATTTTATATAATCCTCGTTATTTTATTTTATATAATATCATATTAATATATGATATTATATTAATATTATATTAATATTATATTAATATATAAAATAATATATCATATAATATATCATTTTATATATTATCATATAATATCATATTATATGTTGTGAAGTACAGCAGTTTGGTTTGACAGAACTGACACAAGAGTCTCAATTATTTGTGTAATTTTTCTCAAAATGAAAATGTAACGTATATAACAAAGGACCATCTTTGTAGTATACAAAAGTTGAAATATATATAGTGCACTTGTATTATAAAAATCTCTCCAATAAATAAAAGCAGTGTTACGTGGCCACTCCAATTAAATTACGGCTCAAGTGGTCAAACCATTTCGGAATTCGAATGCAATACCACAAAGAAATATTTTTAAAATTCGTTATAATAACGTTGAAGGTACTTAAACAAATATAGTGGGTACAAAGCAGAACGTACTTAAAGTGACAAATTTGTCTCGAGTAGTTTCTTTTTGATCTGCTACTGTTAAACAGAATTATTGAAATTTTAATTTCAATAAAATGTTTGCAAGTAGAAATTTCGACAGATTTGTCAAAGATTAAAAAAAACACTTGTGCTGAGAATGGAAACACTCAAAATAATCTTTAACTTACAGTTAGAAAGATAAAGGATTTAAAAAAAGGAAAACACTTAACGCTACTTCTCTAAAGTGTCGTACTTTCAGTTCGTCAAGTCTACTTTAATATCACAAATTTCAACGTTTAAATTACTTATCTCAATCGTCGAAGAATTTTCTTAATCGTGCGATGAGCTACACTTTTGCGCTATCGTTTCGTCAACTGTAATGTTACCGCAAAGGTACAGGTCATCGCACGATTTTCTGCCAAAAGATCGCAAGCACGACATCCGCTCATGATGAAAACATAAAATCTAAAATTGTTAATACGTTTAGTCGGAAATAAAAATTTGGTATGTTCGTTATTCGTCTTTCGAATGCCTCTGCTAAACTATAATTGGAAGCAGATATCCTGAAACATCTGTCTATCGTGTAATTCACAGTAATAAATGACAAATATGTAATTTATACTCCTGAATCGCCAGTACTCGAACCAACTTATCTCGATCTGACTTTCGATATGTAATTAGTTCCTGCGAAGAGATCGATCGTTCCGAGAACGCAGAGACGTGGTACGAACGCGAACTTTGTGAATGAAGAAACGAAGAAGAGAAGAAAAATTTCTCTAATCTAAAATAACCGTCGTCGATGCGGAGACGGGAAGTTTATTTGCTACAGTGACGGACAAAAGTTTAAGACGACTGTCTTTTTTTAAAAAACTATTTCTCGCGCTGCATTGTAGACACAAAATAACCAATAGTTCGTAAGTCTATTCGTTGTTGAATTTCATTAAAAGATAACACTTTTTCCCAATCTCGTACTGTCCAATGTTTGTGTACTTGAGCGAAAGTAATTTACAGTTTCTGATTTTTTACCACTGACAATGAGTATCGGCTTTTTCCGAGACACACGTTCTTTGATATCAAAGTTATGAAAACGCAGAGATGTCGTGATAATGTGCAATTAGCGGTTTTTTCTTTAGGACTTGTAACAAGTTAGACTCTCGCAATGAGGTTTTTAACTACTTAGTGCCACGCGTCGCACAAGCAACGCTACAAGAGTTGAACGAATTAGGCTGAGAAATTCTGCCCCATCCAGCATATACCCCGGACCTATCGCCAACAGACTACTAGTTTTCATCGATCAAACTACATCACGAGAAAACGTGTTCAAAGAATTCATCAATTCTAGGACACCGGAATTTTAAGGTACTGGGATTGAAGGACTTATTTTCTGTTGGCAAAAAGGCGTAGATTGCGATGGCTCTTATTTTGATTAAAAAATTTGTTCTGTAATTGACGCTTGTCCTGATATCGTCTGCATTGTGTGTGTATTGATTCGTTAGCAACAATGTCCCCATATTTTCAGTTGAGGAGGAGTTAGATGTAAGTGCCCAAGAAATACTCTCGATATTCACCAAAAAAGTTTATTCAACAATCAACAATCAATAATCAACGATCAACAGTAAACAGTAAACAGTAAACAGTAAACAGTAAACAGTAAACAGTAAACAGTAAACAGTAAACAGTAAACAGTAAACAGTAAACAATCAACAGTAAACAATCAACAGTAAACAGTAAACAATCAACAATCAACAGTAAAAAGTATACAGTAAACAATAAACAATAAACAGTAAACACTAAGCAATAAACAGTAAACAGCAAACAGTAAACAATCAACAGTAAACAGTAAACAGTAAACAGTAAACAGTAAACAGTAAACAGTAAACAATCAACAGTAAACAATCAACAGTAAACAGTAAACAGTAAACAATCAACAGTAAACAATCAACAGTAAACAGTAAACAATCAACAATCAACAGTAAAAAGTATACAGTAAACAATAAACAATAAACAGTAAACACTAAGCAATAAACAGTAAACAGCAAACAGTAAACAATCAACAGTAAACAGTAAACAATAAACAGTAAACAGCAAACAGTAAACAATCAACAGTAAACAGTAAACAATCAACAGTAAAAAGTATACAGTAAACAATAAACAATAAACAGTAAACACTAAGCAATAAACAGTAAACAGCAAACAGTAAACAATCAACAGTAAACAGTAAACAATAAACAGTAAACAGCAAACAGTAAACAATCAACAGTAAACAGTAAACAGTAAACAGTAAACAGTAAACAGTAAACAATAAACATTAAACAGTAAACTATCAACAATAAACAGTAAACAGTAAACAATAAGCAGTAAACAATCAACAATCAACAATAAACAGTAAACAGTAAACAGTAAACAGTAAACAGTAAACAATCAACAGTAAACAATCAACAGTAAACAGTAAACAGTAAACAATCAACAGTAAACAATCAACAGTAAACAATCAACAGTAAACAGTAAACAGTAAACAGTAAACAGTAAACAGTAAACAGTAAACAGTAAACAGTAAACAGTAAACAGTAAACAATCAACAATAAACAGGAAACAGTAAACTATCAACAATAAACAGTAGACAGTAAACAGTAAACAGTAAACAGTAAACAATAAACAGTAAACAATCAACAATAAACAGTAAACAGTAAACTATCAACAATAAACAGTAAACAGTAAACAATCAACAATCACGCTTGTCGAATGTGTTTGCTTCGCTGTTAGGCTAGACCCTCCGCATTTCGCTGTTCGAGAGGGGATGAATCTTTTGTTCAGAAGCAAACGGATTCTTTTCTTTCTTGCCCCTCGATATCCCCACGACGCACGCGTTTGTTAGTCGTTTCGCGTACCTTTGCCGCGTATGCATTCTTTCGAATATTCGGCGAGTGGACCGTAGGGATATCGATGGTACATTGGACATGTCTGCCTTTCGCTTTGATGATATAGCGCTTTGTGTCGCGAAGGCGTTGGAAAGTTCCATAGTCGAGTGCCGCCACACAATTCTCACATATGCACACGTACGATCATGAAATCGACTACAAACAATGTATACTTTCTATTACATAGCCTAGTAGCCTGAATTCGAAGGGTATCGAAACTCTCGTCCATCGTATTCTGGCATCTCACGAGATACCCAGGTAGCCGATATACAATTTTTGTATACCTGGTTGCCTCACAGGTACTCGGCTAATTTTTATGTGTCTGACCGTCTCACGGTACTTGGACAATTTCTAAATACTCGGCTGTCTTACTGGTACCCTAATAATTTGCATATACCCTGTTATCTGATGGGTATCCGGTTTGTTCTCTTCTCAGATATTGTTAACAAGGCCTCAAACGTTCATCCGCCACTGCGGATGCACAGCGGAAGGTCAACATCTTGCAGGTCGCCGTAATAAGTTGTCGATGGAAAGAACGCGAACGGATAACAGTGGCATCCATATCGCGATGCATCTGTCGTTGACGCTATCGTTCCGTTTTCTTCTGGTTCCCTTCCGGTCGACGTTCGACCAATCGGTCTGCCGCATTCTGCCGCTCGCCACTAAATCCCATCACGTTTCTTCCTTTCGTACCGTTATGAACTATGATACGTCCGTAGTAAATCCCTCGACGTCGAACGTTCGGACACGCGGCTATCGATCGTCCTCGAAATCTTGTTGATTGCTGGTCGCCGGACCGTAGAACGAGCCGAATGGGGATACTTTCTGCCATGACCTCACGGTTCATTCGCACGCTCGTAGTAATTATGGCGCGCTGTTAATGGTCGAATCGAAACGACTCCATTCGGATTAACGCTAGATTACTCTGTTAACGTTCGTACGGTATCTTCAACGTTTTTTCGCTTGCTCGTACCGCTTAATATCCGTGTTTCGACTGTATGCGATAGGAGGATAATAGCAGGTTGCTCGAAAAATAGAGTTGTTCCGGACAATGTATTCGATATAATAATACGGCTGCATCGTATTATTAAGTATTTACTTGTTTTAGTGTTTTTTAATGTCATGAGAAAACGAGTCTGAAAATTCACCGTGCTTTTACGCTGTTCTATATCGCTTTCTCGTGCGGTGGCATTTAATAAAGCAATGGAAGAGAATGGGCGGACGCGATAATTATGGTTAGCGCAATACATTAATTCAGCTGCGCGTGTGTGAAAGTGATTACATTCAGCTTCGGGTCTTCCTTTCACGCAAAGTCGTAAACAAATGAAATTTTGCTTACAATTTGTAGTATCGCGCGTTTAATACAAAGTACCTTTCTTAATATGTTTCGTTGTATTTTCTTCGTAGGAGTTCATTGTTCTCGCTCAGATTACATCACGCGTGACATTCAAGCAAGAAATCACACAAGTGTAATGAGCAGACCGCGGGTGTTCATGCAAGTTTAAACATTCGCGTGCATCGTATCAAAGAAATGAGAACCGAATAAACATTCTCTTTATCCTCCATCTATTACAAATATTATCGCGCTTTGAATATCTCATATATTCTTGCGCGTTATACTCTGTACATCTTCGCACATTCCAGTTTTTCACGAATGCAAAACATCCGCAGTGTAGTAATAAGAAATTGTTTAACGAAAACAGCGTTGCGATACGAATCGATCAGAATCCATCGTTCACGGTTTCTCTTACGTGCGATCGCAGATTCGAAACCGAAAGACCGAACATCAGACTCGATTTTATCCCAAGATTTTAATTAGCAGCCGTGGAAGACGACAAGCTGCAACCGCTAATTAACCAGCCAAGAAACACGGCGGTCGCGTGTTTTAATAAATCGACCGACTAACATCATAATTGCCGCTGCTTGCATCCCCATCGACGTCGTTGTGCGTGTAATTCCAGCCGTTCGATTAAAACGTTCTCCGGTCGGTTGTTTTCGTGTGGCTGGGCCAACCCTTCTCGGATCTTCTCTCACCGGCTAATGGTCGCGGGTTTGCAAAAATACGATGGTACGATCATTTCAGTCCTTTTCTCTTTGCTTGAATCACGAGCGAGGAACGAGGCGGAGCGAACCAATGAAGATTCTAAAGTACGCCCTCTGATATACAACCGACCATTTGTTCAACTCTCGAGGAACATACGAACGAAATTGCATCCCGATAAGCTTCTCGCGCCAGGCGTTGGAAAGAAAGCAATTGATGGTCGTACTGGCCACCTATACAAAGAATGTCAACAATCCAACGCGGTGGATCGTTGCCTCGCCCATCTATGTAATCCAGATCTCTGCTCGTGCTACAATGGCCCGTGTCATCACTCTGAGCACGTGCACTCGTGTTCTTTCGTCAATCACCAGTTATGGCAACTCTGCGTCGGTTGGATAGTTTTCGTTCTTTTGCTTTTCGCGGCACCCGAACAGTCACTGGATTTCAGACACTTGAAATGTCCAAATTGAAAAGGTTCCTCAAGTGGGAAAGAGATAGGAAAGAAATAGAAATTTCTAGGCAATTGGGACACGATCGATCAAAATTTATGGCCTGTGCATATTGGTCGTTGATTAATAATGTCGTATTTGAAGCTAGTTTGGTATTGCACATAATGTAATATAATTCATACGTAAATAAGTTAACCCTTATCGGTCGTTAGTTTTATATACGTGATTTTCGCCGTGATTTTATAGGTTGTAGTTAATTTCGGTAAATATACGAAACGTTTTCCATATTAAAAGAATAAAATTGTTGTTAGAAATTATTTATTTTTTGTAAGAGTATTAAAAATATAAGTTTCAAAATATTATTTATAAGATTTTAATGTATGATATTTTTTGAAACAATTTCCAACGTGAAGGAATGGTTTACTGTCGCGAGTTTACATTCTTATTCCCCTTTTAGTTGGTTTATCAGGACTGTAAGTTAAACAACTGAATCTTCCTTTGAACGGCACTACAGCTTCATCAACGCATGTTTCTTGTCCGGGAACAAAGTTTTGTCTAAAACTGTAAATCAATATAATCCAAAAAGTTTTTGACTCTCGAAAATCTTGTAATTGGATTCCTATTATTCTGATTTTGATGTAAATGAAGCACCCAAAAATTTTGAAAAAAAGACACTCTTAAATATTTTAGCGAAAAATGGTACATGGCACGTAAAGTCTTTAGAACTGATTCGTTGCCGATGCTAAACTAAAAAGGCACCGAGCTCGCATTCCACATGGAGCAAATTGCGTCTTGTCACCTCCCACGTGATCTCCAAAGTGCTACAATCACGCGAGAGGTGACTTACGACCGATAAGAATTAACACTTTGACTGCCACGCCGAAATCACATGTTTCGCTCAGGACGCCACGAACTTATTTTTATTATTTAAAACATATAATGGCAAAATAATAATAAATCGATGATGTAAGACAACATTCTTCCCCAATGGACCGTTTATCTTATTGGTAGTCACGGGTGACCACCGTGGCGCTTTTCTAACAGTTGATAGCGACATTTTATAACAAGACTTCGTTTATTTCAACAAACCAAACGTCCAAATAAGCAAAACGTGCAGAATATATTGTTGAAACGTGTAGAAGATATTAGTAAACAGTATTTGCTCACTGTATATGTAATAGTAAGGTATGTGCACACCTCTAACTTCAATTATACGATTATAAAGCAGCATTTACGATTATTTTCTAAACTGTGTTTATAATAATATTCTTAGATCACTCCTCAAAAATATAGATGCAAACACAGTGCACCGTTAGCTGCAAGATTTGTTCTCATGTTTTTCTTTATCGATGTTCTAATAAAAGTGTTTAATTGTTCAATGGAGCACTTTTTATTAACTGTCAATTTTCATTCAATTTTTACAATTGTAAGAAGTTCAAGAAGTTCACCAATGACCACGCTGGCGTCACAGGTGAAACTGTGGCCGTCGTCAAAGTGTTAACAATCAGATGGCAATGCTTTTATTATTCATTTAGTAACAGGATCTTATTCAAAGCTCGCGAGGTACCGAATACTCGTCAAACTGTTAGAGTCTATTAAAACTCTCAAGACTTCTAAATCTGTCAACGCGATCAAGACTTTCAAATCCTGGAGGAATTTCGAAGAAAGTTCATAGGCCATAGAAAAAAGGATTACGCTCTTCTATATTAGGAACTTCCAAAGCTATCGAACCTTTCGAGACTTTAATAACCCAAGACCTATCAAGCCTTCCAAGAGTTTCAAGCTTCGAATCATGTTCGAAGCGATTCGAATTACTCGCCACACATACAGACTCGAAGGGATTCGAAGTGTTTCAGATCGCATCTTTGCACCAGAGGTACAGGCCTTGCTAGCTACATATATGTATCATGATACATGGATAGGCGTGCATGACTGCTCTGAAACCCTTTTGTAGCTAATCTGTCTATATAACGTTCTGCGGATAACAAGAAACGATAATTTAAGTTGTAGTTGCTAGTAGATACAGTGGTTGCCGAGAGATAAAAATATTTGATTAGTTTCTTAGTTGCGAAGCCGAGATCACCATTTTACAGTCTGATCCTTTCACGCACGATCTTTCGTAGACGATACATTATACTCTAGTAAGTTGTTAATTTCTTTAAACTGATTTCAGATTGTAGAGCATCGTGTCTTCTTAACGAAATCGTACGAAAAAATGCAATAAAAGAAGAATTTTCCTTGCAAGTTAAAAGAGAAATTTGGTTCTAAGAAGGTCCAATATCTTCAAAAGTATACAAAGCATTAACCCTTCATCTGCATATTTATAATTACTGGGTCACTTTCGACCAGTAATTTTAAGTAATATTTTATTTTTCCTATACTTTTGTTTAAACTTTTCTTTATCCACGAGGTGTTAAAAGCTATTGGACGATATTCTAGAAGCTTGGAAGAGTATTCAAGAATTTGCGAGGACTTTTTAAAAATCTGAACAAAAACCTGAAAAATGCTGCATGCTGAAACACGAAACTATTAATTAATTATCATTTAATAACTATGTCCTAATATTCTAATAATATCTATCGAAATGTAGCATCCATTGCAGAGGAAGACAGCAGTGTTAAGCTCTATGATACGAATGAATTTATCATGTTCTAATTATTCACGATGCAAACTACAATAATTTGAGACGCTGCAAAGAATAATGTAGCACGGTGCTCTTGATCCGTTGTTAATCTCCGCTTATGCTACTGTCTCTCATAATTCACGACAACTGTTAGAGCTGTCACAGACAGTGTCACTGTACTGAACTCGCGGTAAAATAGCGCTCATTGTGCACCGCTCGCTGCAAACTATTAGAAGGACCCTCGCTCAACGTCACATCACCTGGCCACCAAATTTGAAATTTCTTGTCCCTTTGGCAAACGACGTGTTACCTCTTCGTCGCAAACATCTTCTCATCGTACAAGGCACCGTAGCCGAGGTAAATTACGAGCGAAGGTATGGCGCGACCGATGAACACGCGGCAACGGTTAATTCCCAAGTAAAGCACGAGGCTTTAACTCACCTGAGTGTCCCAGGAAGTGGGAATTTCGGCTCTAAATCTTGCGTAACTCATAAACTCTGATCTAAGTACGGAATACGGCACGCGGTAATAGTGAGCAAGTAATTATCGTTGGCCTTTGAACCACTGCACTACCTGTTACATCTGCCTATTGGGAATTTTTTATTCAACTTGAGGTGGATAGGTCGTGATAGGTGCGGAAGAAACACTTGAGTATATTTAACAATACATCTTTATTAATATATACTTTTATGTACACTTTTCGTAGCACTCGCGATCGCTATTAGCGGTGCGCGATTCGCGGTTTGCGATTACAAGCGTTTGGTTGAACTTTGGTTGAAGCGTTTCGATGCACGATACAAGTTTGGGTGATGATTGCTAAGACGTCAAGAAACTCGGATTGACTATCGACTCTAATTGACGTTTACGGACTCGGTCTAACGACTGTTGTGTAACGGCGGTGTATGAAGACTGAAGATTCACTTTCCGTCACGATAATGTTGTGGAGGAAAACTATGATAGAGTGTGTCTAAGGATACGGGATCATCGGATTCGCCTTCGTTTGGAAAATGAGGAAAATGGATATTGCTGCTAATTGGTTGATTTCTATGTTGGTGGTTGAAGAGGGATGCTAACCGCTCTTGAGAGAAGGTTGCTAGCGGGTAGCATCGTACGTGAGAAAAGCAGATTTCGCGTATCTCCCTGTAGAGTGTGATAGATTTGTGGCGGCATTCGACAAGCGACTACCACCACTCAACACCCACTAGCAACCGGATGACGATAGCGCAGTGGTTAGCGCCTCAGGTTATGAACGCTCGGGACCCGGGTTAGAATCCTGGCGCCTGTAATCCGATTTTTCTTCCACGATTCTTGAAGCAGAAGAAAAAGCAGCATTACCCCAGCAGCGACAATCTCTACACCAGTGGCGGAACCTACCTCGGCTTCTAAACTACATCCAGTCAGCAGCAGCATCATCACCTATCACGGATGATCCTACACTACCACCTCAGATTTAAGACCTGTTAAGAGAAAGACTATTATTTGACTGTTTGAAGGACCTTGGCTAAAAATAAATCCCAAGATTTTTTAGCTGGTTCTTAGACTAGCTGAAAATATTCTGTGAGGAATGTATCGATATTTGGCAATAATCTTACTTGAAAAATAGGGTCTTTGTGTAGCGAGCCACGGATAGAAACCGTTGGAAAGTTTATTGTTGAGTGCCCCTACAAACTTCTTATTAAGAATTCTTCCAGAAAGTAACGTCGTTTCGGACTGACGTTTGTCGTTGAATTAGCGCTGCGTTATGGGCAATGAAAAATGAGTGTAGGCAATGTGTAGATAGAGGTGTGTGACTATCGAAAGCGGAAACCACCGGGGGCAAGTGGAAAATAGAATATTCATGGGGATAAGGCGTTGTTGCGTGCATGATGGAATTTGTAGAATTATATGTATATATGCATTGTGTATATTTCTACACTTCCAAATTTCCCGCAAATGCATAAAAATCCGTAGTCTAACGATAATTCTGAGCCTCAAGGCACTCGTTGGAATTGTAGATATTTTTCTGCTGTTTCAAAACGAATTAAAATTAATCGATATCGTAACTTTATTTCTGTCCATTGGTATCGCTATTCAGAGCAATATTATTATTTATTGTTCTATTTATTATTATCCATGGTGACAATTTTAACATGCAAATAAAAGAGTAACAAAAAGCTATGAAATTTCTATAAATTGTGTTGTGTATATCAAAATATATTGCAATAGTTTATATGTATATTTAAGAACTTTAGTTAAAACTACATTATTTACATTATGTAATATATTACAATACGTTGCATAAATTAAATTATATGTTAGGTGATGGTCCTTTAAACATGACTAAATGGAGTTAGAAAACGTTACTGCAGATTATGAGAATAAGAGATTGCACGGTAAGAAAGAAATTTCGATTTCTATGCTTGTTTAATTAATCTAGTTCTTATGTTGAAATTTGTCATTAGATTTGCAAAAGGAATTTCACGAATACAAGAATAAGTATACATATTAAAATACTAACAATAATATGTTATAAAATATTAACAAATTATAAATTAATAGAATAATAAGATTCATTTGCTCCTTTTGTCTTTAGTATCTAGTTAGATATAATACAAATGTTGGTAAAATAATATATTAATCACCGAGATGTCCAGTTAATTCTTGCGTTTGTATTTAAATAATTCCTGAAAACGTCACTGATATTTTCAAAAAAAGGATATAAAAGGAAATATCAGCGACATAACAATTCCATGGAAAATTACAACATCAAAGCTCGTCTCACGGATAGAATTATCGTCTCAGAGGTTTGCGAGTCGTGTATATTAAATTGTCCAAAAAGTTTCTTTCGTTTCATAAGGTGACAATAGATGAACAACAATTTCTGTTTTATATTATTTTATTGAATTAGGTATGATCCATTTCGTTCTATTTCTATTATTATGTTCGTGAATCTTTCGTTTTATAAGGGAATAATAGATGCACAATCTTATTTGTTTTATATTAGTTTATTGAATTAAACTTTTCGAACAACCTAATACAAGCATAATCAGGGTTGAAGGATTTACGAAAAAGCCTCATTGAACCGCGTGCCTTGTGTACATACGTCACATATACAGTGCTCAAATTGCCACTGTCAGTGAAATGCGACGTTTGTAAGTACTTTTTCAAAGATCTTGCCAATTAACAAAAATAATTAAATTGATTTCTCTGACCAAACCCAATTAATGCAAATGTATTCTGTTACATCTATTCTATATGTATGTTCTTTTCTAACTTTCCTTATTGTAATCTGCGTATGTCTATCGTACAATGATAATCATCACAGACTGTGATCGCTTAGATTGACATGAACGTGAGTATACTCAGTGGTACATCATTACGATATTATTTAGCTGAATTTCGCTATTGAGTAGTAGTTTTACTGCAATAAATTCTGAACCAGCCACTCGGTGATCAAACTTGTACACGTAAATTGCATTATGTAATTCCCATTTTTTAAAACATTTCTCCTCAATATGTCGTGTAAACCAGCGACTGAAATATCGACGAATTTTTCATCACGATGTACAATCAGTAACGTATGCTATAGTAATTTCGTGGCCAAGCTGTTGGGGTAATTCTTCAGCCGTTGTTAATGTAGCCTGCTGTATCTGGCGATTTCTTCTTTTACAGTGGACATACCGGTCGCTTTATTTATTTGTTTGTTTCGCATGTACCAATCTACATTCAAAATGGCTCACAACTTTCTATTTTGCCATTTATTGATTGTATATTGAAGTTCGAGACTGTGCTCCATAATTGGTAGGTGTACGCCCATGTCGTTTTGAGAATAGTTTTATATATCAGCAATTGTTTTTCTATTTAAAATACAGTGACATCTACTCAAACGTGGATATTTCGATGGATGTATTACCTTTACAACAGAAAACGACAAGGATAAATATATACATTCAACTCTTAATTATTAATTAATTATTAATTATTAATAGTTGACTAGTACATACAGTATCTTATGGAACGTACATACGATATACAAAATGTAGAAAATATCCAAAGTATAGCAAAATTTTGTGAGTGAAACATATTTTTGCTTAGGTTCGATTTGTTTACAGACGCTTGTAAAATTTATGAATTTGCATAAAAATCCGCATTTTAGTAACAAGCATAAAGTACATATGATGGTTCAATATATCGTAAATATCTCTTTTCCTTTTACAAAATTCCACGGGCCATAAACGTACTGGTAATAATTCTTTTGTACGTGGAGATTTTTCTAAAATTTCAACTTCATCTCTACTTTTTTAAATGGCATGCTATACTTTTTTCATTTATAATGGAATAGCGTTTGTTTAAAGGATTTCAACGACCTCTGGTACAAAAGCGATATTTGTTGCCTCAATGCAACATTGTAATCTTCTACTTGTTGAAGCCCGTATGCCTATTGTTATCATTTCCAGACTGACTGCAACACAAGTTGCAATAAATCTTCATCCCGTATCTTGTACCATTGTTGCTATTTTTCTGGCGCATAGTATTTTCTGACGTTCAAAGACCTTTGCAAATGAATTGAAAGATCCATTCGAAGAATCTACGTATCGTAATGAAAGGAAGTCTTAAATTTTGTTAACAACTTTAGTTGTTATTTACATGCGTTGTCATTTCGTTTGGCTTTTCCACTTACTTTGCGTTGCCTATGTATAATTGTAATTAAAATGATTAAAGAAAAATGTTGCATCGATCCAAACAATTATCACTTGAAGCATCTCTTATGAGATGACGTAAGACTCATTGTTTTACTTCTTTATTTATCATTGAATGATCTTGCGTTAGAGATCGTTGAAATTGTCTAAACGAACGCTATTCCACTAGGAATAAGAAGTAGACGCGATCTTGATTCGTTTCTTCATTTTAAAATAGCTAATTTAACTTTATATTGAATTGCACTGAAATAGAAAATTTACAAACATTAGGATCAATTCGAAATAATTAAAATCTACTTTGTATTTTCCGCGTCTTTTCACGTTCTCGCTGCTAGACTTTATTTCTAAGTTCTAGATTATGTTATGACTGTATGAAATTATATTTTTTAATATTATATCTTACGATATACACTTCTCATTACTCTAAGACACGTACTCGTTACGATTGTTGCAAAGCTCTTACAAATTTTAGTTTGTTCAGTGTTTTACTAATACGACACACATGAAGCGCGTATGATATGAATAAATTAACAGATTTATAGTAAAATAGCTTAAAAAACCAGTGATATTAGACTTGGCATTAAATTTAAATTAACATCACGAAATTTCCACGTACTCATCGTCGGCAGAGTGTAATTTGAGTGAATAAATATTAGAAAGGTAATAATTGTTTTATATTTAAATTTCAAAATTATGATATTTTCTATTTACCAATTATCCTACAATTTTGTTAACAGTATAGCGAAACATACTGAACTTGATATTCTACTTGTATCTATGTTGCGTCAGTACAAGGAAAAGATATAATCTTGTTACTCCAGATCAGCCACCGTTCTTTATAGTCGTGTAATTAATGGTGATGCATTCTAATTCCGGGGTTTACTTTTCGGCTATGGAAGCTAGGCCAATTACGACCAGCGGAATTAACTTCCTTGCTCGCAATCCACTTCCATCGAGACAATTACACATAAGAGTCAGCTGTTCGTAACGTGAATTAGGAACCTCCTGTTTTATCCTTGTAATTTGACGATAAATATCTGATATATTTACACTGCAAAATTATTTCTACTTTGCTGAGAAGTGAAATTTTCTAGAAAAGTGTTGAAGCATTATAAGATTCTCCGTATGTTTCTTTTTACGGTTGCTTTATTTCTAAAATGTAATAATAACGCAGTTATTTTTGCAAATGAAACTATATACCGTTTATTATTCGTATTCTGTTCAAAATCTTTCTCTTTTTTTTTCATAATTTTTCGTATAACAAACTGCTTTTTCGTAAAAAGTAAAACAAAATCGATTTTATAGAAGATGTAAAATGTTGTCTCAAATTATTTTCATCCTTATCAACAGATCTTTGTTTTGTTTCTTAATTGCTAACTACAGTTTTAGTGATATTGTTTTCATTATAAAAATCGTAATATGTAAGCAGGAACTACTGTAGCCTTCTTTCAGTTGTTTGCTACGAATATGTACTTTTGTTTTTTACATTCAATGGGTAACATTGCAGATTGAATTCTATAAGTTCGATGATAGTTCGACATAGTAGTTCTACAATGGTTTTATATTGACTTAATGTGAACCTATTCGTTTTACCTATTTCAATACTGAAATACCTTCACTTTTTACTGGTCTGAATTATTTTCCTCCAATTTATTTGCGATTTAAATCTTGCACAATATTAAAATGATCATATAAAATTGTATCTTTGCATCCTTGTATCTTTGCGTCTTTGCCTCTTTGCATCCTTGCGTCTTTGCCTCTTTGCATCTTTGCATCTTCTCGTCTTTTCGTATTTGCATATTTGCATCTTTGCATCTTTGCATCTTTGCATCTTTGCATCTTTGCATCTTTACATCTTTGCATTTTCTCGTCTTTTCGTATTTGCATCTTTGCATCTTTGCATCTTTGCATCTTTGCATCTTTGCATCTTTGCATCTTTGCATCTTTGCATCTTTGCATCTTTGCATCTTTGCATCTTTGCCTCTTCGCCTCTTTGCGTCTTTGCCTCTTTGCCTCTTTGCGTCTTTGCCTCTTTGCGTCTTTGCCTCTTTGCGTCTTCGCATCTTTGTATCTTTGCCATTTAAAAAAAGCTCGTATAAACGTTGGCCGTATACATCTTAATTCTTCATTTATATAAACCTTCTCATTGATTCCAATTGTGAGTTTCCTCGTGGTTATTCATTTAGTTTTAACAGAATTTTTGCCGATTTCAAAAATGCATGTACAATGGCGGATAAAAGAAAAATTACGAGATAAGAAGAATAAACGAACATCATAGTTTTACGAAACGGATGCGTACCTAATAAGAGCGACGAATAAATGTAACATATACCACGGAATATGTTAAAAAGTTTTAGTAGAAAAATTCATAGGGTATCGATTTGAAATTTTCTTTTATCTTCCACCGTATTTCTCATTGTTAAAAATACAAGCGTGAGAAGATACGACTTCAAAATTGTATTTATTAAAGATGAATGATTTGCTTTGTGAGAAACTAACTGTGACTGTGACATGATATTCAATGATCGGTGTTACAGTGAGCCGTGAGATTCAATAAGCAGGTTACGCGAGTTGATAACATCGACCCCCTGGGTCGTGGGATTCGATCCTAAATCATGCTTCCACACCTAAGTTACCTATGATCATTATAGTATGTGGTCTGATTTAATTAATTTCTATATTATCGACTCTAACGATGTAATAATTATCTTCTAATATATAACAACTGTAATTGTTATATGGTTTATATAGACAGTACTGTTAATTTAAATATAGTATATACTTTTGATATAAGGAGTGGAGAAGTACCTTTTTTTATCTTTTATAATTAACAGGATAATTAATGGTAGAATAATTACCTTTATATAATAAAGGTTTCAAAAATAGTCGTAGAAAAGATAGCCATTTGTCGATCTTTTTCATTATCCAATATTATATATCATTATATTTCATCGTGGATATTTTTCATTATGTAATAAATATTCAACATACTACTTAATCATCCGCCAACGTAATTGATCGAGAAATGCGAGTTCTAGGCGAAATTTTCTTTGTTTGATTTGTCCGAAACGAAGGTATCAGACTCTTCTAAGAAAACTTGCACCTACAGAGCTTTGAGCTTTGGGCAAAGGTTTTGATTTGTTCAAATACCGTTTTCTTCGTTCAATTCATTTCAAAATATTCATTTCATGTATTTTGTAACTTTTTTACAATTTTAATAAATCCTTTCCCACTCAAAAATCGTGCAAATTTGGGTGTTGAAGGATTACGTTTTCCCAAGGGTTGGCGAATTTCTTCGTATTGTTTCCGAAGATCGTAGTCTTACGAGTGAAGCCCTGCAATTGCCTTTTCAACTATTTGTTTATTACAAAAGTGCGTAGCTTCGTCAAACAAATTCCCATTTTTACGTAACCTCCAATGGAATATTTATTTTTATTGCAAAGAAGTTTACAGATTTGGCTAAAGTATCGCTTGCCTTTACTTTGAGTAAATTGGAGTCTAAGATAAATATCTCAGAAGTCTTCTGGATTCTTTTAAAGTTCACAACGAGAAGAAAACTAGAGAATGAAAGACTCATTAGGCATAACACGTTACTGAGAAACCATATTGCACGGGATTGGTAGTATTTAATACAATTTGCAGGTTTTTGTGCACAGAAATGTCTGATAACGTAGCCTGATAGATGTTCAAACGTCAGATATATTGATTAATTGAAAATATTCAACCAAATCATATCGTCCATATGAAATTTTGACTTTTAAAATTAACAAGGAGGAAGAATGATAGCGCGTATGTTAGCATTTTCAAGCGATCCATCTTTTCTACTATTCTCTACTTCAATTATAGCTGAAATGGATAATCCCGAGCGCGTTGTAAAGTATCATGAATGTGATAGCAGTTTGCGAAGCCATTGCGGGTAATAAATTCGATATTGCACTGCTCTTATACAACAAGTTGAACCATATACGCAGGTGCATGTTATCTGAATAAAAACACGACGAAGTAAAGCGGAAGTTCATTTTTCGAGAGAACCACGTAGGTACAATTATCTGTGCTACGATGCGAATAACCCCAAACGATATCACCTACAAATAGCAAAGATCAACGAGAAATTTATACAGGTTAAGCTGCGCTCTATTCGCGTTTATCAATGTTGGGAAACGCATTATGAGGATAATTTATCTTTGGTTAGTATACATCGAGAAGTCACTTTTCGCGTGCTCCACTGTATTTACGAGCTACATCTGCTCTAGATAATTTGGAATTACTACTCTGGAGAAGCGTTCGATAATTATTACACGGCACAATTTCAATTCGTTTGTTCGTGCGATATCGTTGCTTTAAATGCTTTCTCGCACGAACTATTTAATCCTTCATCTGGATACTGGGTCGTTTTCTGCCAGAAATTTTAAATAATCCTTCGCTTTCTCCATATTTTTGTTTAGATTTTTGATTTCTTTGGAAAAATTAAGGTATACGTATCGATAAAAGCTATTGGATGATTTTGTCGTGTCAATTCAAACAAGAGTATCTGGCGAAAAGATGATTCCAAGGAAACTGACTTTTAGTATTTAACAATCAGGCATCGATTTCACACTCGTTCGAAATACAACTCTTATATGTTCAGTTTCAATGCAGATACGGCTTTCTTCTTTAATATGCACACGAATAAACTTTTATTTTTTGCTGACTGGTAGAAATGGCTTGATTTGGACGAAAGTTGCGGATACGCCCCTTTTACTTAGCACAGCAGCGATGTTATTGTATTACTTCACGAGCCAGAATGAAACTGAGACGAAACAGCGTACGTTTGCCGCCGTACAGTATGATTATGCTGAAAAATATATCTATTTTGTATTAACACGTGCTATGAACATTGCGCTTGTTCATACGCGCTTTCTCCAATGGCATGCATTTTATTCCAGTTTTCGTTAAATTACATTTTTATGCATTCAAATAGAAAACATAAATGACGCGAATCACCGGTGGGTCACGCCGCCTGATGGTAAAAGAGAGGTGTGACGCACCGGTGGCCCACGCCGCCAGATGGAAGTATAGATTGTGACCCAGTCGTGTCGGTTCGAACGTTTTAGACAAAGAGAAAGAGTATCGACGTACGTATCTCGTATTTCGCGTTTCATATTTTAGTTACAATTCTTTAACGAAGCATTTATGCACTTTTCGCTACAAGACGCTTTATTATTCTTTTTATTACTCATTTGTAGAGCACACTGGCAAAGTTTGAACATTAAACCTTTGGATACGTAATGTAACATTTTTATTATTTAATATACAGCGGAGAACGAAAGAAAGTTTAAAAGGCAAGCAATACAAAAATACAATAGAATTTTAGAAAAAGGAGTTGCAATTGACAAGAACAATTACGTTATATATAGATTTAATATAGTTGATAGTTATCAGCACGATGAAAAGTGTTTAGTATTAATATAATATTACACAACAATACTAACAAAGTTAGCATTGATACAATATTACTTCTGTCCGCCACTGTCTAACAGTAAACCATATTTGAAAGGTCGATTTACGTTTCATGCATGCAGTTAGCCGTGAAATGTGTTGTCTATCATCGCAAGTTGACGTTGTACCATACAATTCATCAAATATGTACGTATGTACATACCTACATAGTACGGGTACCACAATAAAGCAGGCTTCTCCTGTCTACGATAAGTCGAAGCTATATTTCCATATCACGTAAGTTACGAGTAACATACGGTGCACGCGAACAGATGCGCATATTGGTCAATATGCGATAAAAGAGAACGATTCCAGTAGTTACATTTATAGACTTCTCGTTCTGCAAGATTGATTCGCATGAAGGAAGAATCAGGCCGTGGTAAATAAACTAATGAATCTAGTGAATTGATATTAATAATAGTAAGTATCATCGAACGCGTTCCTGTTATCGAAATATCCACGTTACTTGCGTCCAATTTCAAATTAACAATTTGGAATCGTAATTGCGAACGATCACGCTTCTATAATTTTTCTGCAACACATCTTGGCATTGTGTGACGAAGGGAGAATAAAAGCTATTGAGATTGAAGTTGACTGATCGAAGAACGAGTGGATGAATTTGTAATAGGAAAGTATATTGAAATAATTAAGGGTATAAGTATAAATTTATGCTGATTCAGATCCTTACTCTCTTATTTTTTAGTTAAGGTAAATTTTAAATAAAACACTTGAAAGCGTTGGAAGCTGCTGGTAACGAAATTGAAATAAAATTCGGCGTGCAAAGGGTTAATAGAACAGCTTTGTAATTAATTGTCTCATAATTCGCAGCTACTAGTTCTATTGGCTAATTGTAATTATTGAGGTTGAGGTTGACTGATTGAAGAACAAGTGGATGAATTTCTAATAGAAAAGTATATTGAAATAATTAAAGTATAAGTTTAAGTTCATGCTGATTCAGATCCTTACTCTCTTATTTTTTAGTTAAGGTAAATATTAAATAAAACACTTAAAAGCATTGAAAGCTGCTGGTAACGAAATTGAAATAAAATTCGGCGTGCAAAGGGTTAATACAACAGCTTTGTAATTAATTGTCTCATAATTCGTAGCTACTAGTTCTACTGGCTAATTGTAATTGTTGAAGTTGACTGATCGAAGAACGAGTGGATGAATTTGTAATAGGAAGGTATATTGAAATAATTAAAGTATAAGTTTAAGTTTATGCTGATTCAGATCCTTACTCTCTTAGTGTTACTAAACAATGGGATAATAGGGAGCACGTTCATATAATTATAGCAAAAGGACATTATCAAAAAAGTTAAGCTTATAGCTTTGACCAGAGGCTACAGGGAACATAAATAGAAATCTATTTATTAATTCCTTTGTTCCTGGACCTTGCAACCCAAACTATAATGTATATTCAAAGGTACAATAATATGCACCACCCTTATTTAGAATATTTCTACGTAATAGCAGTCTCCAGGTTGCGGATATACATAAATAAAGATATAGAGTTTTTCTCAAAAACGACTTACCGATTTACAAATTTAATCATCTGTCATTTTTGTCTCTCACATGTAGGAAAGAACCTGCATATGTGAACGTCATTAATTTATATTATCTTATATAATATATATAATATAATGATTATATCAATTATTAATTGTAATACAATATAAGATAATATAGATATATAATATATACAATATAATATATATATTATCTATATATTATACTATCCTTTACATGCTGGATAATTTATCGTTCTTTATTCTATCCATGTTTTTTGAAGGAAATTATATTAAATTGAATATCTCTTACACCATTGGAGATAGGAGAAAGTCAAGAGATTCCCACGTCATTAACTGCATAAACCATCCAATTACAGTAATGTATGCAGCTCACATCGTAGGTTTTAATACATTCACAGGTCATGGTCACTCGTGACTCGTGACCCGCACATAACTTTCCGTTTGCACCTTGTCGGTCATCGGTAACTGTAATGACAGTGAATGTGTTACGTTGTACAATATCTGTACAATTGTTCACGTTCGCAACAGTAGAATCAAATAGAACACGGAATTTTTCCTTTTCGTCGTTAGGATGTTTCTCTTTTTTCGAACGATCCAATTGTCCGAAGCTTCAATTCGCGCTTGGTCGCCAAATACCTTGGGACAGTAACTTTAGAACAGTAGCAATCTTATTGGCGGCTCTTCCACGTTCCTGAAACTAATTACGAGAAAGCCTAGCTGGTCGTCCTTTCGCAGAATCAACCACCGTCGTCTGTCCTCCTGAAGCGGCATCGATTCCCTGCCGGATCGATAAAAAGCTAATTTGGCCGATTAAAGACAGTGGAACCTTTGTGCTGACATTTTTGGCTTCGCTGTTGGACCCACTGTCCACTAAGCGTCGCTTCATAAAAGCGTAAACGTAGTCTATTAGACGTAACGATACGTCCATCTATGATGTTCAGTCTACAAAGCATATCGTAAGATATATTTTGTCTGATTATTAAAACGTCGAGCGATGAGGAAGAAGCTGTGTTCCTGAAGAGACCCAAGAAGCTGCCCTCGTTGTTCTTTTAACAAAGAAAGACTTTTGTTCTCAAAACGAAGAAAGACGTATGATCTGAAGGATATCACGCGGACCACAGCTAGTCTGCATTTAGGTTTGTAGCTGCAACATACGTTTTGCCACCGACAATGTTAATACCAGTTGTCATGATAAAAACCATTCGCTGCTGTTTCGCGAATACTTGGACAGGTGGATGTTACTTTACAATGACCGCTGCATGGAAACATACTTAAGCTCGATTCAGAGTAGCGATCACGGTAGTCAGATCTCGTCAAGTCAGGCACAGGTCAAGAAATTTTGATCGAATTGCCTGCTGTGAATGCTTTCGTTGGATTACGTGTAAAACCTGTTTCACACCAGCGGTCAAAGGTTCTATCGTATCACGATCAATTAGAATATAGGATTTTACCGAGGTATTCGCACTAAAGCTCGATACAGACAAGCGGTCAAAGGTGCTGTGAGATGACGTCATGTCAAGCACCGGTCAAGAGATTTTCATTTGAGTTGATCGAACCGACTACTGTAGATGCTCTCGTTGTATTGCGTGTAAGCGATTTTCACCGGTGCCTGACTCCATGTGATCTGACCGTACCGTGTTCCTTAGCGTGAATCGTCCCTTACTATGAAGCCACGCTTCGTGGGCTTCACGATACAGAACGAGAAATTGGGAACGTTCAACGCTGTTCTAGCTTTTTGCTTCAGAGAGTTGCAATATGTTAAGGAAGGAATTTCTACATTTATGTCATCTTTTTTGTTATTTCTTATTGTGCATTTGTTTGTTGAGTGTCTTGACGAATTCTGTTGTTTCCTTTTCAGGTAAGTGAGCTGATCTTTAAGAAGTTGTCCACTGTTCATCTGAGGGAAAGGTGAGACGATTTTCATTTATAGCGTAGAGATTATTACTATGCTATTTGTAAGAAGCGTTCAGACGATCAATATTATCGTCAATATTGTCGTCGATGTTCAGGGTTCTCAACGTCATTGTATGTCAGAGACATTCTAGACGAACCATTTGTATTGCTAATGCAACGTTGAGAACCCTGAATATTGACAATGTCTCCTTCATAAATTCAAGAAACTTTACAATTTGTCCAGCAAGGATGTAAGTTGATTTAGCGTGATTATATATCACGTAAATGCATTTTTCATTAGAAAACATCAGCACAGAGTTAGAACGTGTTATGTAGAGGGAAAACATCATTGACGTGTTTTCTACGCAGTCCTGTAGGAACATTTTCTGTATAATTCTTTCGTTAGGTTACTAGGGTGATTGTTTAGTTTCGCTTTGTGTACTTATTTATTATTGCAAATATACTTATATATATATATATATATATATATATATATATATATATATATATAATTGCTCTTCCTATACAGAATATCGACAATAATATCAACGATGATATTGATCGTCTGGATCTTAAGAATATATCGTATCTTTTCCCATCTGTATTCCAGTAACATTAAATGTTACTTAAATAAATTAAATGTTGCATTTGAAATCTGCAGTGGAAGAACATGATAACGTGATTCGTATTTTTTAAAGGAAAGCATTTTTAAAATTGTAAGTCGATCCGGTGTAATGAAAATCCTTTCATTTAACTGAATATACTTTTTCTTTATTGAAGTACTGCTTGTCTTAATAATTATATCTTTGAAATTTCTATGAACTTCCGCCTGTTTATCTTACTTACTATATTTTATATACTTTTTGAAGTATTCATTTTAAAAGATACTTTTAAAGGATTTACGTTGTTGAACTTAGCAGGTCGTTTTCATTTTTAATTACTGTCTTATTAAATTTATTTATTTATCCTTATTTATTTATCTCGGTTTCTTTTTGGAATTCTCTTAATTAAATAAATCAAGAATTGCTGTCACGTCAGTTAATTTATACTTAATGTCCGAAACGTTTTACTTTATATCAGTTGGTGGGAATAAAATTCGTCAGCAGCAAGCACGCTACTCGCGACGTAAATTCTAATCCACGTAACTTGCTCATTAATTTAGCGTATAACTTTCCAGAGAAATATGCGCAATTTTGGCGCGACACGCTCTTTCATTTGTAATCGTGAGTCATGAGTTACCTGGCCCAATCGCGGTTTTCTCTTTCATAATCATCCTTCTTTTTTGTCTTTTGCTTCAGTTATATCGATAGAAGAAGTTTCTCTAGTGCGAGATACATTATATACCAATACATTATACATAGGATACTTCGTAAGTATGCTTATGTGGGTTATTATTTTAATTATACGATGTAAAGTGAACCAGAAATATTCTTCGTCGAAAATTAAATTTCAAAATGTATTTGTACTCTTTAATAAATTACGATGTTTGTGTTATAACTTATGGGTATTAAAAAGATGATGAAACTTCGATATTCTAGTGTATACATTATTTGCTGACGTTTGCTCTGTTTTATATAGTTTCATGATTATCACTAAATGATACTACGTAGTATAAACGGACCGAATTTTGGTAAATTTTATAACTGTAGATTGAATATAAACGCGTTATGAAATATCATCAGTCTGATTACACTTTTAATACAATCCAATTTAATATGGTTTGATATGGTTTGAAATACAAAGACAAATTTATATGACAGTCTTACGATATACGTAGAATAATTTGTTAACAATTTTCCAATAACATTATAGCGTAAATGCGCAAAGAATCCATAAGGGATACAAAGAATGAAGAATTTTATATAAATGCAATTTTATCGATTGTCCTCGTTGGACAATACAATACAACTACAAACAAATAACAAACAAACGTATGTACATACTTCTATATTTACTTACGTCGTTGCATTACTGTAATTTTCATGTTTGTTTGCTATAAAAAGGATTAAAAATCGCTATATTTTAACAATGCATTTATATAAGTAATTTACGTAAGTACATTTGCAATGTAACAGTGCTTTTGCATAAATGTATTAAACGTACCATGATCGTTAGAGACGACGTCTACAACCACTTTGTTTAAGACTGCTTTTCACCTACGAATCATATCTCAAGGCATGATTCTAATTTACACTTTTCACCGCTATCACGGTCGTATCGTCTACTTCATAGCGAAACTTGTCTTCTGACAATAAAAGGAGTTGGCGAAGCTCTCGGCATCCTATGGCTTTTCTGAAAGTGGACATTAAAGTAGAATTTAAGCCTGAAAGGCCGACACCTCTACCTACAGTTTATTATTGAGGAAGCCTTACCTTTTCACTTCAACTTTATTGCATAACATCCACACGTGTGGATATTCGTTCTCATGAAGCGATGACAATTTAATCATACTTGACAACGCACGGATTATCTTTATTTTATTATTCGTTTTATTTACGCCCGCGTCGACCATTTGTTCTGGCATTTAGCGATTAACAAAATACGTAACGAGAATATATGTACAAAAAGCGAAGTGTAAAATACAATAACTTAGAAACTTATATATTAAATAATATCTATACATCTGGAACATACGTCGTATATCGTACAATCGCAATACGATATGATACAGTTGTGTATAGTATGATACAACTTTAAATTAATATGATACATGTTCGAACTAAGTTGGTAGCTTACGACATCATAATTGGTGATACGAATTAGTGTATTTGATAAAATGAGGAAGATTCTCGCGATGCTTTTTATAATTTAAATATATCCGAATCTCATTTGCAAGAGGAAATTTAATTTTCCGTTGGGACACGTTACTACAATTAAGATGATCTACAGACAGAATACAGTTGCGGTGATTGCACTTAGTTGACTCGTTCTTAATTACAAGATGAGAATGTATCAGTTCAATATGTGTCCAATCCCAAGTCTCGTGAGAATAACTTACTTTCCTCGAAGTATTGGATTTTTATCAGATATTATCGTACGTATCTTGTATATGTTGGAATGGAAGTGCAGTTTTCCAAAAATCGTTTTCGGACCTTGCCGAGAGAATTTTTTTGGTTACCGATAATCATTCGTCCGATAATAAAAAAAAAAATTCGCCACGATTAATGGTTATTTGGCGACGAAAAAATTCTCTCGACAATGCTTAAAGACAAAGAAAAAAATTCTCATATACATACAATGATTATCGGAAACTAAAAAAATTCTGCCACGAGTAATGGTTATTAGCGATGAAAAGAAAATTCTCTTACAAATAATGATTATTGGAGACCAAAAGTAATTCGCTCGTGGATAATGTTTGTGAATAATCAAACAACATTTTAATCGTTTCTAACGAATTATACGCAACCAAAATGAGTTAAACTGATCCAAGTTGAAAACTATCAATTAAACTAATTCTTGTATCGTAATTTTGTTCATTTTTGGTTATGGTCTCCGGTTAATAGCATAATTCGAACAATGGGACTTTATAACTTGGCATAAAAGAGTAATAAAATTGCAATTATACTGCAAGCTACAGAACTGTTTCTAAAGTGCATAAAACAGTGGCGAAGAGGAATGTTCTTTCGAATGTAGCAGAATTTTCAAGATTTAAAAGGCACAAAGGAAATACCATTTGCATATAAGCGGCACAGCGCACAGACTCCGTGACGGAAAAATGTCAAAATGGTCGTTCGCTCCGACGTTTTATCGCATCTCGAAATATGCTGGTTTTACAACATTTTCCATGATAGAGCTGCAAGTAATATATCCTCCTCTGTTGTAAAAGCCAGTAGAGCAAGTAACACGAAATGTAGTTTCGTCTCTACGATTTGGTCTGCGCGTTTTACGTTCCCAACTTCATTTTGTTTTACTCTCTTGTTTCGAAGCAAACCTATCAATTGAATTTTTATATTTTCGGCTTCAATTTTCAATAGCCTAGAAATTTCGTTACGTAAGCTGTTTTACTGTCTTACATCGCAAAAAAAAGAGACGATTGAAATACACTTTGCAGAAGGAAATTAAATTCTTTTGTATGGGTACACTGGAAAGGATCGCTAAATGGTTTCGCTAAAATTTCGATCTCAAAGTAAAGTCCGAACGAAATATATGTTACAGCTACTTTATACTTTTTTATTTTTTCTTCGTTATACTACAAGCTACGAACGATGTTTAATGAAGTGCGATAGTCGATGACGTGCAAAGTTAATATAGGAAAACGATAAGATTTCTTCTGTGCAGCGACTCGTAAAACACGATATTAATCGAATATTTTATAAAATTCAAGTTTCCATTTATTTGGCTCGTTGCAGTTCGAATTTTTGTTTGCTACTGATATATTGGCCGACTAATATCATACCAGGACGCCGACCTGAGAAGAAATACGTTTTTATTGAGAGATAACACGTGACGAATGATCTACAGTAATTGTAAGAATATAATTTTGAAATGAATAACATTCTTATAAAAAAATTGAAAGAAATTGGAATACATTTTATGGAGTGAAATTAAATTCGTTCATCTACTGTCGCTTATCTACTGTTACATCAGAGCTCGTAAAAGAGGGAAATGCTGCGCGGTTGTTCAATATTAAAACGTTATTTTCTTATTAATCGTCTGTTGTACGTACATGTATACAAGCGTGTCGATATTTCGACGTGTGTTCACCATTAAAATTTGATCAAATTGTTTGGAAAAAGATTGCCAGACAGTTTTCCTCCTCAGTTTTCAACAAGCTGCGAAATCCATGTGGGACCAATTTCAACCGCATATTTATGACTTCATTTCGCCATCATATCGTCATGAGTCTCATGGGATAGTTACCATGTACAATATGCACGTATAACGTTTCACGTAAATAATGGCAATTTCTAATAGCAGTTGAATCTTCTACATATTGTATTAAACATTTTCCTGAAAAAAATTCTCTTTCTCTTGCTCTCAATCTTCTCTTCTCAATCTCAAAGAAAGACGATTCGATTGTGTTTCTCGTTTCCAATTATATGTTCGAATGTTCGTTTGCGTATCGGATACACTTACGTTTACACTGGATGCATTTTACATACACTTTTTCGCAAATTTAGTGTTACTTAATGACTGGTGTGTCGGAATTGCGTGCTTCGCTTTTATGAGATTTGGAATCAGCAGAACTCGGGAAATAAGAAAGGAGGATGCTAAAAAATTCTTGCAGAACGTTTAAAAGCATCTCCCAAAGAAGAAAAAATGTTGCTAGCATTTATCCGAAACGTGATGGAAAAGTTAAAGAAAAATGAAGAAAAGAAAGCGGAAGAAGAGGTGAAACTTATTCACGCGTTTAGCTTTATCTTCATTTTCTTTAAATTCTGACCCAGCTATAGGATAGTTTAAGTAATTTTTAATTATGCCGATAAATCAATCGAAGTTTGGAATCGAGCAAGCAGTTTTTCTCATTTTCATTACCTTCGAAGTCCGGCCAAATATAAATTTTGCATAAATTCATTATCCTCAACTGCAAGCATCAGCTTTAGCTTCAAATAAAATATTCATTCAAATATTCGTCATTAAAATATTCTGTCGTTCGTCGGAGTTCTTCGATTTCTTTGAAGAATAATCCTAAAGCACCTCAACGGTTTTATTGAAAAATTTGTAAAGCAAGACAGAATGGTAGATGATAAATATCTCACAAACTAATGGTTCTTTGGCACAAAGTCAGACAGTTAATGGGGCTTTAATACCATGTTTTAAAAGTACGGTCCAATTGCGGCCTGTAATTCCTTTAACAAGTTTGCCCCTTGTGATGATTAGAATGCAACGCAAAATAGTTGGAGCTCGAGTTTTTGGATCAAGTATAACTTCGCGCTACTTTTTCACTATTATCTCTATTTCTACCAAACTAGAGTACATTCTTTGAATATAAAATACAGACAAACTATACGTAAATTTCTATATTTATATAGAATTACGTATACGAATATTTCTGCTGTAATCTAATCTCGAAAAGTTTCTAAGTTGTAAGAAACCCTTTTGTAAAATGAAAAGAAAAAAAGAAAGAAAGTTTAAAGTAATATTTTCTCACGTATGAGATATATAAGCTCGCAACTGTGTTCTAGGATAACTGTATTCGACGAATGTTTTTCAGAAGATCTCCATCTTGATCGCCTAATTCTCTTTGTACGCAAAGTATGTCTATATAAAGTAACAGCAACTATGGTATTACATAGAAGCTTATTCATAATGCTCTGCCATAACCAGAACGCGACTAACTCCATTAAATGTACCGGATGGATTATGTGCACCCATTTGGAATCGAGTTAAATCTCAGCTGTGTACCTAGGTAGAGCTCTAGAGTCTTGGTAGTAATCTACAAATTGCAGTCAAATGCACGTATTATAGCCAGTTTGTACTGTGATTTAACGAGTAAGAACGCCGATTTCACATTGCATGTGCGTATACGTAAAAATTACACGCAGTCACATTTTTGATTCATTTTGTATCCGGCTGAATTAGCGTATAAACGAAGGCAAAATTGTTTAAGATATCCGAGAATACACGTCGCTCGTATCTCTAATAGAATTTCAAAGATCAATAGCCGGCACGTTTTCTAGAGAAACTTGATACAATATCAAATTTTTATAGCGTTTCCTTATGTTTCTCTTATGATTGACGCTTTCACGTGACGTGACAAGAACGTGTTGTCAAGCGCTGGCCAAATGTTAGCGTCCGGTGACACTACGTTCGTGTTACGCGGAAGTCGACGCTCTACGCAAAATTTTCAAATTTTTGAAGCTTTTTAGCAAAGAACGCCGGTTTTCTACTTAGTTAAAGTTAGCAGTAAATTCATGCGCACGGAGAAGTGTCAAACGATCAGAATATTTTACTTATTTATGGATTTGTATAAACGTGTTATAATCCGTGATAAATTTGACAATGGCAGGAAATATGATTCGGGAAAAAGAGCGAAAGAGAAAGAAAAAGAAATACTTGATGATAAACGGTGCAACAGAAAATAATAGTAATGATAGAATGGTAGGAAAGTATGTAGGTATGTGAAAGATAGCATATAGAGATATGCTAATACTGGTATGCTAATGATTCGAAGAAGCCAACTGCAATTAACATATAGATATGATTATAGGAATTATAAAAATTATCGGACTGCGGATTTTTATGCGTTTATCGGAAATTTAAAAGCGGAAAAATGCACAGAATGCGTACACAGACGTCTAGCGATAGCCATAAATGAATTAACGTGATTCATATATCAGGACTAATACGTCCATTGATAGGACCGAACATTGAAAACAATAAAATAAGAAAAGAATGCGCTTTTCAATTTACCCTGTTTCCCGCTGTATGAATCGGCCAGAAATCAAACTAATCAACCATAGATGCTGAACGATTAATCTTGATGGAATTGAACAGTTCGATTTCTGTGTGGCTCATATATCTACCGTTTTTGATACCAGTTGAGTTTTTCGTTCGGGTCAGTGATATTTTCAACGAATATAAAACAAATGACAGCGTGCGTCATCGAATGCTGCGAATGAAAAGAAGTGACACTGAAACGATGGTGTGCGGCAGAGATTGCATTGAAAAGCTGTTTAATGTTTAAAGACGAGCGATACATATTTTACCCCGCCACTGTCCTCGTAGTTTTATATTTCGATCTTGCCTTTATTTTAGCAAACAAAAAGAATTTATAGTATTTCAAATCGATAAATTTTTCTCGAAACTGAAGACACATTTTGAATGCTAGCAGAAAACGTGACTGGGTCGAAAATGACCGTAAAGACGTAGCGCGGTTAAATTCAAATGAATAAATTGGGAATGTACAGTTTGCGTAAATTTTGATACGTAACGTTTAATTTTGCGATATCGAATAAAATAGTGGAAATATGTTGAGAAGTTGAAAGATCGCGAAGAATGTTTCGTAAGAAACAGATTTGCATTAAGAACGTTGCCAGTGATATCGCTTCCGCGGGAAACATGCATTAAAAGCAACGCAAGATTAATTGTAATCATCAGAAACACTCGGAGGACTATACATTTCCATGCACAGAGACTTCATTACGAATATTACTTGCCGCATTCATTCTTTGACACAGGAACGGAGAACCACGAAGGAAGCCAAAGAGACTCAGAGGGACGATTAAATCGAAAGTGGAGAACTTTACTCGGCATGAGCTTCCTTTAGATTTATGTATTGGCGAACAAAGTAAACCAAGTTGCAATCACTGGGAAAATACTTTCGAAAATTAAACGTTCGATGAGCATTCCGTTCTTACTTGGCTCTCGGATTACTTTGCTGTTTAATGCACGCGTCATTAATAACGTTTCCGTGCAGATTAAATATCCGCAAGTAATTGTGATTACTTTTCCTTGCAAGTTGAGACTCGATAATACAGGTACATTTTTTTATTTATTTATTCTTTATCGTTACATAACCTGGTAGGGTATCAGTGACTACAATTACATATATTTTATAAATAAATTAATTAATTCGGTACAGTCATTTTATATTAGTGTCGTTGATTAGTAAATAATTACGTAGCCATTGGTTATTTCGCGAGTTAATACAATTTGTATACTTTGTGTTCAATATGATAGTCGCAGCTCTTACGATTAAGAACCTGATAACTAAATATAAAAATTTGAATCAAAAGAACTCGTGAAAATGTAAATTTTTTGATATGTGGTGTTGGTGGAAGAGATACAACGAGATTGTAAAATCGGACAGGAAGCGAAGTTGACGTGTCTCCAGAGTTATGAAACACATTTTAGGGATTTTTGATATTTTGGACATTTTGGACGTTTTGGACATTTTAGAGCGCATAAGAATTTAAAGGATCCTGCAAGATCGTATGTGGCGAACTCAAAGTCACCTCTTCCCGCCTCTCCCGGAAGTGTACGTCTTAACTTCCACAATTGCAAATTATTAAGCAAGAATTGCAGGTTATTGAGCAAGAGACGAGGAAACTTAATACCGTAAGGTTCTAATGAAATACTGCGAGCAAGAGTTTTAATGAAAGACTTTTGAAGTCGAAGGTTCAAAGGACTTGTATATACCGCGTGACACTAAATATGGCGAGATCAACGGGTGCAGTTAGTTAACACTTTAATTTACGACTTCGTTATACCTGCTACAGTATGCAGACACGTGGCCATACAAAATTTGACTGTTGAATAAGAATATACAAGTATAATAACGTACTAAATATAATAAAGTAATACTATTAAAATAAACGAAAGTATGAAACGAATAGTACTGTATAATAATTTATAAAAAATTAATTGATGACGTATTTGCGATTCTTCTGATCTCAATTTCTGATGTTTCGCTAACATTCCAATGCACTTTTTCAGGGAAGACCTGAAAATTTTCACTCGAAACCCAAATCTAATCCTAGTGCTAAGATCTAAGAAGAAGATAATCGCGAAAATTTAACATTTTTTAAACGTAATTGAATTTTATATTAACTGTTCAATATATGAAATTTTATCCTGCGAACTTTTATATGTAAAGTCGTCATCGTATGCTTCATTTTGATTATTAAATATGTACATACTAAATGAATGCAAAAGTTTTACCGCTTCCCGTATTATTTACCATGGCGTTGTTTTATTAAATAACTATGGATTTTTATACATTTATGTGAAATTCGAAAATACAGGAATGCATATACACATTATACAATAGTACACGTTATATTATATTATAAACGAAAATATGTAAAATATGCAAGGTAAATGTTTCGGTACTCGTGATAATACCCAGTAAGAAAAACAGGTGTTCCCCATAGTGCCACTTTTTTAATTAATAAATTTGCGTAAATATCCGTAGTCTAATAATTACAAATTGCCTTTTCATTCTTGATTCGCAAATTACTTTTGCCTCGTTATTACGTAATGCGAGATAGTAATATAATCTTCGTTAGAGTAACGCAAAAATGTGAGTCGCAGAGAAAAAGCGCATTTTCTCTCCAGCGACCCGTATATCATCATAATAGTCCAGGGAATCATTACTGCCACTTTAAGGCCACCGGAATTCGCTCATTGTATTCCGTGGCCGCACAATCCTAAGTTGATTTTTTGCCAGCGCGACACGAAAGAAAGTCATTAAGCGTTTAAAAGAGGCGCCACAGCAGTAGCTTTATACAGAGTGCGAAAGTGCAGGCTCCAAGAAGTAACTTGTCTTTTCGTTCGCACCACCAATGACCACTGTCGATCGTAAAACAAACGAAACGAGAGTTCTTCCTGACATCGATAATCGCTGACGGGAAGAAATTTTATTATTATTATTTTATTTAGTTGCACGTTACAATCAATTCTCTCGTTGAGAATTTTAAGTAAGTTTTTCTAACGTGGTACAATAACACGATTAAAAGTATAAAGTGTGTTTGATTCTAATTGAATCTAGTGCTTAAATCTAGAGGGTGTTGTCTTTTTAGTCTGCGGGTTTCATCCGACGTGTCAAGTAATTGAGTAACTAGAGGGTTTTGGTGGTTGTTAATTTTTATTCTGTAACTATTGCTGAATTTTTGGAGTAATGTAATAAGACTGACTTTCCGTGAAGATGATGCTGTGGAGGAAAACTTGCGATGGTGGGTCTAAAGACACGAAAAAAGCTGATTTGTTAAGGGCAGATTTCGGGGAATAGATTTCCTTGTCAATTGGTTATTTGCTAGGTCGGTGGGTGAGGAAGGGTGCTAACCGCCCCCGAGGGAAAGTTGCTAGTGGGAAGCATCACGCGTGAGAAAAACCAACTTTCCGGTGTCAACCCATAGTAGACAATAAACTTCAGAAAACAATGCAGTAAAAAGATATTTGTTTGGTCCGAAGGACCTTCCTAGAAAATTCTCCAGACTTATAGGGGACCCTTAAGAGTATCGAGGGTACGCATTGAGGATGTGTAGACATCTGGCTGTCATCTTGCCCGCGGTGTGTGACCTGGTTTAGGTAGAGAATCGCAAGACGCAACAATTTTGATAGCTCGTAACAATCATCGATAGGAGAAATTGTATTTCGATACGACACAGTAGTTGTCGACGAGGAGAACATTGATTTGGTTTGGATTAGATTTTCGGTTTTGAAATTTATATTTCATCGATAGAATAGTACAACTTTTGGCTCAAATTACGAACGATATCAAATTCGAGCGAAAATTATTCGGCGCTTCGATGTTCAATAAATTGGAACAGTGGGAATTTCGAAAAAATCTTTTCATTCGGTAGAGAATCGTATTTATTGATTTTTCTATTTACAATAAAAAGTTTAAATTAAAATTCAATTTAACAAATCAGAGTTGCTCTATATTCTGTGGGAGATCCCCTTTCCTTTCAGTTGCCTTTTTCTTTCAGTGCGGCAAAAACACAGTGCAGTTTCAATGCGGACGCGAAGAATCGTTTCGGTCGAACGCGAAACAACACTTTACGCCATTCTGATCGATCAAATTGAAATTTCTCTCGTCGATAAACATTATATGCGATCGAAATGAAATTCCCCTCGTCAATAATGGCTATCGACAGCGAAGAAAATTTTTCTGCAAAAGGAATACGTCGGTTCTTGAGAAATTGATGTACGGCTGACTATTTAACACACACGCGATAGCGCGACTCATGTTAAAGAATTTTGTATCGAGGAAGATGACAAGCGAATAAAAGAAAATGGGGAAATAAATAAGCAGGGCAACACTGCGAAGGATTAAAATATTAAAGGAGGAATAATGGAGAAAAATATAAAGTATTGATTAAAAACGTAGAAATGGAATAAAGGCTACAAAATGTATAATGGAAGTTAATAGTAGGAGCGATAAAAAGAAAAGACGAAAAACATTTAAAGGACAAAGTACTTAGAAAAGGAAAGAGGAAGATGAGGTTTATGAGAATGAGGATTACGAGCAGGTTCTTAATGCGAGCTCGCTGCAGAATGTCAAAGCTATAAGAAACTGGAAAACGAACGGCTAAATGAAACAAAGCGAAGGACAAAGTGTAACTGAAAAAGGATATAGAAGTTTTTACTATGGAATATAATAGTGGACAAGTGGATTGTCCTATTCTACGTCTGCTCGTAGCATATCTACGTATATGATTACACCGATGGTGGAACATTTAGGTACAATGTTGCGAATAATTATACAGTCAGCCACATTTTCGATATTATTTTTTCGGTATCTCGAAGAAACCATTGATCCTGTCATGGAAAATTGTCTTGAGGTAGATTAGGCTAGATATTTCAGGACGAATGGTAAATTGAACGCTATAGGATATGAGAAGACGTTACATGGCGAACCATTGCCTTTCATAAGCGAAATAGAAGACAAAAAGACGATTTTTCAAGAAGACATTGCTGCTATTCATACAGTCACCGTTACAACAAAGCGATTTCAAAATAGAATTGTTACCGTGGCCAGCATCGAATCCCGATCTGAACTCGATCGAGAACCTGTGGGGAATTCTAGCGAGGAAACTTTACGATCAGGAGAAGCCACGTATAGAAAATATCGTTGAATCTTGAAAGGAATGAAATCTGCGTGGGTAGACGTTCAAAACGAAACTTCGAATAAATTATTGAATAGAGTACCTGACAAGTTAACACTAATCTTGCCAGGACCGGTTAAATGAGCGGTTTAAAAATTTAATTAGAAATTCCACATTCACTGTTATTTCTTTCGTTCGTCCAACTTTATGTGTATTCTTGTATTAATAAAAATTGAGAAATTAATTAATCAGATAATATAAGAATTTACATAAAGTTAGACGAAGGAAAGAAATAACGGTAAATGTACAACTTTAAATTAAATTTTCAGATTTTCAGACCGGTAATTGAAAATAGGGAAATTCGCTAAATACTAATTGGAAACGTAGCAAAATTGACATTGAGTTTCTTTTCTTCACAGCCAAAAACACAATTTTAATAGGGAATTTAATTTTTTCCTATCTTCGAAAGAAGAACGCTTTTGCTTATTGTATCTTCAATTCTGTATTATATTACGATGCAAAATCAGATAAAAGGTTTTGTTAGTTTATGTTTTAATATTGTAACAAATTTTTAAATTGAGTTTATAATTATTCATGGTATTCTATATACGAACTTCTTTGTTTTCATTATCCGCGTAAAATGCTCGCAATTTGAACGCAACATTCGTAATTACATCACTGCTTCGAATTATTCGAGGAAATTACGTAAAAGGTATATTAATCTTAATTAGCATACGCAGTACGGAAAACGCGAACGTACATTTCTTATTTTCTTACGGATGAAGCGTGGATAAATAGAAAAGAAAATAATAGATAGAAAATCGTATGGAAAATCGATCGTAGAAATATATAAATCGGCTATAGAAAAATCGGTTTCCGCTACCAGCGACCTTCTTCGATTTTACGTGCAGCATTGAATATGCTAAGTGATAATCTACACAAATTTCTTAAAGAGCTCTATAAAAAAAAGATCATTTAATTAAAATTATATTTATTCTTTTTATTAATAAAATTATAAAATTATAAATTATAAAAAGAATAAAAGCGTGGATAAATAGAAAAGAAAATAATAGATAGAAAATCGTATAGAAAATCGATCGTAGAAATATATAAATCGGCTATAGAAAAATCGGTTTCCGCTACCAGCGACCTTCTTCGATTTTACGTGCAGCATTGAATATGCTAAGTGATAATCTACACAAATTTCTTAAAGAGCTCTATAAAAAAAAGATATCATTTCATTAAAATTTTATTTATTCTTTTTATTAATAAAATTATAAAATTATAAATTATAAAAAGAATAAAAGCGTGGATAAATATGAAAGAAAATAATAGATAGAAANATCGTATAGAAAATCGATCGTAGAAATATATAAATCGGCTATAGAAAAATCGATTTCCGCTATCAGCGACCTTCTTCGATTTTACGTGCAGCATTGAAAATGCCAAGTGATAATCTACACAAATTTCTTAAAGAGCTCTATAAAAAATATATCATTTCATTAAAATTTTATTTATTCTTCTTATTAATAAAATTTAATGTGAATTCACGGGTACACGAAATGTGTTGATACATATAATCGCATTAACAAACTGAGACGAATACCAATGATATTCGATATTATAATCATATACTATCTTCTATCTACATTCGCTGTGCCAATACCAACTTCCTACAGTCATGAATTTAAAATCGATAAACGAGATTTATGGTAATTGTTTCGCGACACAATTCACCAGTTCCAATTTATCTCCGCTTGTGTGTTAATTGACGTAATCGCTAGACATTTAATCTGTACATTGCTGGGTCCCTCTCGACCCTATATAATCGATATTAAAATTGCAATGAGAAATATCCAGGACCTAAAAATGTAAAAGAATCTTCGGTTAAATCGATCTGACCTTCTTCATATTGGCATTTTGTACCTATATAATAGTCGATATTAAAATTGCAATAGGAAATATCGAGAAGCCAAAAATATAAAAGAATCTTCAGTTAAAATAGACATTCTATGACATTCTGTCATTTTATGTTCCTTCACATGTTCATTCTTATTTATACGATATTCGCATAACTTGTGCGACGAAGTCTCTCAGAAATATCCTTAATATTTTAATAAATACTTAGCTACTGTTCATTTCTGATTTCATCCTCGCTAAGTATTCTCTATTTACAAGTCATTTTTTAAATTTTACACATATGCATAGCAATTGCCTGATCGTTTAATTACGTCTACCGAAGGAAACTACTTCGCGGAAACGACTGACTGTTTCCGTTATTAAATCGATATTCTGGTTATCAGTGAAGAATAAAAGAGCGCCTGCTCGAGTTTGCTTAATAAAAGTAATATGCCTTCGACGTTTTGCAATGTACGATACGCTTGTGTTTGTCGTATGTATGTCCTAAACGACTGAGGATTTCCTGTTTGCTAATTGGGCGTTTTAATCAATTAAACTATGGTATCTGGTATTCTCTCTCTCTCTCTCTCTCTCTCTCTCTCTCTATATATATATATATATATATATATATATATATATAGGTTACATACAAATAACTTTGTTATTAATATAAAATTAATTACAACTATCGGTGAATAGATTCTTGTTTCCTCAAACAAAAATCAAAAGATTAAATATAAGCGAAGCTTAGCTTTTTTCGCAGAAGCATAATGGAAGGGTTATAATAAGGAGATTAGGTCGTTGAACCTCGTAGAAATCGATGGTGCATACGTATACGTATACGAGACGCGCACATATGTGTGTAATATTTCACGAATGATACTTCGTAGAGAAATGCATTCAGAATATCGTTGATTAACTAAACATATCAGCAAACGTCAAAGTGAATGGAATAAACGAAAACATAAATTACACAGAAATACCACTTTGGATCAATATCCAAGCAACTATTGTTCTAGTCATCTTGCATCAATGCAATCGTCTTAATCAATTCTCACCATGGCAGCTAATAATCTTAGAAAATGACATTAAACACACGCATTTAAGTATTTCGTACTTGTCTTATCCTAAGCTTTATGGAGTTGAACTTGGACGAAGCAAATCAAAATTGCATCGTGTATTTTTGTTTGAAATATTCAGTAACCTTTTACGTTTAGAGATTTTGTTTCATCTTTTAAATAACTATCGTTTAAAAGTCTAATTAGATGGTTGTTAACATCGATAATCCTATTTTGCTAACTAAATAAACAAGACGTTCTATAAGCGTAATAAATCGACGTGTTATTCGTAAAATGTTTAACGCTTAAAATGATTAAGATTGACTTTTGGACAAGGTTGTGTTATTTGAATTACACTGCAATTTAATTACGTAATTCAATCACATTGTACATCCATCTCGTTGTAATCTGAACTACGTAACTCAAACTTTTCAATTAATTCAATTGCTAATTACCGTAATCATGAGTGTAATTGAAGCAATTTGTAATTATAATTCATGGCGTAATTCGATTCTAACTTTGCACAATCGTTTAAAAGGAACATGAAACACAAGCGTTGAGAGTCACAACCCTGACACTGAAAATCTGAAAGCAATGCTCTCATTGCTTTGAGCAACGTACATATTTTACGATTTAAAGTTAAAGAGAAAAATTAAACAATTATTTCGTATTCGAGACTAAAACACCTTTTTAATTGTTTGAATTTACTTCATTTAATAAATTGGAAGAAGATGGTTGTTATGATAATAGCTGTTTAACGCTGAAATTAATCGTTGTTTCGTTAAATTTATGCAAAACATTTCTGCAGTGCATGCTGTGTATATAGACACAAGTATTGAGAATAAAGCTGGAAACAATCTTTTAATTATTTTGATCAACGTGCATATACCATAATCTATAATTAAAGAGAACAATTAAACGATTCTTTCTATTCAAAATTAATAGTTTCTTTTAAAACGTGTTTGCATATACTTAATTTCATGGATTGGGAAAAATGTTTGTTAATATGATAATAACTGTGTAATATGAAAATTAATAATTCGTCGTTTCGTTAAATTTATGCAAAACATTTCTGCGGTAAATCATTAATTTTCAGTAAAATTTTTACTTTATTATGACGAACCAAGCCACGTTCAATCATATCAGCACGAGCTGCTGCGAACGTTCATCAACGTCACGAATGCATCTGCTTTGCTTCTGCTTCATAGTTATAGCGAATATTAATGGGCGATTAAAGTAATTATTAGTTTTCCAACTCGTTACGTAAAAAGTTGTTGATATACTCTCTGTATAAGTAATTACTTAAAGAATCCTTACTTATGTAAACAGATTGCACTGTGATAAGTATGAAGACTATTGTAACGCACAGCAGACAATGAGTGAAGATAATTACCAGTTATAATTAATTTGCCAACCGTAAACGAAACGCCATTATTTAATATGATTAAATCAGTAGAAGCAGTTTCAACGACGCAATTTACATGTGTTTTATTCGACAATGAATAATGCATGCGCATGGAAAGTACGTACTTTGCGAACTTTTGCGAATTATTTTCGTAGAAACGTGTTATTTTCTAACCGTGTTTATCTGTTTTATTAGTAAACTGAGCATTTTCATGCATTTAAGGGAAATTTGAAGGCGCGAGGATGCACACAATGCACACGATATGCAAAAATATATAAAATATTCAAAGCAGACGATTTATGAAAGAAGGAGCGAACCAAGAAGTCGTCTATTTTTAGTTTCACGACTTTGGAACTGAATTTTACGCTAAACGGCGTTGGGCAAAATTTTATTTGCCTATGGAATAATAAGTAACAAATTGAGATAATATTTTAGTTGCGAATAAGAATTAAATTTGTTTATTTGAATAAAAATCGTTTGAACGATGCCAAAAATAATTTGTTTGTTATTTGCGAATGAAACTTTATTTTTTATTTTGATATAATTGAGAAACAAACGACAATATACAAATAAATAGATTCTGGTTTTGCCTTATGTGTTTCATCTTGAACGATGAAAAAAGTCGTGAAATTAATGTGGTTATTTTTTAACAAAGAGACCACGGTTTACACTTGCTTTTAAAACTACTCGCTTTTCGCAAAAGTTGTCCGAAATCTATTTGGTTTCGACATGTTCGTCGTGAATAACAAACGTTAAAATTGCACATTCTGATTCACAGCAATTTCTCCAATTAGAATGTTATATTTCTGCAAAACTAAATTTGTATAACGACCGATAAATGATAAATAAAAATAAACAAATATAATAAATCAAGAATAAAATTCTACTACTTGCGAGTAACAATTAATTTCATTATTTTGAATAATGTATCTAGACTTGTTCAAATAATAAATAATTTCCTTCCTTTTTTTCATTTGAAATCTCAAATAACAAGTGACTCTGTAATTAAATAATTATTTGGATGAAAATTTATTCAATAATGCTCAACATTGGTGTCAAATGATTCCTCACTATGAAACATCGATGACCACAAATTTTCAAGTTGTGCTGACAATTATTTATTTCTGAGATACACCAAATCAGAAATACGAAAATTCATTAATAATTTAACTTAGATTCTCAGAATTCACAATGCCGGATTCAATATACCTAACAGTGTGTATGTCAAAAAACATTCTGACTTCCATAATAATTTACTCTGATATTCGTAATGTAAAAAGTTATCAAGGTAAATCTTCAAAACTAAAGAAATATTTATAATCTTAGTAACAATTATTTTAATAAAAATAACCAATTCTCGGTTCACTCTTTTCATTTCATTAGGCGTATTGACAAAAACATAAAAATGCATAATCATCCGCAGTCTGTTTATTAGAAAAAGGATTATTTCATATAATTACAATATATATTTTCATACACGAATTTTTCATGGGAATACACTTTCGCCATCAATTTTTATGTTTCTGTTTCCCCGCGTATAAACGAAAGCTTCTCGGCGGAGATGAAAGTCGTGCTTGCGAATCTTCAGAATCTGTTTTGCATGGTGCTAACCCGGTATTGTTATACTGAAAGCTGCCGTACATGTACCCACACAGAGGACAGATCATGCGGACCTTCTTCGAGCGTTTCATTATCAGTGGTACAAAGCAGAGCGGCCAACACCTGTGTCATCAATTGCTATGTATTAGGTGGTCCGAAAAGTTTCTTTCCTTTTATAAGGAAACAATGGATGCACAACATTTTCCATTTTATATTATTTTATCTAATTATCTGTGATCCATTTTGTTCTATTAAAATAAAGATCACAACGTTCGACAGATTAGGTTTCATGTTTGTATAAGGATGCGTCGTTGTAAAACACGTGTCTGTAAAATAAAGACTCTTTTCGGACAACTTAATAGTATAAATTCTCTGTCGTTTTAAAATATGAATATATGATATATATAATTGCAAATATATATAATATAACACGTATATAAAATACATATGACATAGTATAATATGTATATAAAATACATATTATGTAATATAATACGTATAGAAAATATTATGTCGTCCGAAAAATTTCTTTCGTTTTATAAGGAAACAATGGATGCACAACATTTTCCATTTTATATTATTTTATCTAATTATCTGTGATCCATTTTGTTCTATTAAAATAAAGATCACAACGTTCGACAGATTAGGTTTCATGTTTGTATAAAGATGCGTCGTTGTAAAAGACGTGTCTGTAAAAGAAAGACACTTTCCGGACAACCTAGTAATACGTCTGGTAAAATTATTTTTAAAGTAAAATAAGCGAGGAGCGAAAGACAAGAATGTGATAAATCGGATTTTCCATTTTCTGTAAGGGAACGGTTTTACGATTCGGTAAAAGATACAAAGAAATGGGAATTGTTGTTAATATTATTATTTCAATAAATTATTTCATAATAAACGTGAAATTTGATTAATAATATCTCTTATCAATCCTATGTCGTTAATTTCACGTTATCAAAAGTATCTTTTCATTCTCTTCGTGTTTCTAAAAGTAATACTCCTCGTAAGTTAAAACAGATAAAAATAGATAAGAAAAAGATAAAATTGAAGATATTAAAACATCTGTCGCTTTTTATAATAAAATGTTGGTCAATTTGTCAGTTATTTTTAAAAGGATTACATTTTTGAATGTGGCAGGTCTTTTCATCTTCAATTATGTCGTATGAAAATATTTCTTTTTACTCAAAAAGCGACATTAGGAGCAAGATGTCAACAACAATATACTTTACTGTGAAAATACTTCCTTTTATTCGTAAAGCGACATTAAGAGCAAAAAGTCAACAAAAATGCACTGCACCATCAGAATGCTTCTTCTTGTTCATAAAGCGACATTAAGAGCAAAAAGTCAACAAGAATGGTCCTTTCCTATTAAAATGCTTCTTTTTGTTCGTAAAACGACATTAAGAGCAAGAAGTTAACAAAAATGTGCTCATCAGTCATTCCTGCTGTGATGATCAAATAATTTCTTCTACTTATCGTCAGACATAGGAACATTATTAAGATTTTTATTTCCTCGTGTAAAACTTCAATCCGTACTAATCCTTGTTTTCTCGTTTGCAAACGTACGTTGTATCTTTTATTTAAATCAATTAGAGCTTCTGAAATTGTATGTTCTTCTATGGAACTCGCTAATTTATGGAGCATTCGCGATGAATTTTCGATTAAATTGAAGAAGCCGTGGTTGAAGTTTCCAGTTTACTCATTAATCTTTTATCCTGACGCGGAAAGCTGAACCAGCAGACAGCGAGTATAAAATTAATGTTGGTTACCTGTACACCAGCCAAAAATCTGTCAGCTCTAAATTCCGAATAATCGCCATCCGTGCGTATCAAGAAACGATTCGAACTCGTTAATTGGTATAACGAAGTCGATGGGAATACTGGTATTTTTGAATTATAATGTCGATATTTTATGATCAGATGAACTTGAAGACCAATATGGAAAAAAGTAAGAATGAAAATGTATAAGTATCATTTATAAAATATATATGGTTCTTTCAATGTAAAATTTTGTTCTTTCAGTTTGTGTGATTAGTTTAATTGAATACGTGCTCTTAATTGCGTGACTTATTTTATTTGAAGACAGTTTGAAATTTTATTTAAAATCTTCATACATAGACGTGGCTATTTGGAATTAAAGAATTATTAATTTAAACGATGGTATATTGTAATTTAAATGGGGTTCTTGAATCAACGTTAAATTCCGATATTTCGCAAATTTAAATACCGAACTCTGTGAATAAATATTAAATATTTGCATATTTTATAAATTTCAAAAATGAATCCTTGAAATTACCATTAAATTAATGAGAAATCAGTTGAAGTATGTGTGGAATATAACTGCCTAATTATAGTTTTAACTGTGACATACATAGAATGACACGCATATTATATTTTGTTAAGAATAAAGTAATTTTTAAAGTTGAAAAGATTCGAGACCAAATATTTAAAAAATCCATCAGTTTCATAACATGAAAATTAAATAGAAATGAGTAAATAATATTATATGTTGTTAATAATTGCGCGTAGATTGCAATGGATGACTTTTTTCCGAAAAACCAGTGACAAGTGAACATTGTCGTACGCGAATTTAAACTAATTTTCATTCATTTGCATTAATAGAATAATAATTGATTTTAACTAGACGTTTACACAAAATTGTAGCCTTGATACGGAACTTACAAGTAGACTGCGGATATTTATGTAAATTCGTATCTGTAAAGGCAATTTAAAGCGTAAGATTTAGGCAGAAGTTGGATTTAATTGATTAACGCTAGAACTACCACACGAGATAAATTGACTGGTTTTACAATTTTATTTTAAAATTCCTACTTCATGTTATATTTTTTCCGCAATGATATAATGACTTTGTCAACGATAACTAAAAGAATAATATAATGAATTTTATTTTGTCCTTTATATATTCAAACTTATTTGTAAAATAAATAATTTTGTAACAAGGCTACTTATACCAATACCAGTCAAAATGTAAAAGGGTGCTGCAATCTGTTTATCGAACCCCAATTAATCAGTTTCACCAATTTGTACAGCTTGCCACACGTTTTTTAAATTTTTCTGTGTACCATTCAGCTTGATGATATCACAATCTGATAATTAATTTCTCAACATGTCGCTTTTTCATCGAGATATGAAGTTTTCCTACGATCCTGATGTTATTTTTCGACAATACCAACTTGTATTGCATTATCGTTATGAATTAACGTTATTATTAATTAACAAATAATGTCGGTAAAATTGTCATGAAGGTAAGTGAGCTAAAATCATCCGTACACCTGCATTGCTCTGCTCTTATATTTATTAATCTTAAATCTCATCTAAAGGTGTAAAGAACGAAAACTTTACAAGATATAAACGTATTAAATCGACTGTACCATGAAAAAAGAAAAAAAAAAACAGACGGATAACAGAATGATCTCAAACCTTATTTTTTATCATCTCATGATCGTAGGACAACGTAATAAATCTATAAAAGAAATTGAAGTAAGGTAATTATGCGAGATTTGCAAATATGTAAGTGTCTGGATACTTATGGATAGTGTTGACGTTGAGGTTGATTGATTGAAGAACGAGTGGATGAATTTCTAATAGAAAAGTATATTGAAATAACTAAAGGTATAAGTACAAGTTTATGCTGACTCAGATCCTTACTCTTTTATTTTTTAGTTAAGGTAAATTTTAAATAAAACACTTAAAAGCATTGGAAGCTGCTGGCAACGAAATTGAAATAAAATTCGGCGTGCAAAGGGTTAATGGAACAGCTTTGTAATTAATTGTCTCATAATTCGCAGCTACTAGTTCTACTGGCTAATTGTAATTGTTGAGGGTGAGGTTGACTGATTGAAGAACGAGTGGATGAATTTGTAATAGGAAAGTATATTGAAACAATTAAAGGTATAAGTATAATGTGTCAGTATAAGTTTATGCTGATTCAGCTCCTTACTCTCTCATTTTTTAGTTAAGGTAAATTTTAAATAAAACACTTAAAAGCGTTGGAAGCTGCTGGTAACGAAATTGAAATAAAATTCGGCGTGCAAATGGTTAATAGAACAGCTTTGTAATTAATTGTCTCATAATTCGCAGCTACTAGTTCTACTGGCTAATTGTAATTGTTGAGGTTGAATTTGACTGATTGAAGAACGAGTGAATGAATTTGTAATAGAAAAATATATTGAAATAATTAAAGTATAAGTTTAAGTTTATGCTGATTCAGATCCTTACTCTTTTATTTTTTAGTTAAGGTAAATTTTAAATAAAACACTTAAAAGCGTTGGAAGCTGCTGGCAACGAAATTGAAATAAAATTCGGCGTGCAAAGGGTTAATGGAACAGCTTTGTAATTAATTGTCTCATAATTCGCAGCTACTAGTTCTACTGGCTAATTGTAATTGTTGAGGGTGAGGTTGACTGATTGAAGAACGAGTGAATGAATTTGTAATAGAAAAATATATTAAAATAATTAAAGTATAAGTTTAAGTTTATGCTGATTCAGATCCTTACTCTCTTAGTGTTACTAGACAATGGAATAATAGGGAGCACGTTCATATAATTATAGCAAAAGGACATTATCAAAAAAGTTAAGCTTATAGCTTTGACTAGAGGCTACAGGGAACATAAATAGAAATCTATTTATTAGTTCCTTTGTTCCTGGACCTTGCAACCCAAAACATAATGTACATTCAAGGATACAATAATATGCACCGCTCCTTATTTAGCATATTTCTGCGTAGTAGCAGTCTCCAGGTCGCGGATATACATAAATAAAGATGTAGAGTTTTTCTTGAAGTAATTACTTCAACAGATAGGAAGCAATGTATGTACGTTGAAGTGTTTTTTGAATTATATAGCGTTACATGTTCTGATGGTACGATCCTTCGATGTTATAAGTAACTCGCGATAGATTTCATGACTCACCCTACAGTTGAACGACTCACTACCGTATATAAAGTCATCAAACGATGGATATATTATAGCATTACTTATAGTATCGGGTGAAATGAAATATGGAGAAAGAGAATAAACTTTAGATTTCTATATGTGGGAATATTTGACTGCAATATTTCACCTACCCTAAAAGACATAAGGCTCCAATATGCGAGGTCGTCAACTTGTCTCCCCGAGCATGAAGGGTCGGTATTGCTTCCTTTTGACATCGAGGGCAAAGCTTTTTCTCGTCGTGCGACTTCCACGTGTCCACTATGCAAGAATATCAAACACAATTGAACAATTTCTTCGACTAATGCGAAGAACAATCGATGTTTAAGCCATTAAAATCAAACAATATGAAATATCGTGTAAATGTGCAGTGCAACGTTATTAAAGGCACATAAAGAAAATTGATAATTTTGCAAGATATAAAAAATGTATCAGAATAATAGATACAATACGGAAGATCATTAAAAATCAAAGGTACGAAAAGAAGTTGTTTTATAATGTGAAGAGGTGTAGTTCTTTCTTTGTTACTGTAAGATATTTCAATTTCCTCAAACTTTCTTAAAACTCGTAGGATCTAGACGCAAGTAGAATACAAAAATATTGTGCCAATTCTTAGAAATCCTTCTTACAATTACAATATCGATTTTCGACAGAGTTCGATAATGAGAATCGACTGAAAAGAAATTACAAATGACATGTTACGTTAATGCAACGTTGGTCGTTAATGAATTGAATGAACGTACCACGAGTGGCATAAATTTTTCGTTGTTCGGTCTTCCTAGTATTGGAATCCGTGGTATCGATACACTTCGAAGCTGATGTTTGTTTAGGTGCCACTTTTGATTCCCCTGTTTCCTAATTTATTTATTAATTTATTAATTCATTAACTTATTTGTCAATTGAACGTCCTGCGCTATCTTTACTTCAACTTATGATAGATAAAACATACGCTATCGTTTATAGGTACGCTTTATCGATTTATAGTAACCAAACGAGAATTTAAGCAAAGCGTAACAGAAAAATAGCGAATGAAGAAAGTTCGTCGGAATCGAATAAATTATTGTTATCATTATGACAAATTTAAGAGCACCTGAATTAAATTAATTAGTACCTGAATTAAATATTGATTAGAACGTTTCGGATGAGATTTACGAATGTGCGCAAGGAGCCCGCTCGTGTCTTTTCCTCTGTTGCTTACTCGTTTGTCGCATACAGGACACCATGTAGCCACGTACGACTGCCACGAAAATGGAACATAATGTAATCTACGACGTTATTGGATTCTAACCTGTACGAGTTAGCGCGAGTTTTCGCTAATCTCTAGCTGTTGCTTAGAAATTAAACGAGACGCTTTTGCAGAAAGATAAAAAAACCTGTGTTCCGCATTTCATATCTTCAAACTCTTTGTTTCGTCGCGAGTTTGGTGCACATTTCCGTTGGACAGATACTCGAGGCAAACTTTTCACGCTGCGATTATATCGACGAGGCGAAATTATGTGTAAAACCGAATCCGCTGAATTTAGCTAGTTTAGCAAAAAAGAGTAAAACAGTTTAATCGAGCTACTTCGATAATATTATGTCAATCGTTCGTGTGGTACGGGAAACTCATTTTGGATTTAAAGAAAGATGATTGAGATTAGATTAATTATAATTTTCATTGCGCTAGGAATCTGAAGAACGTGTTGAAACGAGGAATTTATTCGTGAGGAAACTCGTACTCGAGAATGTGTTTTCGTTGGTAAATGCTAAAACATGGAAATTTATATGAAGATCTCAAGGGTAGGATATAAAATCGGTCCGCTTTCGTTAATTCTTTGACTTTTATATCATCCAATGGTTAGAAAGAAGCGTTTTAATGTGAAATAAATGGGAAGGAAATAACTTGATCGATTCAAAGAAGCCTTTCGAAAATGGTAAATTCATGATATTTCGTGAGAAGTAAATAAATATTAATTTAGTTGTTACGTTAACTCAATTGATATTGATGTCTCTGTCTCTCTAATGCTATATATTTTTATATGTTTTCTATGTATATATATATATATATCTTTTAACGTTCGAGTATATAATTGTCCAATTTTCGTTCGCAGTTAATTACGAAGCTCTCCCTTTATATTTTGTGAAAAGAACCATCGCTAATTCGATTTACGCGCTTCAGGGTGTCGCTTTTCGTCGTGTTTTTATAATCATTTCATCGTAATTGCCTGTGTCTATCTGTCGTCAACGCTCCCCTAATTATTTTCCAAATTGCCAAAGGTAATAATCTTCTCTTCGCGGCTTCCATTATTTTTCGCAGTTCAAATATTATTTTTCAACAAGAATGAAGTTAGGGACGAAAGAGAAGTTGACTAAGACAAGTGAAAGATGCAGGAGCTTTGTCACGTTGTAGAAGTTAGCTGACAAGTCGGCAAAGTGGGCTTCGAGCGAGGCAATCTTAACGGCAAAAGGAAGAGAAGAAAGAGGCAGAGGAAAGGAGCTTTTCCTGAATGCGGTATGAGAAGTTGGAGCTAAAGTCAAAAGTTTCGGAGACAAAGGCTGGCACAAAAGCTTGTCACGGATGGCGAACATGTCGTGATTCAGTTTCGACTATAATTGCGCGATCTTCGCTGTATTGCAACTACGGCGACTCCGCAGTTGTCAGAGTCTCGCTGTATGGTCGTCGAATCGTAGATAATGTTCTGTATAATTACACGAGATTTCCGTTTCCACGAGCCTACGTCATCTTAAGAAAGTTACCGAGGGTGAGAGACAGACGGATGACGCTTGGAGAAAATAAACAAGTACATTTTTCCGCTGTAATTTCATACCGAAGAAACTGAACATTATCTAAGAACAGATGATTGAATCTTACAACATGGTAGAGTTTTCCATCCTCGAACTAACAAGGAGACAAAAGTGTTCTGATAATGGAACGATTTTCTGCTCGCAAATTTCATTTGTAAAGAGCATGAGAGAATAAGCATGATAAAAGTGTCGAAATATTTGCCTAAACCAAACTGAACTTCTGACACGTCGATCGAAACAGCTTCTTAGGAAAAACATTTTATTAGTTGTGCTACCCTTCTTATTAGTTTGTGTTGTTCTTCTATGTTGTGTAAGCGTTGGTACAGTGACTACAATTTGTATATCGTTGTATTTATATTATCATCGTATTGCTATATACCTACGTTGTGTTACGATATTCTTTCGCAGAGAAATTTAAAAAAAAAGTACGAATTCTCGATGCATTTATTTCAGGATCTTTAATTCTCCGAATGACGAGACGTTCGAAGAAACATGTTCAACAACTTCTTCACATCCTAGTGTAATTAATTCGAATTCTATCTTGAATTTCAGGTTTTCATAATATCTAATATTATCCGATACTTGTTTCTAAGTATGTATGATTTTCTATTTTTGTGATATTCCTGGTATTTTTTTCACTTCCTTCTCGGAGCACCTTGTCATTGCGATATTTCCGTTTTTATATCACTGTAATAAAACTCGCAAAAGATTGGACAGTTTTGTAGCGAATTTTAAGTATCCTATTAGTTATTCGCATAATTCTTTCTTACAACAGGTACGCTACACGTTGGTTTGTCTAAATTTTCGATACGAGAATTTTGATTAGTGTCCGGATGAATAAATTCCGCTTATCTCAATAGAAAACACCTATTATTTGAACGAGAAATCACAGGTAGTGAAGAAGAATGTGTAAACTCCTACTTTGCATCAACTCCAGTTTCACGAAGTGTTTGTGCCCCGACAGGTTTAGACGAATAGACTTTCGTATGTACAGTGCCTGCAAAAAGTATTTCTACATACTTGTATTTTCCAATGAAGTGTTCTATCATCAGTAGACTGCTTTTAATACATTTATAAGAAACGTAAAAGTGAAAAATTGCACAAAATGCAGAGTACAGGAAAAAATATATAAAACGAGCAAAGTACAGTGCTTCCTGCGATACTTGGTACGTAAATCAATTTTCCATCGAGGCTCTAGCTTTTCAATTACGTTCGCAAGGCTATGAATTTGCAGGGCAATCCACAGTCTAATCGTCAAGTCGTACATTTCATTTTCATAGCACTGAGTTTCTTCAGTCGTATGAAAGTGCTGCCAAATGATACGAAACTGAATGATACTTGGACTTGACCGATCAGTATGTAAATTCTACAACGAATGCAATGGTGTACAGATACTGTTCTTATCCACTGTGCATCGTCTGATTATCGTGAAGGTTCAAGATGTACAATTTTGTATGTTGTTTTATCAAACATGTGTCACGATCGCGCAAAAACTGACGCACCGGAAAAGCAAACCAGGTCCGGTAGAGACAGCAAAAAGCATCGATAAAAAGACGTAATTCAATTAGAGGAGGGATATGTGTGTGCCAGTGGGAACGTGGATGGCGCCGTTGGCAGTAGGTCAGAAAATCAGGTCAGGTAGAAGCGGCGGTGAAGCAAGACAAGTAGAAGGGGCCAGGTACCGTTAACTTCGTCTGGCGTCGTCCGTGCTCCACACCTGGACCTTCTTTTACACGGAAGAACGTGGGCCGCGGTTAAGAAGATAAACCGGCGGTGGACGAGATGCATCGGAATCCGCGTGCGTCGCCCCGAATCTCTTTCCAACGTTCTTTATACAAAATTCAACAAGCGAAGAGTTTCTCATGAATTCCAATCCGCTGAGAAACGGCCAGGACATCGATCACGTCTTTCTTTTTGTTGATCGTACCGCGGATAAAACTACACGCACTCTGCGGAAACTTTTGGTCAAGTTGGCGAAACGTTGAATCTTCTGCGACGATGAGAAGAAAATTAGAGGAATTTTCGGCTATTTCAATTATTTTTATTAGCCGGTAATTAGAAAAATGTGGCCATGTTCTCCACCGCGGTATCAAAATTTCGTGTATGCCTCGACTAGTAAAAGGAATTTTCAACTGAAATCTCGTATTCTTCGCAATCTAAAGCTGCTCTTCGATGTTTGGGACTGACCAATGAGTTTGGAGTTCCTGGACCTTCCATATCCAAACCAAATTGGAAACTAATTGCAAGCCCAACTTGAAAATTTGTTGCGACCGACGTCTCACTATGAGAAATCTTTTGGCGCAATATTCAATTCCAAAATCGCGAGACCAAAAATAGACGATTTTTTGGATCACTTCCTTTCTGTGGAATGTTTACGCTGAAGCTCATTTTTGGATGAAGATATCAAAGTAGCTATCGTTGCATGCTTGTCGCTTGAATTTAATATTTGCTCGAGTTGCTTTATTCGTTCGGTTAATTAATTATACGACTCTAAAGTGGAGAAAAATTTCATTTATAACTAGACCACGGATGTTTATGCAAATTCGTATTTTCGTGATGCTTTTGTAATTGAAAAAAGATGTGAACTAGGTAGAAATTGGTTTCACCGATTGGATATTATGATGTATTGTTTGCCTTGGATATTGTGTACATTTTTGACCATTACCTGCACTCTGCAAATTTTTGCACCGTGAAATCTTCCATAAATGCATAAACATCCACAGTTTGTTTCGAACAAATAACGAAGTTGTCATTATCAGTAAATAACGAAGATGTCACGTAATTAGAGACGTACAGCGACTGCGAAAAGTACTCGCAAATGCCACTATTTTCCAGCAAAATGTTTTTTTTTTATCAGGTTGTACCTTTCACTTTTGTAGAGTATCAAATTTCTTGCACCTGATTAATTAGTATATAAATGATATAATATTATAAGAATGGCGTACGAGTACTTTTAGCAGCCACTGTAGATGTCGAAGGTAAAATTTGAAAAAAGCTCTTTGTAACGCAACACATTGGGAGGAATTCCGGGAACACAAGTGTGCCATTTTATGCCGGATAAAGTCGATTTTTATAATTCTTCCATAAAATAGAAAATAAAGTAATAAAGGTACAGCTGGCAGCCAGTAATTAAATCCTAGAAAAATCATAAAATAAAATCAGAGCGCACATGAAAGAAAAAAATTCTACTAAAAATAGCTCCGAATATGGAAGGAAAAATTTTCCAATGGACATTTGTAAAAACGCCCTGCTTGAATTTCGTCGAATCGAAATAAATCGCGCAAAAAGAAAATTGGTACTTTTTTTACCCATATAGAAAACTCTGCCAAAAAAGACAAAGTTGAATATATTATGTTAGCTTTTTTTATTCAAAACTATTCCAATTGTCAATTACGATTTGTTTTATATTAAATGGTATACAAGGAGATCAATCTCATTATTATAAGATTCAATATCCAATCCAATAACAATGACGTTAATAGAAAGTACCTGTAGCTTTGTCGAAAAAATCTACAATTTTATCAAACGAAAGTGAATTGCCTTCGTTAATTAGTTCTGTCAATCCACGTGCAAAACGACATGGTAATTTGATTTGGACGGTAGTTTGGCAAAAGCAAATTTTGGTAAACGATGATACTTGAGTTGCTTTGGTATCCTCCTAATTGAAATACCATTGTTTCCGCTACCTCATATTAGGTACCTGTTGATAGCTTATAATTGATGCGTTAATACGATAACGCGTGACGCGTTAGTACGTTGATTAACGTTCACCACTGTGAAAACTGCAGCTTTAACGTCATTTATATCTTCTGCTTTGTTTTTCACCGCACGTTTTTATAACGGAGCTAATTTTTCAAAGGCGACTTTCAGCGAATGCTTCAACAACATTTGGCCACGGTCGCGCTTGCAAAGCGGTACTCGACAGCTTAATGAAGCGTCTTTAAAACATCTGGAATGTTGACTTGTTAAGATGAATTCGAACTTTGCAAGTGATTGAATTTACTACTTGTGTACAGGAGTTTCGGAATATATGTGTGTATATATGTACACATAATGTACGTGTAGCAAGCAGGCAATCACAGTTTCCTTTTAATCTCAAAGTTCAGCTTCCTACTATAGACGCGTATTTGCTATACATTTTTTGCTATACACGACGAATGAAGTTTAGTTGATGATATTTCGGGCTTACATACCAGAAGCGTAGCTTGCAATTGGTATTTGAGTTTCTGTGTCAGATTACGAAAGTTCTGCAGCTATTTGCTAAGGAACGCATCTTCATTATGGATACGTCGTCTTGGGTACACTGCATATTTGAGTGCACATTATAGGGAATTCCGGTATTAGGTGTACCGTTGATTATTTTTGTCGTATACATTTTCTTAACACTTTGCAGCAATTGATGCGATCGCAGGAGATACACAGAATATTCGTATGAAGATATTATCTACACTGTACGAACCTTTTTGAAATTCCGTTAGCGCGTAATCAGGTACGACCATCGCAATTATAATAATAAATTTCCAAGTAAATGTTGTCCAGTTTGGAGAAAAATAAAAATTAGTACAAAGTATATTGTTTCGTTAAAAAGCAAGAAAAAGAGAAAATCTCTTTTATTGTCCTACGACAGTCCTAGAAAAATTGATAGCACAACAAACGATCAATCTTTCTATTACGGTGGGTTATGTTCTATTGTATACTAACTCTGCAAATAAATTTGATCGTGTCACGATATTGTAAAATAATTTTAGTTTCTGGTTCTTTGCAATTTTATAACTAAATTGTATTCTGTCAGAAATAAACAAATGCCACATACTTCTGAGTGAGGCAATATATAATCTCTTGTTAACTATCACGTAACTACCTCATAACTATCTCATAACTATCACACAGTCTAACACGATGCGACCTACTCATGTCACGTTTCAGTACGGATGGACTAACATCGTTCTTGATCTTTCTATTTGTAATTTTCCAACTAAATTGCTTTCTGTCAAAAATAACCAAGTGTCCACATACTTTGGAGCGGCAATATATACATATAATCTCTCGTTAACTATCGCATGACTCTTATAACTATCAAAGACTGGCATGATTGACCTATTCGTGTCACGTTCCAGAATAGATGGGAATAACGGAAGAATTGAAAGAGAAAGATTGAATTATTTGTTTGCGCCATATAGCAATTTTATATAAATGATTATACAATGTAAAATAAATATATTGTATAAATAATTTAGAATTTAGTTCTCCCCACTTTTGTTGTTCGTTGTAGAGTGGATTATCTAATTGACAAAACCGTATGAGCATGTCTAGACAATCTCGAGAAATGAGAAATTGAATTATTTGTTTGCGCCATATAGCAATTTTGTATAAATGATTACACAATGTAAAATAAATATATTGCATAAATAATTTAGAACTAAGTTCTCCCCACTTTTGTTGTTCGTTGTAGAGTGGATTATCTAATTGATAAAACCGTATGAGCATGTCTAGACAATCTCGAGAAATGAGAGATTGAATTATTTGTTTGCGCTATATAGCAATTTTGTATAAATGATTATACAATGTAAAATAAATATATTGTATAAATAATTTAGAACTAAGTTCTCCCCACTTTTGTTGTTCGTTGTAGAGTGGATTATCTAATTGATAAAACCGTATGAGCATGTCTAGACAATCTCGAGAAATGAGAGATTGAATTATTTGTTTGCGCTATATAGCAATTTTGTATAAATGATTATACAATGTAAAATAAATATATTGTATAAATAGTTTAGAATTTAGTTCTCCCCACTTTTGTTGTTCGTTGTAGAGTGGATTATCTAATTGATAAAACCGTATGAGCATGTCTAGACAATCTCCAGAAATGAGAAATTGAATTATTTGTTTGCGCCATATAGCAATTTTGTATAAATGATTACACAATGTAAAATAAATATATTGTATAAATAATTTAGAATTTAGTTCTCCCCACTTTTGTTGTTCGTTGTGGAGTGGATTATCTAATTGACAAAACCGTATGAGCATGTCTAGACAATCTTTTAAATTTTATTCGTCAAGCAAAGTGTTGGAAACGTTCATTTATGTGACCAACAAATCTTTATAACATTCATTATACGTCAATTTGAAGCTTGAAGTTACTCGAAACCAGCTGGGAAACTTACTTTCTAAGCTACATTTACATCTTTACACTTGTGGTAGATTGCAAGAGAGGAAAATGTGCTGTAGATTTATCAGATCATATTCTACACCACATAGAACCTTCAAGTGATATATAAAATTAGCTTTAAAGTTATTGTTAAATACATCAATTTCAAACGCGATGATACTCTATAAACAAGCAAGAAAAACAAAAATCAAGGTATCAGATTTTAGAACGGCACTCGCAATGCACCTTACACAGTGCCATTCACCAGAGCCGTCAAATATACTTATTCGACGAAGATTGCGACACGAAATGCAGAAGAAAGAAGGGCAAGCGTATGAAAATTTTGCAGAGAGTGGTATAAAAAAAATGTTAAACAGTTGGGGTCAAAAATTGCTAAGAATCGGATTAAAAAGGTGACCACCTATTGTCCAAATTGTATCGATGAGCCACATTTATGTTTAAAGTATTTTAACGCAGTGCACCGTTAGATGCAAGATTTGTTCTCATCTTTTTTTTTTATTGGTGTTCTAATAAAAATGTTTAATTGCCCAATGTGGCACTTTTTATTTCAAAGTATCTTCCATTTATCGGTTATATTCAAAATCCCCTAACTGTCGATTTTCATACAATTTTTACAATTGTAAAAAGTTCAAGCGCTCCGGTCACCAATGATCACCGTGGCGTCACAGAAGAAACTGTGGCCGGTCACAAATAACCGACGTGGCAGTCAAAAGTGTTAATGTTATGAATCAACGCATTCGACGTTTCTGACAATGTTCGAATCTCTATGAAGCAAAAGTTACACCAACACATTAAATCATATATCTTCTTCATACACGCATTTTCTTTCGTTTCGATCATTAGCGTCAGTTACGTGAGAGATTAACGCATTTGAAGCTACAGCCTTTTGTCGAGGGTAGAAAATCCGATTGTATCTTTGATGAAAGATTTGGTCCGTGCGTAAATTCACATTCGGTTCTACAATCGTTTATCTCTCTGACTTAGCAATAATGGCTGTCATCATCGTTTATGGCGGAAGGAAGAACGAGCCAAGCCGAAGGGTGAGGTTGACTATCAGGGTTGCCTCTTACTTTCTTATCGGTGTCCTGTGAGGAACCAAGCTGCTGGTCGTTATACGTACAGACGACTATCGACTTCATCGTGTCATTTTTAAATATCCTACAACTTTCTGCTTTGCACGATATTTTGGCATTTTACGATTTTATTGTACGTATATTTGTGTCGATTTTGATCAAACTCGCGTTTGATGACTTTTGGAAAAGGTATTTGATACGTATTTTTTTTTACGTGTTCGTATTCAGTTTGAAGAGTTGCAAACATTCCCCAGTTATCATTAATAACGTCATCACTGTTTCGTTTTTTTTATTTTTTATATATTTTTCAACAGAATATTATTTTCAACAGAACCTTCGTGTTAATAACAAAGAGGAGAAAAATCGTGCATTTTAAACAAAGACACGAAACAGAATGTAACTAAAGGAAGATATTTATTTGAATAATTTATAATTAAAGAGAAACAAAATAAACGACACACGAGAAACATAAAAATAGATAAAGGATTAAAAAATAAATATTTTTGCCTTTGGATTATTATATAACCTATGCATAAAAGTTCTCAAATCTTTTATTGCTATATTTATTTACTATTTGTGTAACGCAACCGATATTTTCATTGAATCGTTCGTGGAGGCACATGTGGTGGCTTGACCACCACATTCTGTTAAGCTAACATCAATAGATTTTTATTTATAGACTCGCGTTAAGTCCATTGTACACATCGAACAAAATATCGAATGTAGTACACTCTATGCAGCAGTTATTATTGCGTCTGAGCACTTTAAAAAACACAATGTTTCAAACTCTCTTATTGAAAATCGTTTCCAACAATTTCTGCATTGATAAAAGCTTGTTATAGTTTGAGAAGACAGATAGAAAAAGCGATACAAGCAAACGTTTGTTAGCAATAAAATTTCAGCATCGTAACCCCTAAATTGTTCGATCAATTTTATATTGTTTTTTTTTTTCGTATCAAATAAGTGAAATCGAGTTTTCTCGTGCTAATTGATTTGTTGTTTTTACAAGAGCAGGCCGATCAGAAACCTTGAGAACTGTCAGCATCAAAAAGTCAACATCTAGAGCGACAGGTGGGAGAGACAAGGTTTAATAAAGATCATAATCAGTTTGGCACGTTCAATTAGTAACTATCAATTAGCAAAGAACACTGAGGTTTCTCAGAACAATCACAGACTGTTATCTTAGTGCAGTTTCAATGGAGACTTACAAATAGTTGTTCAATGTAGAACAGAGGGATTTAGCACATTCATCTATTTTAGTCAAACTCAACCAGTAGTCTCAGCAATCTCAATTCATGGGGCTAAGTTTTAGTCGAAGTTTTAGTGCAGCCTCGATCAGTAATCGCATAGCCTCCCGTTAGTTTCACTCGGGACATTTCAATTCCAATGAATTAGAAATAAACGATAACGAGAGAAAAAATTATCATTTCCATTCACAGAGAATGAATTCGCCTTAGTTTAAAGCATAACGTTTATGGCAGTCAAATGTTTTATATTGATCGTATTTCTTTTATCGTATTTTATTAGGAGAAACACGTTATCTGCTAAGAATACATTTCCGGTGCTGGAGTCTCAGCTGACTGAGATGACGTTGAAAGAAAATTCTCTCCATCGTCGCATCCGCCTCTGGAAATTTTTTTTTATAGTCATTCCGTATATTACAATCAATTCTCGTTGAGAATTATAAGCAAATTAGGCTTACGTGTTACAATGATGCGGGGAGTAATTTTAAATTACTTACAGTTGGTTCCATGCGAGTGAACGTTCTGTTTCAGCTGAATCTCTCGTGTAATTCTATGGGTAGTGTCCTCTTAGTTCACGTTCTGTACCATTCAACAGTCGTGTGACTACTAGTTTTGGACAATTGTTTACGGGTTTCTTGACTATATTTAATGCTATAGATTGAAATGAAATTTATATGCTACAATTCGTCGTTTATAATTGGGCCTTCCTTATAACTAACTTAGGTCTAAATGACAATTAACATGTCTTTCTATAGCAACAATTTTCTATCCAGTCTTAAGTTCCATCGTCTACTAATTAACCAGTCTAAATTTTTGTCTTTTAACATCAGTTGCTTTCATATTAGTCTTCTATGGAGTAAATTGCCCATGTACTTAACTGTATCGTTAGTTGGAATTGTGAAGTTAGGTATAGTCACTGGTGGACAAGATTGTCCGCATAATGTAAAGGTCATGTGAGTGGGTCCATCTTCGTTTATTTTGAAACGTCATTTCAAGGAATCAGCTTCCATAGCATCGAAATTAGTGTCTTGATCCCTTTTACTATTTTTAAAAGGCAGTTTACCTTGTTCCCTCATATCTGAGACACCCTATATATGTATATAATTGCTGATAGAAGACGTATAAAAGTTGCAGAGTGAATCGCGAGAAACAGGATGTCATACATCTCCGTTACTTGTCATTGTACGAAAAAATTCCTGACTATTAATGATTACGTACAATTGACTTGTTTAAAGGCTTGTAATTTCGAATATCGCGTTTTCTCTATAATCGCGTTAAATACGATACGTGGTTTACTTAAAACCTGACGTAAGTACATATGTATATAGTTCGTATCTTTGCCATGACTCTGCTTGACCCTTCAACGGTTCCCATCATTTCACTCGCAACATAGTAGTGAATCGTGGCTGGGTTTTATATTTACGAAACGTTGAGATATTCTTCCACAAAACAGACATCTTAGACCTGGAGCCTTCAATTTCGTATTATTGCAAAGTTTTGTAGTTAAAATCATATTCCAAATGAGACGATACGTGTGTTTTGAGCAACTGTGACGCACGTTTTGGTTTACTTTTTTTTATTTTATTTTCAGTATGATATGCAAACGAGACAATTTTTGTTAAAAATCCATTGTCCAATCAAAAGTTGTTGCTGGCAAGAAGCTGTTTACGTATTTGCAAACTACGATAAGTGCATCATCAAGTGCACAGTGTTGATAATTTCGAAACGACATTAAAAATGATCGAAACCTACATTGTGCTTCTAACGTAACTCTTTCACGGTCGGCAATAAGGTCAAGTTACTGTCTGAAGCATCGTAAGGGAGCGAAAAGATATTGCAACGTGATGTTGGGTGTATCCACTTCATCTTGCATTGTAGTCTCACCTTGGCCAGACCCGCTCATTGCCTTCGATCGTACACTTCTATCGCGTTGAACGATCGAATCCTGCGAGGATAAGAATACGTGCCTACGGATATACATCCATATCGAGATGTTTGTTGGCATGAGCGATAAGAGTGGCTCGTGAAATAATTAATTTCACGCCTCTGTAATCTCTACGATCGGGCATCGTCGATAAACTTTCACGTTTTTATTCTCGTGCGAGTCTAAAGCGTCGATAATTCGAGAACGTGTTTCAGAGATTACGGCTTGCCATTTGTCATAATTATTTTCTATAAAAAGAACTTTCACGGCGATAATGCTTGCAGACTTGCCTACAAATTCATTCATGAAAGCACTTGAAAGCTTATAATTGATAGCGTTCTATTTATAAAACGGTACACCGTCATTATCTAGGCCGAACCCGAATAAATTAATTTATTTTCTGCCCGAAGAAATAAATTTATTTATCGTAGCCTCGAGTGCAGTTGTAAGTAAGCTAATACCGTGTTTATTTAGGTTTGCTAACATTGGAATAAAGAAGTGGAATTCGTGCAATAAATAGAGTGGACAAAAGAAAGTTTAAAGGATAAACGGTACCGAAAAACACCACGGTTTTGCAAAAAGTGAATTATATTTGACGAGAACAATTAACCCTTTGCACTCCGTACCATTCTGGACGTTGGCTATCAGCTACTCAGCGCTACTTTGTGGCAGAAACGTGCATTTGCAGACCTTCGTATTATTTAGTATAGTTTTGGAACCAAGTATATTTGCAAAAAAATCAATATTTTATTTTTTATAATTTTGTACAGTGTGATAAACCTTAAAACACTGCCCAATATGCATTGCAGGCTGGTTTGTGCACGTTTGACAATAATAAGTCGTTTGACACCTGCCACCAGGTGTCTTCCTATCAGAACAAACAATGCAATCCCGTTTTCTTTGTCCCACATCGGCAATATGTAGTTTATTATCTGATCTATCGTCTATTATCACTTCTGATACAAAACCCGCTGACATTTTTTTATATATCTTAGTGATTTTACTGTATTTTGATTTGATTTCTTGTGCCATTTCAAAAGAAAACTTCAGGAAAATATGCATATCTCACAAAGTTGCGCTACAATAACTTAATTCCCCGTAAACACTAAACTTTAATGTCCCATGAGAGGGAACATCCGAGTGATATGCTAGAATTACGATATCCCATGAGAGAGGACAGCGGAGTGCAAAGGGTTAAATTATGAATAGATATTATTCATCTGTAGAATAAATAACTGTTAGCAACGCGGTAGAAAGTATTTGTTAAAAAGTCACGCAAGTATAAATTGAAACTTTCTTTGACCAGCCACTGTATATTATAAGGTTGTTCAATTCTGTTAAAAATAATAATTTCAGTTGAGGGTATTAGAATATACCTTGCAAAACAGAGATTTACATGAAATCTCTCTTCCTTTCTTTGCTTTCAGTGCTATATAGTTAATTTTTATATTTTTACTTGTAGCTTTACTATTTTTCAATTTTATTTATTTATCAACAAGTAAATATTCGATATCCAGTGATTCAGTGATTTAAATATATCTTGTACAGGTTTAGCATAAAGAAATTTGTAATGCAATAGAAAAAGTTGGAACAAGTAGGTAAAAAGGAAATATTTAAGTTACTGTTTCCAAACAGCGAAACCGAAATTAAGAAAATGAATAGAATGCTGGAGGTTTAAACAAAAAGAGTACATATTTTTGTACATTATTTCACAAGTACTTTTTGTATTCTTTTGTCGACGGAGGAAAACTAAAAATCAAAAAGTCAAAAATCCGCTCCTATAAAATATCGTGATAACGCAAATAAAAATCAAATTATTAAATTGCAAAATACACTGCTTGCAAAAAATATTTGTACATCGTTTTACATGTATTTGTCATCACGCGTATTTATTGTAGCATTCACGTTCACTAATTAATTCAGTTCAGGTTTATATTAAATTTCATATTATCTGCTAGCATTTTTATATAACTAGAAAAAATTGATGCTACAAAGATGAAACGTAGATCGAAATAAAAATAAACGCTCCATTAAAAAACAAGGATGCGTCTCAATATTGTACAACAATTTTAAATTACGACAAAAGAAATACGTCAGATTATGATACAATAGAAATTGTATTGTTCTACTGTATCCTTTACTGTAGTATTGGTTATCACCTATTATCTTATTATTTATTTATTGATTTTATTATCTTATTAGTATTATCTTACTATTCTTCGCTACTCTTAAAGGCTGCTTAGCTTAGCTAAGCCTCATATAGCTAATTAAGTTTACGATTACCTTTACGTTCAAATCTACATTTACTTCATTAAATTTACATTTACTTAGTTTATATACCTAATAGTACTTGGACTATGAATCATTCATTTACAGGACGCTTATTTCTTGCATTTGCATTAGCCTTTATCATTTATGGTTGAGATTTGCAGCTACTAATGGATCGTCCGAAAAGTTTCTTTCGTTTTATAAAGAAATAATGGATGCATATTTTTCGTTTTATATTATTTCATCGAATTACGTATGATCCATTTTCTTCTATCAAAATAAAGATGAAAACGTTCGACAAATTAGGTTTCATGTTTGTATAAAGATGCATCGTTGTAAAAGACGTGTCTATAAAAGAAAGACACTTTCCGGACAAACTAATATTAAGTTCCGAAAAGTTTATTTCGTTTTATGAGGAAATAATAGACGCACAACGTTTTCTGTTTCATATTATTTCATCGAATTACGTATGATCCATTTTCTTCTATGAAAATAAAGATCAAAACGTTCGACAGATTAGGTTTCATGTTTGTATAAAGATGAATCGCTGTAAAAGACACTTTTCGGACGACCTAATATTTGGTATCGTGCGTGTACCTAAGCGAAGACGTGTTCGCCGTGATTCTGTATCACTGACGTTCTTCCATTTGTTTCTGCAGAATGCTCTTAATACAATAGAAATAACGTGCATCATTGCTTAAAAAATAGAGCGAACGTTCTGATTTTAATCTCAAGACGCAACAGTTGCAGGGGCTAACTTAAATGCGACGAACCAACCGAATATCTACATCAGCTGACCCGGTGGACCAGCGATGTCTATCTTGCGGACAATTTGTACCGAATGACACAGTCGAACAAACCGAGTGTTTGATGCTACTCAGTGATTAGATCCTGATAGTTGTGGTGCGTCTAACGGAACTCCGTGAGCAAAGTAGATCCGTCGTGGCCTTTTCATCTCGACACGATGGACATCTAGGGTCAGTTTACCATTGGCACGTATACGCCTGCCAGCTCCCTAGAGACAAGGACAATTTCAAGTCGTGGCTTGTCCCACGTCCATCTACCAATTCAGCTTGTACATGTTATTTCCTCTCGACCAATCATACGGCAGTTCGTTCGAGCGAAATATTGATCGAGACGAGAAGCATTTTCACTGATATTCGTTGGTAATTTCACGTGTTCTCGAATAAACTCCGCGGATTTAATATGACGTACGTATGTACAGTGACTCGTGGACGTATTCGAACGTCTTTCAAAACAGAATAATTTTTTCAAAACTGGACCGAACCTCGAGTTTTTTTTTTTTTTTCTTTTTAGAAATTAGGAGGATTAGTTGATACTGCGCTTGGATCTACTCTTCCAGGTATAGTGCCTTTAATTTTAGATTTCCCTTTATAGGTTCATCCGCTTCCAGACTCGTTTTGGATCTTCATCTTCGCTACTTCTGGCCATTTCGTATATTTTATGCTTCACTTCATTTATTCATATATGGGACACTTGCTTAATATGTTTCTGCTGAGCCTGTATGCGTGTATTATCTATTTAACCTGCTGGTTTTCTCCCTTCTGTACCTCGGATTTGTTATAATGCTTCAAAGAAATAATATTTCTAATTTCTTCATTTCGGGGAAAGAGCATTACTTGTTGTTTGTATCGAATAAAATTTTACGCTTTCTATATATTGTCATAGTTTTTTAAATGTTTTCTTGCTGAAAAACTTATTGGGTAAATTGAAGTATTTTCTCATTTAGATTTATAAATGATTTTACCTTCATATCGTTTAGAATTTTTACGAGTTTCATTAAACTTTTATAACCAATATATTTCAGTACTCCGTATAAATATCTTTAAGAGTTCCTTTATTAATTAAACGAATATTTTTACGAAGTCAGAATTTATGAATGAAAGTAATGAAAGCTTTCATAAGCTAAATAACATGGAGAACGTGGAAGGATCTTAAACGTTAATCGTGGAAGTAAATTTACACTGCAAAAACTTTACGTGTAAATGTAAACCCATGTAATTCTCTATGGAGAATTTTTTGCGGCTTAATAAATAAATAGAAAAGAGGAAAAAGAGCGTGGGAGAATTTTCTTATTTAGTATCTCGACTTATTTGGTCCTGCATGAATTCCAATGTTCTTTCCAGAAGTATCGACTATATAAAAAATGAATATAAAAGAGATAGCATCTTATGGAAGAAATATCTGCAATGCTTTAAATTCTATTTTGCTGGACTTCAAAAGATTCTTTGAGATTAAACTTTTAATTGGCGAGATTCGATATGAACACAAACGTTCTCGACCAAAGTCAAGGAACAAAGCCGAATTCGGTCGCACGAAGCCTGCGCAATACCAAGTTTCCGGAATATGCCCGTGACTTCTTGAACAATCGCCCATTACTTCGACAGAAGGCTTTGATCGTCGTGCCGTGACATTGAATTAGACTCGAAGAGATTCCTTTCGAAAGCAGTGAAGCAAGAACGTATGTATACATGAAATTATACAGGTTTGACGATGTTTGACGTTGGTTTTCCGTAATTGAAACACGTTAAATCAATCCTAAACTGGGACAAAAATGATATTGGACCTCAACGCGATATTACATAGGGTTATTTGGTTGAATTTTCCGAATATTCTACAACGTGACCTATTTATGTTAGATCAACCCTAAATTAAAACCAGAATTGTGTTATATATGATATTAACACTGGAAGTACCACACTAATTAAATTGGCTGGTTTTACAATTTTATTTTAAAATTCCTACTTCATGTTATTTTTTTTTTTCAGCAAAAATGTAATGACTTTCGCGACGATAACTGAAAGAATAATATAATGAATTTTATTTTGTTTTTTAAGTATTCAAACTTGAAATAATTTTGTAACAAGGCTACTTATGCCAATACCAGTCAAAATGTAAAAGGGTGCTGCAATCTGTTTATCTAACCCCAATTAACCAGTTTCCCCGTTTTGTACAACTTGCCATACGTTTTTACAATTTTTACTGCGTATCATTCGATATAATAATATCATTCAATATAACTAAAATACCATACCAATCAAAATGACTGGTTCTACAATTTTATAAATGTGTCAACCCTCGTTTAGGGATTGTGTTCCCAGATGGTTTAATAATTGCAAAAATGTACTACATAACGTGTAATTGCTCCTGTAAGAAAGTAATAAATCAATAAGTATAAAAATATTCTATTATTACGTATTTTTTAAAGACCAATCATTTTCACTGGTTTTGGTAGAAATAGCTTCGTGTTAACTATCGGTAGTTCTAGATCTTGTTCATAAATAAAAAGGTTAAACTAAAGTATATGTAAATTTCTCGGTCTTCTCAATTTTTTTCAAAAAATCAACGCGCCACTTATTTTAAATCATTTTGACTGGTTTTGGTAGAAATAGCCTCGTGTTAACTATCGGTAGTTCTAGTGTTAAACTTCACTGCAATAATTCGTAGGGTTATTTGGTTGAATTTTCTGAATATTTTATAGCATTCTGTATTTCGAATCTATTTTCTGTTTATTCTATATTTTATTGTATAATCCGCATCTAACAATAAAGCTTGTTAATGTCTTTAGCTAGCTAATTCCATTATGTGATATTATAACTGATAATGTGTACTGTTTGTGTACACTCTTTTAGGTTGCATATATTATTTTCTATAGATGAATTCTCCTGATCGTAAACTTTTCCCGCTACAATTCCCCACGGGTTTTCTATCTACTCTAATCTACCCAAAAACAATTTTCCTTAAGATATCTAGGTATGATCAGTGGTTTCTTGGAAATAGCGAGAAAATTATGCAGAAAATGTGTTTGAGTCTATAATTATTCACAGCACTGTAATTTACAGCTTCCTTCTTTTATAATTTCTTCGATTCAATCCATGTTACATATGCAGACTTCTAAACACACATTCGGATTTTTGTGACCAAACAGTTTTCTTTTAGTACCGTAACCACACTAAAGATAAGAAGATTCCAAGCTGTAATAAAAACAATACGTTTATAAAATCATCATATTTATTAGCGTTCTGTACGAACCCTTACAAAAGGAGACGTTAAATTAAACATTTGTTCGAAGAAAACGAAATGAAAGATCCATTATCGATATAGCTTTTAGTGATATTTGTGCGAAACCGGTTAAAGGACGTAACTTTGATAGAGACGTCGACTCTACAAAAATTAATAACGAAACGATTCGAAAAAGAATAACGAGAAAAGCGCAACTTCAGTTTGACTTGATCGCGATACGAGCGTCCTTTTAACTTTTTGATTACATTTCCATTTCTATCAGGATGCGAGGAAGTGAGACAGAGAGAGAGAGAGAGAGAGAGAGAGAGAGTAGTAGATTCGTTTGCTACATTTGTATGTATACATATGACGTTCAAATGTTTACGTATAATTGTGTCTTAACTTTTGAGATAAACGACACAAGGAAGAAAACTTCTAACATCTTAAAAATCCCTTTTCTTGATCTACGACAATATATATATATGTATACCACTAACTTGGAATATATTTTAGTTTCAGCGTCGAGATGACAGGAAATATTTGTGAAATAATTGGCAACAAAATGGAAATTTTGACAATAAAAATAACGAATATTTTAGACTGATGCTTGTTTTGTTACTAGACAATAAATTTTTGTTATTATTAGTATCAAGAGATATAATTTCATTCTTTTTTTAATATATTGTAATTGAAGGTCTACTTTATATTAGAATATGTGTTTTCTAACGCCTTTCTTCGCTTTCGTAAATGAATAGGCGACAATAGTTAAGTCATAATTTAATGGGACATTGGTTTTATTTATTGAGGAAATTTAAAGAATTGTAAGTCCTAAAATTGAACATATATCGTACAATACAGGTCAGATTGTTTCGTGTAAACGGTAGATATCAGATCGATCGTTACCTGATTGGAAGTTATCTGGCCTCTCGAAAGTCCTTTGAACTTGCGAACAAAGTCTGATTCTTCGTAAAGTGATTAAAAGCGCGGATCATAAGTAAGCTGAAACATGTCACAAAAGAATTAGCTTCAGGACAATCGACTAATTACGATCAAGTAGAATCGTGTAACCAGTCGCTAGAAACACTCGCAGCATCGGTTGTCCCGTAAAATCCTTTCTAAATTTCTGAAATCTTTTTTTTTTCTAAAAGAAGAAGAGAGAGAAGATTTTAGCGTTGTCTGTAACGAATTTTTTTGCAAGGAACATAAGGCAGTGACGTATGCTAATTTTCGCGAATAATATTTTCTAGTCGAAAAGTATCAAGCAGAAACAAAATTGAAATACTGCGTCATAAAAATAAAAATTTGCGAAGACTCGTAAATTCCACGACAGTTTGTGTTCTGCAGTTAAACGAGATTAATTCGGCGTTCATCGCACAGGAACCACTTCATTCCTATTACGAATATCACGCCTCACAACGGAAAGTGAAGAGCTCTTCCGGTATTTAAGTTGTCGCGGGCACAGTAGTTCTCGAGTGAATCCAACCGTGCAACTTTCGTGGTATATGCATTGAAAAAACTGAGAACGGAATTCAAAATTAGAATGTAAACGGATGCAATATTAATAATGTAATTAAATTAAAAGGAGAAAACAGAACAAAAAAAAAAAATTGTAAATAATGAATGTGAATTTCTGGTCGAATGAATACGTACATATTCATTTCATTTGTGCAAATATAAAAGTGTAAAAGGGAACCTGAAATAAACCAGATTAATATGTTTTAGCAAGCAAGTACAATTTATATATTCCAACATGCATGTATTTCATTCGAATCGTTAAACAAAATATAAATAAAATAAATAGAATAAAGAATTTAATGAAATACAAGTAAAATATCAGAAGAAATTCTGTTACTCATCGTAGATTTTCAGATCTATTTCTTTTGTTTCCTACAATTTTGTATTTGGTATTTCATTTATGCCTTTGTATTTTATTTTTATATTTATATTTATATCTTATTTATATCGTAATGATTTTTGATTTTAAATTAATGCACAAAATGAAGCAAACAAATAAATAATCGCTTTTGTTTAGGGAAAATTTTTAATGGTACATGCTTGTATCAAGTGTCAATATTAGTAGTTAATGTTATATGTACTTGTCATTACACATTGTTGAACTCTTCTCGATAATCATGAATAATAATGTTTTATTCAGAACGAATAACTTTAGCTTATGTAAGATTCCTTACGTTTTTTTAATTGCAAGTTGGGGGTCACGTGCACCGTCCAAGATTATTGCAGAACAATTGAAGTAATAGAACGTTTGATAAATAATAATTTTATTTTGAGTAAAATTACGATATGAATGAAATAATCCCATAAGCTAGACGAGTGTATTATTTCCAGTGCATCGACATCTTACGCAAGAATAAAATCTTATAAAACAAGTTCTCAACTTTAGAACATTGTACTGTATTTAACAAAGAACATACTCGTTATTTAATCCATCAAACGCTTACAATTCTTTTCTAATTTTCTGACTGATTAAATGTTTATACGTAACAGTGTGTGAAAGTACATTCATGGGTAGCTTCATCTACTTTACGGTAAATTTACCTGGCAACTAAGAACATAGTCAAGGCAAACAGAGAAGATGTACTCAACCGAAATTCATTGTGTTTGGCCCACAACTATGATCTTAACAGTTAAATTTTCCCACGAAATAGATCAAACGGTCCTTTGCTGCACTTGTCTTAAGTTGCTATAGTTTCACGAACTAGCTAGGTAAATTTGTAGATCCTTGTAATTGATTCTCTTTAATGAATTTCCGATGAAAGTAACTAGATACCATATTTATTATATTTTTTAATCTTACTATCGTCGTTGACGTTTTAATCAACACCGAACATCAATTTCATCGAATGAAATACGCCAAGATTAAACTTTTCCTTAATGTTGATTTAAGAGGATAATTTTACGTAAAATTGCAAACCAATTGGGTTTTTCTGAAGCTTTCGAAAAGTTCAGAGTTCTCAGCATATATTATTAAAGTACTTTATTGGAGTTGGTGAGAAGTAACCCTGATTCTTCGAAACTTGTTCATGTTTTGTATAAGCTAAACTGTTCCCAAGAGGAAGATACCAGAGACCATAACCCGGTTATAACTCAAACTTTAAAAGTCATGATACGAGAATTCGTATCTTTGTTTAAATTATTTTTGTTACGAATAACCATTAGATGGGATTAAAAATTTTTGTTATTTATCGGTGAGGATTGTTGATAACGGAAATTGTTTTTTGGTTATAGATCAGCGTTGCTAACGATGGAAATTGTTCTTCGTTTCGAATAGCCATTATTGATGACAGAAATTTTATTTTGGTTATCGGTCGAATACCAATAAAGTCTTTCGCGATTGATAATGGTTATCGGTAACGAAAATAAAATTCTCGTTATCGATATTGGTTACCAATAACCAAAATAGAATCCCGTCGCAGATAATGCTTATCCGTAACCAAAACCAATTTCCATCGTTAGTGATGGTTCCCTTATCAATAATGGTTACCATTAACCAAACAAAATCTTAATCACTTCAAATGGTTACTCGTAATCGGAGCAGTCAAGACTTAATTTCTCTCGACGATATTTATTCTAATTAATTACAATGACATTAAAAGCTCGAAAGTATCGTTCTACGTTTGTGTCACGTATTTCTCTCGCTATTTTTTAATAATCCTTTAAACGCCGTGTATTTATACGTAACATCTTTAGCTCATCCACGTCTTATGCCCATAGAATGTACGAAATCTGACTGTCAAACGACGAGACAAACTGGAAACAGAAATTTTTTACGATGGTGGTAAAAGCTGATATCTGTCTGTGTAGGGTCGTATACATGAGCAAACAATTTCGCTAGTGCGTAACTGATTTATAAAAGAGCTGAGAAGAAAAGTTGGGAGAACGCGTTCGTGTTGGTGTACACGACACAGATTGCTGTGTATCTATTGGCATGGGGGCATGTACATGTACAGCTGTGAATTCGTACGTGCGGTCACACGTGCATTGGTTGGATCCTCTCGATGACGTGGCCATGTTGTTGAAAATGGAAATGGAAGTATGCCAGTAGGTCAATGGAGCTCTTTTCTTCTTCCTCTTCCTTTTTCCAGTCACTGCTTCAGATTGGCCGTGGCTCTTTGTTCTGTAGCACGGACGCATTAGCTTCAGACACGAACCGCTACCTTTTTGCCCGGTCTTTCACCTCGTTTCGCTTTGCAACCTCCAGTCTTCATTTTCGTTTTCATTTTCGTTTTCTTCCTCTTACTTCGTCTTACGTCGTAACCGAGCAACGATTCTTTGGCCACCAAAGACGCTACAATTCTCTACGTGGAGAAATGGACCAACGAGAATTGCCAAAAAGATACAGCGGTTCGAAAATTTCCAGCCAATTCGTTCGTTCGTCCGCTGCTCTGCTTCTTCCAGCGTCCACTCTCCTCGATTAATTTCGATTAAATAAATGCTAACGACTGAATAAATACTCGCAGAAAATTGCGTTCGAATAAGTTTTCGTAACTGTACAACCACCTTTTGTTTTGGATAATTTATTCCAGCAGTCAAATTCGCTTTTGTATAAAATAGAATTAGAATAGAATTAGAAAATAGAATAGGCGATCACGGTTGAAACGACCAGATCGTTCGATCAAAAATAGAAGAATGGATTGTTTCTGGTCGAACGAGTGGAAGTCGTTTCAATCTGGTTGATTCTGATCAATTTAAAATAATAAAATAATGCGTATGCTATAATGCCATATTGAATAATACGATATAGATTATCCTGTTTTAATTTTGCCAGGCAAATATCTCGAACAGTGTCGAAATTATGGAAAAGTATTTTGGGAGAGAATTGCACGTTTATACTCGCGTTCCATACAACTTCTTTTAATTCAAGGTTTTAACAGGATGTCAAAAATTTACAGCTATTCTCGTACACTCTTTTGTTATGAATTTATTTTTGTTTCCTACACGAATTTCAGTTTTTTACGATCGAATCACTAAGATTTATTTCGATATATTAGAAATTCATAACAAAAGAGCGTACGAGAATAGCTGTAAATTTTTGACATATTCTCCGATATGCTGCTCGAAGAAAACGAATATACAAAAATACAAGCGAGTATTTTAATAAAATGATTCAATGTGATATTTTGTTAAAATATTGAACCTTTTGATCGTCGTAGTCGATACGACGGAATGATTATGATAAAAAATTACCATGAGAAATTCGCACGAAGAATAATACATTTACTAAAACCAAAGAAAATCAACGAGAAGTTTGTAATTCGCTAAATTCTATTATTCACAGATATGTGCATCGTTGGTTCCCATCCTTGTCATAATTTCTTAATAAAATATTTGTGAGCCTACGTTTTATGTAACATTATTTCCTTATTTATATTCGTGAAGCATGCCGATGCTACGTAATTCGCGGTAAAAAGTCTGGAGCACATTGTAAATTATATTGGGCCATTGTATACATTCGAAAAGGGTCTCTCTACTTTTTATCCTTCGTATTCAATATTTGAAAGTAGACAGCCACGTAATCAAAATTCTGCGTCCCTTGAATCGCGTAGTTCTGAAAACGCCGCTTCCCTCGTTTTCGCGAGCGATGCCTCTTAACAATTTATCGACTACATGTTGAGAAAAGCAATCCGCGTTCACGCAGAAACTTTCTTTCGTGTCATAAATATTTCCCATCTTTTTTCCTTGTTCTGAACGCCATAAAAATCCATGATCATCTGCGGTATTTTATTGGCGTACCGAGTATCTATAATCGTAAACTTGGAAACACGAGGCAACTGCTTTCTTTCGCTTCCATCGCGTTGTAAATACCATTTACACGATTTCTCTGTTTCCATTTTGTGTCTCTCTATTTTGGACAAATAAATTCGATAAATAAAAGGTTGTTAAAACCGTGCTAATAAAAGAGAAAAAGACGAGAGAATGGAGAGAAAAACGTGAAAAACAAAAGAAAAATGTCGATTTATAGGAAATACGAGCAAAACGAATGCAAAAAGGAAATAAAAGGTTGTGTAATGGAACGAAATCAAAGGCAACGAAGATAAAGAAATGGAGGAGAGAAAGGTATTCGGAAATAGAGAAGTAAACGATATTGGTACAAAGGCCTAGTATGTATTATGCACTTTTCATGAACTAGCGTTCCCAATAAAATTCTTTGCGCCGAACATGGAACGGAAGAATCGGTCTATCGATAGATAGTTATGTATATTCTATGAGATATCGGGCGGATCGACAGGACGTAACCATAAATCTTTCTCTCCATCACGGATAACTGTTCTTCACAGCCACCCACAAAAATATATGTAGAACGTACATCAAGTATCGAAGGCGTCTCCGGTTCAAGAGACGTCTTTGTCATTCATCGATCATTCCGCTCTTACAATGAAATTTGCAAGTGAAATTCAGCCAGCTAACACGAAACGTTCAATGGATTCGGGCATGTCGTTTCGCCAACAAATGCTACATACAGCGAAGAGCAATTCTTTCTTTCTTTCTTTCTTTCTTTCTTTCTTTCTAGATTCTACAATATCATTTCTTTTTTTTTTTGTTTTTTTTAAGATTTTACTACCGTTCGAGGAGTTTTAAAATTAGCGAAAACGAAGATTCTTTTTACAGTGGCTGTCGAAAGTATTGAAACGCCCTTGAATACTTTTTACGCATATATTATAGGAAAGATATTGAGATTTTATTGGAACTGTAACGAGATACGATTATCATGATTATAGTGATAAAAATTAAACGCATTTTGTATATAGAAATTACGTGTATAGAACTTGCAATTAAAGACGTTAAGAAATTATACGTCTCGACTACCATAACTGGGTTCTACGTCTTCGATTTGGAAATATTGGAAAGTATTGGAAGAAAGCTGCCGCAAAATTGATCTCGAATTTTAAGTTTCCATTCGAGAATAGAATCATCTGCGTGATATCCATTTCGATTAAACTTTACGTTCAATAGAATTGTTCAAGATTCCGTAGAATCATTTCATTGGATCGTCACTATTTCATTAGGAGCGTTCTAGCCGAGAATCTTAGATTAGATCGATCGATCTATGATTCCCGATCGATCGACAATCACAGACTCGATCTTTGCATCATTTGATATTCGCAGGAATCCAGGAAATAGTTCAGGGTTGCTTGGCAATCAGTTGCGTGAAGATCATGCATTTAATAGTGTGGTAAATTCGAGATTGGAATTTACGGTCTTGAGAAAGGAGGAATCCACGTGGTAGAAACATAATCGTAAAAATGATATTAATAATATGTGATAGCAATTACTAGATTACTGTCGATCTTTATGCAAATATGCAGATGCAGATAGAATGGCGAAAACTAAGTAAAACCTTGTTTCACTTATTGAATATTGTAACAAGTATAGTATTTTAAATATTTTATATTTATTGGTATTTTATGCGAATTTTGTGTATTTTTACGTTTTCAAATTTCCCATAAATACATACAAATCTTCTGTCTAGTAATTACTGCGTAATATCAAAGTAGCGTTGATATAACTTTTTGGACTGAAAATTTGTATTGTTGTTAGAAGGCTGGTCATTCTCCTTTTCTTTTGGCATAGGTCAAATTATTCACAGGTACCTAAAGGTTATTATTAATTTAATATCACTATGTAGTAGAAAAAACAAATGTATTGTGCAATGATATAATATGATGACCATGCGATGATGCGCAAAGATATTTGTTATCAAAGGAATAATTGGAGCAATCAATGAGGAGGAAAAGAAACACTGATGGAAAATCTATTTTTTGCTTACAAATACGTAGCGAATGCTTCTTTGAAATTTCTCATCGAATATTTTATAATGTATTTTCAAATGGCTGTACTAATTATAAATTCAGTATATCGAGTTACCCATCCAAAGAGAGGCAAATTGAAAATGCATACAAATGTTCAATTATTTTCGCTTTATATCACCACTAAACCACTGACAAAAAACATCGTAGCGAATATTTCCAATTTATCATGAATATTTTATATTACTGAAGGTATCAAAAATTGAAATTTTCATTTTTCAACAAAAAGGGGCTAGTTAGAATATTGACGAATGCCAATTGAATTTAATTACGAACAAGTAACGTGTATCTTTCTTTCTAACTCATTTTTATATAGAAGATTCATTATTTTGCTGTTGCCATGAATTACGATTAAGGTACAGCATTAATTTTGAAAATGGTTCGTCACTGGAATTTTCAAGGAAACATATTTTCCTGTAAGTTACGAGTAAAGTTCTACGATTACAGAACAAACTTATATTACGTGAGCAAATATTTTACAGAATATTTTTCATAAAATAAAAAGGTAGTTTCTTTCAGCATTGTATATTCAAATGCAAATTCTCATAATCCATTTTCATAATCATTAGCACGTATAGAAGTAAATTTTAGGAAAAATAGAGCGTAAAGGAAAAGGATGGTAAATTTTAATTGACTACAATCGATATATTGGAATTTTTCGACCACGTTATATATTTTGTTCATGTAAATGCACAAACAGGTGTTAACCACGATGCAGAACACAATCAGGTGTAGCCACGTGACAGTAGAAATGATTTAAAAATTGAATTTACCAGAAATAACAAGATAGAGGTCGCGTTTATGATGCAAGTCCAATTATGGGAAAGTTCGTAAACATAAGTCGTAAAATAACGAAGGTAGGTTGGCCTACCTCTGCCAACTTTCTCATAATTTCTTTTCCACGTATTTCACGATAGTCAAGACCGCTGATTAATGATCAAAGTCAATCCCAAAGGTGTTATACCGTAACAGCTAGGGTAAAATTAAAAAATGAAGAACAGGCAACCAAATATACTAGCAGTTGCTTCAAAGTTTAATTAAATTTTTAGATTATCTTTTGTTTGTCCTCGAGGGAGGCATCAAACAGTTATTCGCGAAATACTTAAGTTACTACAGTCGAAATAAGTTGGGGCAGGAAAAACGGCGAAACGAAAAAGCAGTGAAACGTTGATGACTGTTTGCTTAAATGTGTAAAAAGTTACCAAAGTGTAAATTATTTGGTAATGCATATGTTAACGAAATGGATATACAAGAGGAGAAGAATAATGTACACTATCACAATATTTCTCTAAAATATAAGAAATTTATAATTAGTATGTACTTTCGTGTGACTAGAAAAAATTTGTACTGTGAGAGCGAGGTGTTCAAACTCATAAAAAGAACAAATGTTTTTTGTAGTTGCTACAAAAAGTCCAGAAAATATGTAATTTTTATAGAATATGTATATTTTCGTAAGAATTAATATCGAGAAAATGATTAATAAACAAATTAATTGTATGAACATGAATTGAATCGTATATTAACAAAGATATATATATATATATATATATATATATGTATAAGATATTATATATATATAAGAATTATAAATAAGCAGTATATGTATAAGATATATATAATTAATACGAATTTTTTCTAAATATATTCACTTCAAACATGTTACTTTAAAATGGAAATATTTTATTATTTCGTATTCCTGTGTTGGACTTTCAGATGTATTTCTGTACTTTTTGCAAAATTTTTGTACTACCTCGCATAGATTCGGTTTCATTTTCATGGTATCTTTTCCGCAACTTTTGTTCCCCACAGACGAAGATAGGAAATTTAGAGGTATAAAAATGCACACATTGCATATAATGTACAAAAATATATAAAATATCCAAAGTAGAATAACTATCATAATATGCGATTTTTATTCAAATTCCATTCCTCTACGTATTTCCATAAAAGTATGAAAATGCACAAATATTCGCAGTCTAATCCTTGTAATCAATATGTTAACTTATTATTATAAAACCAATTGAAGAGCTTATATGCGGTTTACGTGTATATTCGTCGTGTAAAATAAAAAATTACCATTTACTATAAAAAGTCAAAATTTTAGTAAAAAGTTACATAAATATATTTTCAGTAAAACTATTATGTATTTTATAAAAAGAAGTTAAAAAAAAAGGTTGATTACTTGATTATTTTCTTTTTTTTTGGTATATCGATTATGCTCCGTATATTGTATTGCTCTTTATAAATTGAGTTGATTATTTTCTCCAATACATCGGCTATTCGGAATTGTTTTGTGTACTTTACTTTATTACTTTCTTGGCAATTTTTAAGTTTTTAATAACAATACCTTCTTTCAACAATGAATTGTTAATTTTTCATCGAGTAAAAATGTAATCCTTCCTCGTTCTGTTCTACTTTTTTTCGTAAAATTTATGATGGGAGCATTTACCCTGCGTACTACGTGTATACTCATCATTGCTTGATTTTATCTGCACGTCCCGTAAGGGATTTTTGAAATTAAGCTCCGCAGTAAACAGGATAACGGAAACGATCCTTGTCGATATCTTTGCTTTGTCCTTATCTTTTCCAACAAAAGAAAAGAATACTTCATCATCTTTAACATCTCACCCACATATTTCTCAATGAACGCCAACCAAAAGATTTAACACACATTTGCATCTCTAATACACGAATCAACTAGCGAATGTGACACGTAATAATTAATACAATAGTTAGTAATTAATACGTGTAACAGATGTAGACGCGCAACGTTGACGGCAGCTTGTTCGTGTACTGAAGCGTAGAAATGTCAAATTGTCATCTATCGCAGTCCTAAGAGTAGTAAGACTTAACGTTGCATTCCTTCTGCATTATTTTGTATTACTATGTCAGGAAGTTCCGCGCTGTTTCCATTGCAAGAAGTTTATTTAGCTGTATTTCTCGCCAAGATGACAGGAAGAATCAGTCTACCGATTTGCTTTGTGAATGCATAATGAGAAGGAAAGACGAAATGCACACCTTTCGTACTAGATCTGTCAGAGGCCTAGAACCTTGAACCAATGTGTTAAAAGTATAGATATTTCGTATTTGAAACTCTTATGGAACAACGGATTAACTAATGCATCATTAGTTTGATTTTAGAAAGGTATTTTATTTCTATTAACACTATTGTAAATATAGATTCATAATATTAAGGGCATAAATATTAGAATACCTACTTGGTAACACTTATTGAAAAATTCTAACGAGTTTTATTTTATTTTATACTTTATACTATAAGGTTCACATAATTCAAATGAAATAGCAAATATAAAACAGCTATAAAATATAAAAGTAGAGAAAAGTATTAAATTTACAATAAATATTAATACGTGTACTAGTATGTAGCTACAGCAGTGTAGATTATAATAATTTTAATTTTACTATTAATTTGAATTTTACATGGATACATTTTATAACAACGTTTGTTCTCGGAATTATTTCAATCACACTTGAACGAAACGCGTTTAAGTTATGGTTTTTTATGTCGTTATTTATATCGTCGGTCGTTATCATCTAATGACCTGTCCTCTAAAAAATACTGAAATAGACGAAACAAGTAATAATCTTATAGAACAATGCCCTGTGGCTCAGCCACATATGGTAAAATTTTGACCTAAACGTCAAGCTAAGCTTCAAACCAAATTTATGTAATTTCGTTTTGCACGTTCTGTTCCACATGTGCATTGGGTTATCATAGTGAATTTTCATTCATTTCGGTGTCCATGGAACTTTTACAAATGCATTTCTACTACTTCCGCTATCTCTGTAGAAACGTCGAGTAAAACCTTTAACGCATCAATAATTCCTACCTTCATAGTACAAGACGATAAAACATCTGTTCCTTCTCACAATTCCTTCCGTCTTTCTATAATACAACTGCTATCCTACGAAATTGTTATGAAAAAAGTTCCACAGAAGAGAGTAAATGTAATGGTAAAGCCAAGAAAATATATAAAGCTTAAAAATATCCCAAAAATCGAAGTAAAGGGAAAACCAATTGCAATACAAAAGTATAACATTATTCGTATTTCATAAACAGTCTACCAACGATGCTATATTATGTACCGAAGAAACCGTTCCAAACAGAAGTGTTCTTTGCGGCCTAGTGCCGCTATACACCGTAACATAATATAACCTAATATAATATAATATAATAGGATACAATGTAATACCATAAAACGTGATATAATATAACGTAATATCATATAATATGACATATTAAACGTATTATAATATAACGTAATATGATATTAAGTAATATCATATAACGTAATATACTATAACGTGATATAATATAACGTGATATGATACAACGTCATCTAATATAACATAATACAACATAACGCAATATAATATAACGTTGAATAAACATAACGTGATATGATATAACGTGGTATAATATAACGTAACACAATATATCGTAATCTAAAAATACGTAATAAAATATAAAGTAGTACTATATAACGTAACACATTATAACGTAATACATTATAACATAATACGTTATAACGTAATACATTGTAACGTAATACGTTATAGCATAATACGTTATAAGCATATACTATATAACGTAATACTATATAACGTAACACTATATAACGTAAAACTATATAACGTAATACTATATAACGCAATACTATATAACGTAAACCTATATAACATAACATATTATAACGTAATACCATACAATGTAATATAATATAACGTAATGCTTTATAACGTAATACTATATAACGTTACATATTATAACGTAATACCATATAATGTAATACTATATAACGTAATAGTANATTATAACTTAATACGTTATAATGTAGTACATTGTAACGTAATACGTTATAGCATAATACGTTATAACGTAGTACTATATATCGTACTACATTGTAACGTAATACGTTACAGCATAATACGTTATAACGTAATACTATATAACGTAATACATTATAACTTAATACGTTATAATGTAGTACATTGTAACGTAATACGTTATAGCATAATACGTTATAACGTAATACGTTATAACGAAATACATTGTAACGTAATACGTTATAGCATAATACGTTATAACGTAATACTATGTATATCGTAATACTATATAACGTAATACATAGTAACATAATACCTTATAACGTAATAGATTGTAACGTAATACGTTGTAGCATAATACGTTATAACGTAATACTATATATCGTAATACATTGTAACGTAATACTATATAACGTAATACAATATAACGTAATACAATATAAAGTAATACCATATAACGTATTACTATATAACGTAATACTATATAACGTAATACTATATAACGTAATACTATATAACGTAAAAATTTATATAACGTAATACTATATATCATTATACATTGTAACGTAATACGTTATAACATAATACGTTATAACGTAACACTATATGGTAATACTTTATAACGTAATTCTATATAACGTAATACTATATAACGTAATTCTATATAACGTCATATGGTACAATGTATTATGGTGTACCGCCATACTATGTAATGTAATATAGTATAACGTGATATGATAGAACGTAATACATTGTAACGTAATACATTATAGCATAATACGTTATAACGTAATACTATATATATCGTAATACTATATAACGTAATACATTGTAACATAATACGTTATAACGTAATACGTTGTAACGTAATACGTTATAGAATAATACGTTATAACGTAATACTATATGACGTAACATATTATAACGTAATTCTATATAACGTAATACTATATAACGTAACATATTATGACGTAATACCATATAATGTAATATAATATAACGTAATACATTATATCGTAGTACTATATAACGTAATACATTGTAACGTAATACGCTATAACATAATACGTTATAACGTAATACTATATACCGTATTACATTATGACGTAGTATATATAACGTAATATAATATAACGTCATATGGTTCAATGTATTATGGTATACCGCCATACTATTTAACGTAATATACTATAACGTGATATGATATAACGTAATACATTGTAACGTAATACATTATAACATAATACGTTATAACGTAACACTATATAACGTAATACTTTATAACGTAATACATTATAACGTAATATAGTATAACGTACTGTATTATAACGTAATATAATACAACGTAATATAATATAACGTCATATGGTACAACGTATTATTATATACCGTCATACTATGTAACGTAATATACTATAACATGATATGATATAACGTATTACAATTTAACCTAATATAATATAACGTAATACGATATATCTACTGTGTAGTACGTGAACGGTGCCAAATGCATAGTCGGTGTTTTGTTCATCTGTTTGTTTACTGACTCGAATAGGGACTTCTTCACAATTCTCTACTCGGGACTGCTACTGACGGCTTACTGACAACTGCACTGTTTATCCGCTTTCTTGCCTTTGTCATCTATCGATATCCCCATTACGCAGGTGTTCGTAACTTTGGGCGATCGTTGTCATGTTTTCCTTCTTCTAAGTATTTGACGGAAGGGCCAAACGGATATCATTGGGTCATTAAGCCTGTCGGCACTTACGCTTTATCGTGCCTTTGTATATATTTCGTCAGCCTTTCATGACAGGTTTTCTAACAATGCTATACTATGTACCGAAGATAATAGAATGTGGTTATATTACTATAACATGATGTGGTATAAGGTAATTTAATATAACGTAATATAATAGAACGTAATATCATGTAACGTAACATATTATAACGTGATATAATATAGCATAATACAACGTAACGTAATATAATATAACATGATATGATATAACGTAGTACAATATTACGTGGTATAATATAACGTGATATAAAATGACGTAAAATAATATATCGAATATCTTACAGTGTTATTATGCAGAGTGCACGGGAATCTAATGGTAAATAATTATTGTAATTCTTAACTGATAAAAATGTATATGCAATTTTATCGTTCCATTACATAGCTGTATCGTATAGCGGTCCCTAAGGAAATAACAAACATTAGTATCCCAGCTTCATTTCAATATATTCGATAGTCAATAATTAGCAGAATGAAATTTAAAATATATCTGAAGCTATGCGTTTTTCAGACACAAATATCTTAATACTCTTTTGTAGACAATAGAAAAAACAGACTGGTATGGAAAGATGTATGACTCCATTTTTGTTTAAGATTTGGGTGATGCAGTGTTTACGATACGGAGAACACATTTGCTCTTTTTTGGGAAGTTGAAAATTCTTACCTTGCAAGTTGTAAAATTTACAATATGGTCCACGTCGAGAAGTTAAGTGGCACCCTAAGTGCCCCATGGCTCCGCTCTAAAGTGAACCAGGTGTCCTAAACCTCAATACCCGATGAGAACGCAACATTGGATCAAGACGTTACACTACATACCTTGGACCATGTACGTACAACACGCACCACATGCGGGACGCCCACGATATTTCGACAGTAACAGAATTAAAGAAACAAATTCCCACTTCACAGAAAAAGGTTGACTAAAACACACTCCCTAGACTGACAATTAGAATATAAGCACCGGGCGCTTCAAGAAACAAAAGACTCAGCACACAAACTCACCATCTAGTTGATAGGTCGCAATAATTTTAAAAAAAATCTTGTAACGCCATCATGACGTATGCAGATTATAACCAATCATTGCGTAGCTCTTAGTACCAGGCCGTGACATCTATTGGCGAAATAAAGAATCTACAAAGTCGCGACGACATTCGTGCGGTCTCGCGTCAAAACGTTCAAAGATTCTTAAGTGTAATCAATAATTATTTCCTATACGCTTAATTAGTATTCATGAGTGAATACATTTTGTTTCGCAATTTGGTGTTGCAGTAATAATCAGTGCTTCGTTATTACAGTATTAATTTTCTTATAATAAACTTAAAGAATTCGTGTGATTGAATATAGATAACGCAAGGATAGCTATAACCTATAATCTCATACAAATGAAATTCTTTTTTCACTTTGCTAAAAGTATATTCAGTAACAGTAAATGAGTCCATTCCTCCGCTAAATAATGGAAGATATATCGTGTTGAATAGTGTGAAATCCCGAGTATTTCAATCTGCTTGTACCTGGAAGATTGACTTGTTATCCATCAGTGGTTAAATAAAAGGTGTGTATGTTAACAGCGTATACATTTATACAGGGTAATCGTCGTACATTAAACTATATATAACTGTCTCGTGAACAAGATTATGATGCGTTAATTACTTCTAAAGAGAAAATGGCGAGCACTTAAATGTTCATTAAGTATTCACCGTTTTTTCCAGATCGTAAAGGTAATGACTGTCGTAATAATGAATGCTCCCATAAAAATAGCAAGTTCTCATGTGCATCATGAACTTCCTACTAAAATGTCGTCGACATAAGACATTCATTTGAACGTTTCATCTTTCGTATCATATTATAAATTGTCTGTAATTTAAATTAGTTGATTTATTTCCTGTTTCATGAAAAAAACACTACGATTTACAATATTTCTGTCGTTAAAAATGTAATTACGCATACAGATTACTATAGTTACATAACATAATGTTGATTTTTTCGATACAGTACACTTTGCTATTGATATGCAGATGACTTTTATTTGATACGTGTTTAAATGTGCTGAGACACGTAACCGTAAATCAATCGGGTTAACAGATAATCGTGTGATTGATTTTGATTAGGTATTTCATATGGAAGAGTTTGACTGCCGCGAGAGAGAGAAATTGTAATATGTTGGTGCTAACGCTTGACGATAATGCGGCTTTGCGATAATGCCGATTAACCGGCAATAACGTTATATCGCTGGTAATAATACATCGACGATAATATTATAATGCTCTGATAATTTTTCAGTTTCGAATTTCGAATTCTAATGTACATTCTTGGGAAAGTCAAAAGAAAAAAATATTTATGATTAATCATTTTTACAACGGAAGAATAGAAATTGATGGTAGAAATAGAAATTAGAAATAGAAATTTATTTAACTGGTTCAAGTTTAATTTAAACAATGCAATTAATTACTATTTGATGATTTAAGTGGTTTAATATGAAGCAAACCTTCTAAGATAACATGAAAAAGGAAAACAACATAAGGAAATTGCATAGATATTAAATGCAATTACCAAAAGAGGTTTCAATAGATCTCTTATAAACCAAAAAAAAAAAGCATAATTCGAACAAAACGATCGTATAACTATTTGACGACCACAGAACGAGATTCTTCTCGCTTACAATCTCTCTCGGTTTTTCTATCTTGTTGGAAATATGTAAGAATTTTAAGCATACAAGGGACTTTTTAATTAGTGTAATGAAAGCATAAGAGCGTAGAAATCTCGTCACGTAGACTGAAAATAAAGAGAAGAATTTCAAGATTCACTTTTCTCCTGGTATTTTTCATTTCATCTACTGCAAAACTAAGCTTAATTCTACATTAGTTGCAGTTTTACAAATTCCATATAGGACACACACACATATATATATATATATAGTAACTTTATATATATAGTGCTAATCATGTCAAAGAGATTATTATATGAATGCAAGAGAAATCTTTAATTCTTTTAATTGAATACAATTTATTTCATAATTTATTTTATAATTTAAGTACTTAGGATAGTCTATGACTGTTTGGTAGATATTCGTTTCTCAGATTTAAAAAATGGCAGTATTTCATTGTAGGAATACTATTTCATATTTGGCCATTTTCCTCTAATTTCAACTCTTATGGTCGATGAATGTACAAATTACTTATACTTAACATCTATCACAAACGATACGAGATTAGCACGTTCAAGACAGAAGTTTCTCATACTAACACAATGTTATCTGGAAACGAACGTAATAGATACAAGTACAAAATGTCATCACTTAATTTCTGATAATATTCTAATACAATTTATTGTGTCTACCTTGTTAATACCTTGTTACATGGTTTGTCCTTTTAACAACGAAAAACATTTATATTTTTCAGGTACGTACCTGCTGAGTATTTACTTTGTCGCTTATTTATTTCTTCCTTGGTTTCTGCAAGTCACAGTGGGTAAGTAATTAAGAAAAGCTCGTCTAGTTGCTGCATGTGCTGGTTCGTTAAAGTTTCGTATCGCCGTTTTTTAACAATATCACATTCGTTAAAACTTCGTGCTGTTTTATGTGTGTTTTTTTATTGTTATTGCCGGATTATGTTACTAAACTGATTAAACGTCGAATCGAACCGTGGACATTTTATTTATGGATATTTACGAATCGGATAATCATCCGGCGTTCTCGTTAGCGTTTTATATAAAAGATCGGTAAAAAACGAAGCGTCAAAGGGAACGAAATATTTCTCTCTAGATCTCGAAATTGTTTATTTCAGCGAATATTCGCGAATATTGTACTTTAATGTTGAAATTATGAGAAGCGTAGTAGAATTTGTCACTGTTAAAGTAATTTTTAATTGCAAGTACTTGAAGAAATCTAATTTACTGCACTTATCTCTGCCTAATGGGGGAAATCATAAAATTTAAACGAATTCAAGTCGTAACTGTAATTGTATATTTATTTTCCGACCGCGGCTCTTCAGCCACAGAGTCACCACAGCAGAATCCCAATTTTACCCGGAAAGAGGAACGCTCTCGTGTCCGTAGTTTTATCTTATCTATTTTCAGTCCACTCGAATTTCTACCTACAATATCCATCCTTGCGAGATACTGATCTTACATATGTACATATACGTAGAAATGTACACATATATGTATTGTGTAAGTATACAGAATCGATGAAATTTAACGATTTCACAATTTTCTATGTGGAACTAAAATAGGTACAGTGTATTCGATCGAAAGTATCAGATCACCTACAACATACATCTTTTACGAATATATTATGTGCAGTGTATGAGGCTTTTTGAGATTTGACAAGACACAACTATAGAAATTGCGCTGGTAATATTTTTAATCAACACCAAAATGTATATATGTATAGGAGATACGAGATATGTATTTATTGCGAATATAATGCTTAATGGAAAATTAATATACAACATGAACAATAGTCTTAAACATATACAATTAGTGCTACAAATATATTGCAACTTGTTTGTTCAAGAAAGATATGTTCACAAAATATATATGAATACTTGTCAAGTAACGTAATTACAAAAATTCAGTGAATCAGTTGAAACAAACGTTGTATTTATTTAAGAAAGATATATCGAAACTTATTAATATAATATACTACTTAACCTGTCTTGCGGCTTCGCCCGCACGGTATTTAAATTTATGTTTATTAGCCTCTATTTGAACCCCTTTTAGAATTTCAATTACGAGAAACCCTCAAACACGTGTTTGTCAAATTTTAACGGAGATTTCATATGCCGAATGTCACGTCTCTTGCTTTAATGGATATAGAGATATGCTTTGCTTTGAGGAAAGAACATACCCATTTTTCATCCTTTATTTCCAAGAATATTTTCTTATCCTATGCCTATGTCAAAAAAGTGGTATACTATTCAAAAATTTTACGTTTCTAAGTACAGCGGTTTGAGCTACGCGTTGATGAATATATCAGTCACTTTTGCATTATGTATTGTAGTATCGTGGACAAATGGCCTAAGAAATATTTGGTGAACCATAAACAATGTCGCGAGAAAGTCCTTCCTAAAAATGTCCTTCAGTCGAATAGTTAGGCGGAAAAAGGTCCTACATGGCTATGGTCACGGACGGTTGCGGGACACGTACGTGGTGGGACGATGAGAAAAGACAAAGGGATGCTTAATCCTTTCCCTCCGACGGGCGTATATATACGCCCTGGAAGAATGAACTTTCATATAGGAAGAGCGTATATATACGCTCTGGAAAAGTTGGCGCTGAGGTACGAAGAGCGTACATATACGTTCATACCATATGTACTTTTATTTCATACTTTACATGAGATTCTTTTGTTAATCGAGTATCTGGCAACGCTGCATGCCTCGAACAGTTGGTTTTTCTATTTTGTAAAGTAAAATGATATTACTAAATATAATAAATATCATCGTAAAAGTTAGAGTACAAGAAACGACTTCTACTTACTTCGTAGCATTCCGTAGCTCAGTGTCAACTACAGAAAGACGAATTAACAGTCAGTATGAGTTGAGAAGTCAGAGTGTTGTCAGTGTCACGGGTGAAATTCGACTAGTTATGCCAGAAAATTCCAAGCGCCTGATCATGTGTCACAGTTGAAATTCGACTAATTATACGCGCCTTATCGTGAGTGACCGTCTAGGTAGGATCCGGTCACTCTACCGGTTCTCAGAAACATATGATAAGTATGACCAAAGTCTTTTCCCACTTCAACGAATAAAGAATATAAATACTGTTGCCAAAATCATCCAAGTCAGTCCGAATAAATCCGAACCAGCCGGAATGTTAAAAGTCTATCGTTGCGAACCGCAAATACTTTGCCATATTATTCTATAAATTGAGTGGCAATAAAGAACTCGACCTCCTGTTTGGAGATCGACATTATTTTAGTCACTTGTTGAATTTTTTACGCGACATCGTCAGAGAGAATGTTATCGGCGTTGTCGAGGAGAATGGTCCGCGTGAAAGAGAGCGTTGGAACCGTGGTGACGAGAGTTGTGAATGAACTATTTAGTTATCTTAATTATAGCACATTACTGTATTTAGTTCGCGTTAAATAACCATCGTGCCCCGTTTAATTCATTCTAAATAAATAAATAATAAAATCCTACAGTATATACATAGATACAGTTGATTAAAATGTTTTTGACATCTCTACGAAATGTATGTATGCTTGGGATATTTTGTAACTTCTATATACGTTCTGAAGTACGTTTCACGTCTTATCAATATAATCACGAGAGTCGTGTCTCGTTATAATGCTAACAAGATTTCAAAATGTTACGTATAATATATACAAAAGTTCTTAGGAATGTTCGAATACCAACGCGAGCTACTGCATATGAGGCACGAGACGTCGTAGCATTTTCCTATTATTTCAAATAGTTAGCAATTACTTTCTGTATACCCACTCTATTGTTGCGTAACTTTATACGCGCTAAAAAAGTTCTGCTGATGCATACAGCTGCCATATTTGCATCTATTTTAGCCTGCAATTGCATTTTTCGGCGGTATGCATGCAGTGCAATATCGTTGAGTTGCGTAACTGTTGGCTGGTTCGAGGGGTGAAGCTTGTGCGTTAGCCACAAAGGTAGTCCGATACAACCACCCTCGGCTTTAGATGTTTTCATATTTCCTAGTATCCCGTTTCCTCGTCGCTTCATTGAAATCTAGCTTTCTCTGCCACTAAAATGTCGCTCTAAAGCGTTACATAATGTGCATACTTCGTCGAATATGACGTGCCAATGTTGCTTTCGGAAAATTAATGTTTACTAGTTGCATAGCTTTTCTATTCAATTGAAAGTTATCATTAATTTGGACGATTTGTCTAAGCCAAAGCTGAAAAGAAAGAACGATGCAATAATGGAAATATAATCAAAAATCCAATAATACGAATATCGAAATAATGATCGGGAAGTACAATAAATATAAAGAAAGGATACATTCAGCTATTAATAGAATTAACGAGACTTTTATTACGTGGAACATATGAGTTTCTTAAGTCTAAGGTCCCGAAAGAGGTTTACTGATTTAGCATTCTTTTCCTGTTAGTAAATGTTAGGAAATATTTAAGAAGAAAGGTGTACGCTCGCAGATGTTGCTCGATATTTTGTAAGAAATGTGTTCCATTTTTTCGAATACGTGTGCAAAAAAAGATTTTCGTTGTTTTGCAAGTGCAGAAGAACCGGGTTCTCATCTTACACGATCCATGGCGCAAAAGCGGTCATCACTTTTCTTTGACACGTGTAGCGGCGCGAAGGTGGTGCTTAAATTCTTGTATCTCCTCTTGTATTTTCTTTCTTTCGTTCTCTTGTGTTCTTCCTTCAAGTCACCGTAAATAAGTCGTCCGCATTGACAAACGACAACGAGGCTTTCCCATGGTTCGGTCGATCGTTTATTCCAACAACGAATTGCCGTTGTTGCCGCCGTACATGTCTCCGACATCCTCGTATCTTCGTTTCGACAAGACTGTGGCAAAGTGTGCGTTCTATGAGTCGGATATTTAATTTATAGATTTCCATTTTGTGCAGCAAACATTGCAAACCGATCTTTCCAGCTAATAGATTCGGTTTGTAGAGAAGCTCGCAGTGTTTTTGTTGCTTGATATTTTCCAATTCAGAGTGAAAAATAATGGTCATTTGAATATCCGATCGTTAATTTTATACTTTGTTTGCTGACCAACGATTCACGTCGTTACCAACTTTTTAAACAAGTAATATGGTGCAAATAAAATCAATTGATCAGTTAGTCTATGAGCTGCGTTAAAAATCTGTCCAGTCACCAAACTAAAAATTGAAGAAGACAAATTCATTTTTGTGAAATTGGTGTTAATTCTTGTGTTAGTTATCTCTCTAGTAAATATAAAAATAGCAATGCGTTAAGAAGCGATAAATAAATAAGTAATCGTATCCAAAACATCAATTATTTAAGCGACGAATTGGCTTATGCTTCTAAATTAACAAGTTTGTAGTAAAATTGTTATATTATATGTTATTTCTTTGAGGCGGATGCCATTGAAATCTTTGGATGCTAATGCAATTGAATTAGCTAAAACCTTTTCTGTTTTATTTTTATTCGTTCCATTAATATTGGTGAAGATAATACCGGCCAGTTTAAATATGAGAATGAACAGCAATTTTTTATTCAAAACTGCACAGAGAATCCACAGAAATGTATAGCAGATTACATATCGGTTCACATGAGTTACATTAAAGCAAGTTCCTTCGCTTCTGTGCGATTAATAGTTTACATCGAAATAAATTAATGTTATAACTTTAACTACGCGCTAAACTGATCCATTCTTGTTCTCTATGTTCCAATTTTGTTACTTAGTGCATAATTTAATTTCATCGATGAAATCGGGTTAAGTTACTGCTAAAACCCATCGTTTAAGCCAACAGTCCTCATAATTATAGTTAAACATTCTCATATAACATAACTTTGTCACTCAATTTGTATCGGTTTCCACATCAGACTCGTATGTAAATCATCTCAAGATTCCCAACTGATTCCCGAGTTGCTCGAGTTCGTGGTTGTATTCCGCAACTTTCCAACAGTTCCTTAAACTACACATCGAGTTCATCTGCGACGTGTTTCCTTCCCGATTTCTTATCAGATTCGTTGGCAATTCCCAACAATCACAATGTTCCTCTGACTTCGAATCAGACAGACTTAAATAACACACTGATAGTTGTATTCCTTTGGGAAACATCCTCTGGCTGCTTTCCTATTGTTAGTTCGTATCATTATCACGTGCAGGAACGAATTCTTTCTGATTTTTGTGTAGAATGGAAGTTTTATTGTCAGAACGAGTTATGTTCGATGTAATACTGTGAACAATTGGACTGATTTGGATCAATGATTCAACTGTTTCAGTTGACTCCTAAATCGTTTCTGACTGAGAACATTGTTAATGAGTGTGTGTTCTACTGTACAAATTTTGTATGCGTTGTATGCATGATATACGCTCCACTTCCGAGTTTCTATTCCATAATATATATTCTCTCTTCATGCTACTCGGTGCTGCGTCTAGTGAAACTGTAACTGTGTCCAAACTTTAACGAACTTCCCCATGTATCTTCCATTACCGAAAAGTCTATTATTATTCTGAATCCTATTATACTCTTCTCAAAGGTCTATAGTTGTATCTATAGTCCGTTCAACGAGTTCAGACACCGGATATAAGCATTCACATGCCAAAACATATGAGAGAGGTAGCAAGTCTAATTATCGCTTGATCTGCAAACAAACACTATTCCTTTGTTTATGTCAGGGATGAATGTATCAGTTCGTAAGACCCATAATTAGTTCAGGAGAAACTTTAAGCCAATCTGCATTGTTATTCGTTCCTTGTTTTTATGTATTTTATTTATTACTTATTTATTATTGCTTAGTCCGTGCTTTTCGGCTTTGGACGAGCTTTCGGTTTTACATCTATCCTTGCTTTTATGTATTTTTTATATGTGTTCATATTTCTCGTACCATATTTATATTTGCTACGTTATTTTTGTTTCTCTTTATTTATACTTAGATCTGTGTTCCTGTATTTTATAGTTTGTCTGTTTTTATAGTGTCGTTTGTAGTTGCTTCAATTCGTTGAACAGAAGTTGGGAGCGTTGATAATCTTTTGTCCTTTAATAATTTGCTTGTGTATCGCACAGGCTACGCAATCTTCTGACGCGTCCACATAAACATCGTAGCCGCAGATTCTTTGAAGCGCTTGGTAGATCCAGTTAGCGACTTCTTTACCGAGCAACGTTCGTCGACTAATTTTACTAGATCGCTATCCGCTTCGTTGATTGACACAGATTTTTCATTAAATGGGCCTTTGACGATACCGTCTGATAGACTGTGTTGAACTGTAATTACAGTTTAATCGGATGGCCGCTGACATATACTCGTCAACTGATGCTATTCGCTAGATCTGCCGCGCCCTCAGCTTCCTCATCTCGCTTATGAATTTGATGTTCGCCACTGGATCAAGACTGGTTACGTGATATCCCAGTCACATATTGCTCACACACGCACTTCGTCTATCACTATGCTTTTATCTCCGAATCGCCACACGTCACTTCTGTAATAACTACTTGTTGAATGTCTTCAATCTACTAGACTGTTAAATCGTTAGATTGGTAGCTCGAATCCGGTTCGAAGGACCAATGTCAGGATCACCTATCGTCGATACTGCATCTCTCTTGCTAATTAGAAGAACCACCCAGGTGTGAGTGAACTTAGCACCTGGAAATGATGAATACGTCTAATTTGTTAATAGTGATTGTTTATTAATCTACTGTGTTATACTTTATGTTATACTCTATGTTGCTATAACTCTGTGCTATTTGAAGCTGCATTTAAGTTCTTCGTGTATCTACACATCGCTGGATACTTATTACGTGAATTCTTCTAAACATTTTCAGAAAAAATATGGACGAATAATATTTCTTTCGTGAAATTCCTTCTGAAGATTTCTAGGCATGTGTACATTTGTTTGCCAAAATTTGTTCATTTTGTGGACTATGAATTTATGAATTTATCCGGACGATTTTATTTAATTATTTTCATTAAAAATATGGGCAAATAATATTTCTTCCGTGAAATTCGTTTCGAAGATTTCTAGGAATATGCTTGCATTTTATGGATTAGGAATTTTCGTTCTCATTTATTTAGATAAATATATTTCTACGAAGTTTTTAGCAAGATTGGCTGCTGTACAAATACTTTCTACATCCGCTATAACGTATATAGTCCATTTAAAATTATGTACCGAGCGTTACTTTATTAAAAATCCTATTTGGCGTGCTATGATTTTACGGTCGCTCGATATCGAAAATTCTGACAAAGTTCGAAATTTAGCACAGATTTTGCAATTTTTCGAGATAGATCTATCGCATTCTACCTTAATAATTTTACGTCCTGTTCGTTTCTGTTAGCATAGTAACCGATACTTGCATAGTTTTTCATAAACTAGCTGTTCTAGTAACTTCAGGAGAATTTACGGAATGTTTCTCTACCAGAATAATCGAAATAAATCAAAATGAGAATATAGACACTGCAGCGTTATCTGTCAGACGTAGGCGTGGATATTGCCTAGCGTCAACATCAGATCAATTTAATTAGAAATAAAGCTACGTATGAGAAAGAGTCATTCTACGTTTCCCGGCATTTCATTTCATGCAGAATTACTTCCTTTCAGGCTGTATCGCCAGAGTTCTGTCCTAATGAAATAAACGAAGGAAATTTAATTTCAAGCTTAATGTAGCCGTGCTTTATTTATTAGAAGATTAATCCTCTAATAAACATTCTAACAGTAATACGTTTGCACGTTAAAATTCATTGCCGACGATTTATTTTATTGAAGGATAAGTAGAATCGCAATCTTCGTTTCATTAGTCGCTAGAAAAATATATGCTTCAGAGGGTCATGGATGAGCGGCTCGCGCATCCTCGCGCGACCTGTTTGCCGAAGAACGCCAGCGATTCTTGAATTTATGCAAATCACATGTATGTACAAAATCAATCTCGATAAGACACGTGTAGTTAGAACAAGTAGGGAATGGGAAGGCTGAAGACGTACGAGGAAGTTGATAATTAATTAGCGAGCAGAAGTAAGAACGCCATTGCTCTGAGTGGCAATCGAACCGACGTATAATGTATGTAGTACAGTCGCGGAACAGATACGAAAACACGGTTTATCCGCGGCTTGATATTCATAGAACAATCAGGACGTAATCGAGCGTAACATAATTATCGCCGACGATGGTTGGAATGATTCTCACGGCAAAAGGCGACGACGTGAGTGCCATTCGACGTTGCGAATATTTCTCTTGATGAGAGCGACGAGCAAATTATCCAGTTTTACGATAGTCATCCTTGCAATGGTTGTTGCAACGGGATCACCTTTTTTATTATTTCTTCGCGAGTACTTTTGTTACTGAAATTGCGATATTGCTAATACGCTCGTTAAATGTATTTGGCGTTACTTTTACGTTTCGAGGCGATAGACGAACTAAAGTGTCGTAGAAATTTTTAGCAGTGGAAAACTATCGCTGTTTGCTAAATATGCTTTAAAAAGTTCAATCCGCACGATTCCGAGAAGCTAATATTTTTATCCTGTATATTGGCTTGTAACATAAATAAGTTCGATCAAATGGGGAAAGATAATGAGTTTAATCGAACTTACTTATGTAGTAATTTATTCGTTTAAGCTTATTAGCTCAGAAATCGAACTTGGTTACATAGATTATAATATATGTATATATATTATCTTTATCTTATTGCCTTTATACTGCTACAGAACCAGCCTTAGATTATTATTTCTTTGTTGAGCTACTCACTGCTACTAAAACTGTCTTCGATTTGCTATAAAGCACTTTTGTTCCTTGAAACTACCTTAAAGTATTAATTATAAGAAAGAGAATACATGAAAAAAGGCAAGAGAGAGAGAGAGAGAGGAAATATCCACTAGTTACGAGCTACCTTAGCCACTGCTACAACGAGAGTTCTTAAGTGCACTCTTGCTTGAATATATTCAATCTGTGAGTGAGCGTGCAAAGTAATGAAAGTAGTAATTGAAGTAACTGGCTCGTGGCCGTTGCCAGTTATTGCTCGCAGACAGGTAGATGTCGTCAAGCACTCGAAAGAATAAGATTTATTCCATGTGTGGGTGTCGTACATAGAAAGTAATTAACTAACAGGCTGAACATCTTAAGGTTTCGAAACTATTTAAAATACTTTCTTTTTCGTAATCGATCTTATTAAAACGTTAAAGGTGTTGGTTTAAGAGGATAATTTTAGATTTTACGTAGTGGATTTAGTTGATTTTAAGAAGCTAATTGAGATATAATCGTAACCAGGAATTTATGGTTACGAACAACTACAAAAAACTGGGAATTTTAATATACGTTTCTACGTATACGTTTATGTACACATTTATACATGCAGTGTATATGAGCATTCTGTATGTTGTACGATAAGTTGTATTACACAAACTCCATTGTTCGTTTCTCTTTTCATCTCTCGAGTAATTTGTGTCAAATAAATTTCTTTGCATTTTTGGATGGTATACCGAGCTCATTTTTAAATACCAGCGAGATGGCTTCTTTGGTAGCTTCGTCAACTTCTTCGATTCCTGTTGTATCTTAGTAGCAAGGAAACCAGGTGATAGCGAATGGACATTCTTTATTAGACAATTCTGTGTATAGTTCTTGTATGCTTGAGATTGTTTCGTTTCCGTTCTGCGAATTTTGTGTAATTACACTCAAGGAGTCATCGAAGATAGTGCAATTTTTGATATATTTTTACCACGCGAAACTGAACTTCTTCACTCGCCAAATACAATTTGCGAGGACATAAATACTTTTCGTATACGTACCAGGATTCGATAAAAATTTTTCCATGCATCTGGCATACTTTGACATTGTTAAAATGGAATAACAGAACCAGTTGTGGAATTCTCTGCTAGTACAGTTCCGATGCTGGTACTTTCAGCGTGCGAGTATCACGACAAAATGACAGAGGACGACGAGATTCATCAGATTGTGCTATTGAATTGAAGAACGTGTACGTGCCGCAGCATCGCGGTTATTATCGTTCGATTAATCCGTGACAGAAATGCTGGCCGATCTACCGGTACCCGAAGATCTATTATAAAATCTCATTCCATTCTGCTATTCAGAAACAGCGATTATATCTGTTCATAACTTGCAGGGACTTATGCAACGCGATATAAACTTGATCTATTTTCACTCGGTAATTAAATGTTTCGATACATGGATTACATTTCCGTCTAACACATTATGTTTCATTTGTATACACGAAAGAATTAAATATGTTAATGGATATCTTTAGTTAATTGTAATATCGGAATATAATTGCAAAACATCCATTTAGAGCATTTGTTCAAAAATTCAGTTGAATAATCTGGAATCGATATTAAGTCGAAAGATTCATTCACATAAGCTTAACATTATTATCTTTTTATTATTATGTCATGTATATAAAATGTTATCTTTCTAATAAAACATAATAATTGAACAATAGAGGAAAGTCCATTGAAATGTAATAATGGAACGACGAAATATCTGCAAATCAATGGAAGGATATAAATAATTAGTTTCCGATACTTTACATATGCAGATAGCAATTTTTCGTTGTCGTCTTATATTAATAATTTTTCTATGCACTTTTCTAGAACAATATTTTTCTATGAATTTTCATAAAATTTATTTTATTTATTAATTTAGAGAACGTAGCTCTTTTTCTGTATTTCTTCCATCGAAATACGAGTAATCATTTATGCAATTGCCTTTAATATAGTCCGTATTAATACAAAATCGAATAATATAGAAAACGAAAATTAACGTTACCTTATTTCGTGATGCGTTTAATCTAAAAAATGAAACATTTTCATATCGATTTTACCACGAATTAAAATATGCTTAGAGTAGAGGTTTTGAAAATTACCTATTCTTTAGAAAAATTGTATATTTACAAAACTATTGAAAATTATAATTAGGATAATGTCTATAATCGTGTACATGTAATATTATTTTTCCTTACTTAATAACGACAACAAACGGAAAACTAATATTAGTACACGAGCCTTTTGAATCCGCTTAGAGGTATTCAAGAACCAGTTGTTAAACGATCGGAGCGGTAGTTGTAAGTACGAGATCGCGATAATAGCTAGTTTTTTCAATGGATATGTAGGTAATAATATTTAATTCCTCGGGGTAGAATATAAATGTTCTACACATACATACATATATATGTTGAATGAACGTAAAAAGGAAAATGTATAATATTAATCAGGCTTTAACAGATTTGCTTGGTGGAAGTATAATTTATGGAAATCGCATACGTGGCATGTGATTTAAAATACGAAGATCTGATATTATGATGCTGTACAGAATTAATTGAAATAATTATGCAATGAGCGTGCTATAAGTAAATACCAGACGCGCTGTTGACTGATTATGATTAATAAATAACTACGTTTCAGGAAGAATTTTCATTATGGAATAAAGCAATCCATATCGTTTCTAGAAATTTTTAAATGTCAGAGATCTTTTGGAGCAGACAGTAAAACGTGAATTAAACAATAACCTTACAACGAAACTCTTATATTATCAGCATGCATATTGTACGGCGATTATGGGATATACGCGTGGACGTATATGAAAGTCACTGAATATGTGTTCGCAATGAAAAATTTCATTTGTTTATTTTCCTATATTTTCGCCAACGAAAACACTCAGATTGTAAGATACAGATTCCAAAATTGTATTTTTAATTAATACATTTGTGTAGGTAACGATGCAGTAGCTGCTACGATAAACAAGTAGCAGTGATAATAACGTAATATTCCTTTCCGCGTAGTTCTCTATTACATAATTTTCTGCAGCATGCAATGTGTACGCAGAAGTTAGAAATCCTCGCTAATAACGAAATACAAGGGATGCTTTCGGTTGTTTTGGTTGGATACAACATCGTGATTACGTTTTCACGGAGACGAAAATGAACTAGCAAAAACGAAATCAGTTTCGTACAATGAAATGGACAGTCCTGTTGTACGGTACAAAATTGTAATTAACAAAAATTAATAGAACGAAGCATAGATAGATTAATTTATATTCTAATCTTGTTTACTAGAACATCATATTTGGTTGCATGAAATTCAGAGAACGAAACATTTATTCGTTCATTTATTTATTATCGCATCAGCTTATGGACATTAGCGACCGCCATTCTCATAGCTTACAATAGCCTTTCCTATATCATGATTAAATTTGCGCTAAAAACTTGCAAGTCTAAATAAATAATTGAGCAGACTCTGATTGTACAAGTAGATCAGTCAAATATTTACGTCGTAATTTTCTTATCATGACTTATTTCCCTATTTTCCATTCGTTCTTATTAGAACAAGACTTTTCATCGACAAGTCTAATACTCCGATTACCCGAGCAAACAATCCCAATTTCCCGACAAGGAGGTTTCTCCAAGGATCAAATAAAGCGCAGAGAAATGAAAATCAAACAAGTTATTCAAAGTACAGCCGCTAACCGCGCGTTTCCACTGATGTAAGTACTGGCGCAAACGTTGCAAATGCGTAGCAGTGTCGAGAGAGCAAACGGCACCAGCAAGGACGAAATTTACGCAGCGTCAGAGAACCGTCGCAAGTAGATCGTTTATTCGAGGTCGGAGGAAGAAATCTCCGGCGAACATCTCTCGATTGCCGTTCGATTTGCAGGAAACGAGTCTCGGCGACGGCGCGTATACGTCGCGATGGTTCGCGCAGATCGCTTCTCACAGGACGCTGTGCAGAAGTTGATGCGAGGCCGCCGCTGCCGCTGGTGCAGGTGGTGGGCGCACGCCACGATCCGCGTGTTGCGATAGCATGGCCAGCTCGGTTTCTATCTCTCCCGACAACTTAATTCTGGTGCAGGCGGCCTGTACGCTGCCAAGAAGCGCGCTCACTCTCCGCGAGTACACGAGGAAGCCGGTTCCCTTCAGAGAAACGCTTACGCCGCTTGGACGAGCTTCTGGTGCTTCTTTTCTGCCGCTACTCTTTCCAGCCTTTGCACCCCATCCTGAACGCACGATCACCTTCAAATGGAATCGAGCCGACCTATGGAAAAGCTATCGACGTATCTCGTCGGAGATGCCACTTAAACTACCAACCGACAGTGTTAGAGCGCGGCCAGGAACGCGTTTCGAGACGGGGCTTTTTAGAGCAACGGGTAGCTCATAACCTATTGAGGAAAGCAGAAAACATAGTCGCTTCGACGAGACCAGTCGGTAGATAGGAACAAATGCACGTGCTCGACGCACGGACAGGACAAAGCACGGACGGAGCTACTTGCTGAAAAAATGTTAATTCGATTGAACTGAGGATCCTCGGTGAGGGTCGGCTACGAGCTTGTTCTTTTCGTGAACATCGCTTAGCAGCCAATAAATGGCAGCCACAAGCATCGGTCACGTGAATATCACGCGATCGTTTTGTTCATAGAACTGACTATAGATATCCTGTTAATTTGGTCAAAAAACTTGGAGAAAAATGACTTTTAGCGTTTAACGATCAGGCAGCGATTCACATACGTCCGAGTTTCGACGCAGATACGGCTTTTTTATTTAATATACGTAGAGACAAACTATCTTTGTACTGCCTGGTAGCAATGACTCGATTTAAGCAAAAGTTGCAAACAAGTCTTTTTGAACGAAAAATTTTAGCATTTCTCAGGAAACAAAAATTTATTTTTCTCTATATAATATCACGACTTCATATTTTCTCATATATCAAAATAAATCAGGATTTTATTATCCGTTTTTTCTACATCATTTTTACCATCGTTTAATGGCACACAAACCATTCGATCATTCTATAATCGCGAGACTCGTTAAAACGTGCATCACTTTTTAAGGATTCCGTTTTACAACCAATGAAGTTTTAACCAAATCCTGTGAAAAAAAAAGTTGAAGTAAAGAAGAAAAATAAAGACAGCTTCCAACTCCTCTTTTACATTTATATGCACTAACGTAAATTAGGAAGAAATTGCGTCTAAAATAAAAAACGTACTTCCCTGCAAGCTGTGTATTGTTAGCTTGGACAGTGACGTTTTGCTCGAAGGTATTCGATATAAAAATCTGTACGTCAAAAAGAACTACGTACATCCAATTTAAATGGATGCTATAGCACACTGTAGCACGAACTTTTTGCGTGATTTCGCTTCGTTCACAGTAACGTGGTACGATCCAATGCGGTTTGGTAGCTCTGATCTCACTTAGGCTACACTCGCAAAAATGTCAAAAAAAAAAAAAGAAGAAAAAAAATGGACGTTGCGACGTACGTTTCTATGTCCGTCATAACGATATATCGTCACGTACAGTCGCTCAGAAAAGTCCGTTTACCTACAAGTATTTAACTTACTAGAGAAACTAAAAGAGCAACGTCACAACATCATTTATACTTACGTATCAACACAGTTATTATTCACGCACTTCTAAAAAGGATTTAAAAGATCAAAATTAATTAACTCAGAAAAATCTTGGTGTAGGATTGGATCAGAAATCAAAACTTTTAATTTTGCTAACGTCAAGGAGATGATGGACGTTAACGTAATGCATACATCTACAAGAAATTAATATAAGATTGAGTCTACTACATATTTTTATAATTTTATTTATGTACAACGGGTATATGTATTTTATATTGTTTTTATCTGGTTTCTCCTAATAAAATGTTGCATTTTAGCAGGATATATCTTAAGGTGCCAAAATAATCTTAGAGCAACGTTTATATCGTAGTATTCTATGTTTAAGAAGTGTATGTAGACTTTCGTGACTGGCTGTATGTGAAAAGCAGACATACAAGTTACGAACGTCGAATTTGGCTTTTGCGTAACGTGGCAGCAGTTGAGAAATAGTCTATTCTGTCGCATTCTACGTATTTCCATATTTAGTCACGTGAATATCGAATTGATGTATGGTTTTAGTGTATTTTAGATATTGCAAATCATAATTTGAATAACGGATGATATTGAAATATTAACATAACTATACATTGAATTCATAATAGTACACATACATGCACTTTTTAGTAAATTTTAATAATTGTTTGCTTGTATTTCGCCTTTGCAATCGCCTTACTTATTCGTTAGACGTAATTTATCTATCCATTATGTAGAAACTTGAATATTAGTTTGAATTAATCACTAAATAATCTATACACACGATAAACATACAATGACTAAAATTTAAATATATAAAAAGAACGAATAAAAATATATAAAAAGATACAAATGTGTATATAGTTTGCAATATATAAAAGTAATTTAGATCTTTACCAATGAAAGTTTTTTCTAAATTAAGGAAATAAAGGAAATGGAAAGGACCAATTAAGCATTAAACGTTTGTTCTATTAAATACAGAATTCCCATATTGCGATTCAAGATTTAACTAAATCACATTAACGTGTGAATGATTTACACACAAGTACACCGATACTTCCATCTCTGAGCATTTCGTTGAAAATTGTACGTTGAAGAGATATTAAACCTGTGCTTAATCATGCCTTTAAAAGTATCATTTTTCATGTTGTCAGGTCAGTTGAGACACAATCCCTGTATCATCCTATAGATCATTAGAGATAGGGAGTTACTTGTTACGGGGAGCTCGTGATAATTAGTGTTTCAGCAGTTGGCATTAAATTCTGGTGTTGACAATGTGCTGTGCAGTTACCGTGGTACTAAATCAAAGACAAGATGCACCGCAAATAATTTGGCGTACTATTGCGTTCTCCAAAGTTATCCACCCACGTGCAATAGCTCCCCGTGATTTACGCTTATACGCGTAACAGGAACATTTGCGAACCACTGAGTTGGTAGTAACTTTTTATAGTATCGATACATCATTCAAAGGATGCTTGCTAAGTAACAAAAAACCTGTTGCACCACAGCTGTCGGTTTTAAACTTTCCTTCTTACTAATTGCGTTCTCGTTAAAAATAAACGACAAGTAATAGGTACTTTGACAATTCATTAGAAACCATTTTGTATAGTAACATCAAACTGTAATGCAACTTTTTCACGAGGTGAAACATTACGTGCGTTTTTAATTATGTGTGTACTGTTATACAAGATGTTTAAAAAAATGGTTAAAGACTTTAAGGGCTTATACTAATCGCACAGAGGTAACAAGAGGAGTAAAAATTGTCCGATTTACATAGATCTTGCGATTAATCCATTTAACGTAAAGTTGTTATTTTACTGTTTACGAATACATTCGATGTCGCGGATGAGTTTCATCGTTGAACGTAAACAAAGGGATTAATTCAGAAGCTCGTTATCGCAACGTTGTCAACGCAAAGTTAGTACTATTATCCCTCAAATTTAGGTGCCTTGGGTGCTTTTTTATGGGAGTAGATGGAAACCTTAGTTATTCGCTCGTAAATAATCCGGAGGAATTACGACAACGAATGGAAAATGCACGTCGTGATACGTATACCACATTTAACGAGAATTATCTTAACAGCTGTAGTTATTCAGCTTAAAGAATATTCGAGCTTTGTAAAATTTGCGCATAACATGCTGATTATAAATATAATAACAAATGACCATCTAACAATGTATCTAACTATCTACAATGTAATAAGGTAAGAAATAACTGTCTAACGATGTATTTAACTATCTGAAATGTACATACACGCTTATTTTACTCACAAGATAGCTATTATTGCTGATACTATCGTGATGATCGATCGTTCAAAAGATTTTAGTTGAGAGCCTTTCGATCGCAGGCACGCTGACTAACCTGCTGCTAAAAATCTTGATTACCAATCGAGATGTCTAATGGTTAATGTCAGCAACCTCCCATTGCGCTATTAATATGTCTTCTAGAGGGTGGTAATACCTAGCAAATAACATACTTCCAATAGGATGGACAGTGACAGTATAGAAGTACATATATAGACTGTGTAAAATCTTCTTTTGAGTTCTGACCGTTAATTATTCTGTCGTTGTAAATAACCTTCTTGAAATATTGCCGTATAACATTTTCTGATTATTGAAAAGGTGGAAATCAAATTCTAAAGATATTTTCTGTCGGATGTACATTGGCCTAAAATATATTGCAGTGCAGTTCTGGATAATCTGAATAACAGATTTTCATAGCTTTTTCATTTCTATCCAGTTACATAGCGTTCAGTGTACGATATTTAATTTATCATGCAATAATTTAGTACGCTATTTAGTCGGGCCAAAGTGTAATAGTTAGAAGACTGCAGAGAGTTCAGGTCTGATAAAATTAATTGTCAAAGTAATTAAGTATAGTTTAAATAGCGATAAGTAAAGAGTAAGACTAGGTTAAGTAAATATAAGGCAAACAGTTGTATAGAGCTTTTAAAGAGTCATGTATAAGACCGGAAGTGCTTTGAAGTAGAAAGTCAAGAGGTAATAAAAAATACATTGGCGTAAAATAGGTTTCCCTCGCAAGCACGTGGTATAGTACTGTCGAAATTCTAACATAAATAAAGCTCTGTATTAACTTAACTTTTTCTATTTTTCCAGTCTTGTATTTTTCGACGTGTTTCGACCTAAAAAACTGGTTTTACGGTACTAAGCCCAGCGGTTTAAAAGTTACGCGTATATAAGATCCAACATTCTTAGCGTATTTGGTAGGCTACTGTGACGTCATATATTGGCTTCTAGCCACGATTCGGTCAGCGAATAGAGTCGCTGGCTATGGACCATATAAACGGGTCTTGTCACCTGCTAGGAAAACCGTCCGAAAATTGAGCAGTGTCCAGTCGTGAAAAATCAACATGGAAAGAGAGCCCGCATTCTTGCGAAGCAGACAGAGATGAGTAGAGCGTTTGCGTCTCTGTCTGAGACATTCATAGCATGTCACGTATGCGCAGGACGAAAATCTTCTTCCATGTTGATTCTTCGCAACTGGTCACGACTCAATTTTCAGGCGACTTTCCCTAGGCTTTGGTATATGAGCGTCGAGACCAGTTTGCACGACTTCGTAAAGCAGAAGTGCTTCCTCCCCTGTGACTCGTGTCTTGCTTACGATCTTTCGATACATAGGAACCAAGATATTTGCTATTTACTGCTTTTTCCTCTGGAATACCTTCTCTGAATTCACCTTTTTCTTTAACTCGATCTCTTCAAATTGGTCATTTCGGTCGCTTATCGACTCGTACTCGTAAAGCACGTAGGAAATACGAAAGGATCCCGAACAATCTTATTTAAACTCGTTTGTCCGAAGAGGCCAATTCGGTAAATGAATCGCCAGTAAAACATAGAGAATAATCCAGTAGAATTTCTTCTTGTCGATTCGAACGACTCGTTGGACCTGCTGGTTTTCCGTAACTCCACGATACGTACAGCATAGAAATACTTGGATCGCGTAGAGATCGATTTGAGATTCCTCGGCAGAAAGGCGAGTGCGAAAGGAAACAATATGAAGAGCGCGAGGTGAGGATCGGACCGTCCGAGTCTTATCTCCGACCGATATTCTGCGCGGTGAAACGAAAGCATGCGTGCCGCTGGCCCTTTATGTTTGTCGTGCGCCGACTAGCTCCGGTCACTTTCTAAAGAGAGAGATCGCAGCCGATAGGTCCGGGCCATTGCATCGAGTATGGCCGGCCAGTTGAATGCCAATTATCTGATCCTGCGTATTGGCCGATGTACGCGGCATTCGGATGCAACGTACGCAGGGGCAATATCTAGATGATTATCGTATAGCCTTCGCTGTGCAATCTTCCAACCGGATCGCGAACGTGGAGCGTGCCATTATGCACGGCCAGCATGCACACGGTCGTTTGCACGAGTCGATTTCGGGGAAGTGCGACCACATACTTACGAAGCACTACTAGCTTCTTCCGCAGCTTTTCGTTCCACGTGAATTACGTTTTGCCTTTTATTAAGTCGCCCCTACGTGCTCTGCGCCGAACATGGTGCTGGAATCCGGCTGAGCAACGAAAACTCGGGATTTGACTCTCCAGCCGTGAACAACACCGAAATCTACTTATCCTGTTCGTAATACGGTTGCTCATGAAAGTAGTAGAAGACTTGTGGAAATCTCGACTCTAGTATGGAATGCGGACTGCAAGACATTCGACTGGAATGGCACTTTTTAGAAGTTCTTCAGTTCGTTGAAGCTGAAAATAAGTAACGTTTCTCGTGGATTTGACCATAGCTTTTTTAAAATTTTGTACTCTCAACCTGCTGTATCGTTTACTCTGTATGCGTTTGAATCGTGAGTATTCCATTAGGTTATTCTTTATTTTCGTTTAGTCCGTGATCATAGAGAGAACGGTAAGCAGTAAGCAGCAAAATCGACATTTGGAGCATTGGCACTGGCTGTGCTTCGCTTGTTTTACTTGTTTTGCCGCTTACCGCTCTGTATGATCATAGTCTTAGGCGGATTTCTACGGTTAAGACTCTGGTCTGCCACATGTTCCAAGTGGAAAGGAAAAGGGCTTAGATATCGATTCCTAACGAACTCTGTCGTTGATGAATCAAAGGATAGAATTAATTTGTAGAAAGTGCCTTTAGAATCCCTTCGTGGAAAACATTCTGACTTAGGGAGAAGCTGGGGTTCCACCGGAAAGCTAAGCTAATTTAGGTTAAGTTAAGCTACGCCGTGTTTAAAAATATTTGCTCCAGCTTATTAGCACATGTATATATACACATACGTTTTCACCAACAGCTGAAACTTAGAACAGCTTAGCTTGGTTTTTGGTGAAAATAGTTTCGTATACATGTATGTATTGAAGCAAATATTTTTAAACGTAGCATAGTTTAGCTTAGCTCTGAGGTGGAGTCCTTTAGCGTTGAGCCAAAGTGTGTCAGTTTGTTGTTAGTTTTTGGTTGTTACAGTTAGCCAGTTTGTTTTGATATTCGTTGGTGATACATCGTGGTTGGTCGCTCAAGGATGGAATTATATTTTATCTACTATTTACCTAGCGCTAGTCGATACTCTAACAGTTTCGATACGCACGTTAAACACAACAACATCGTGTTTACAGTTATCTTCTGGTGTAATTTTATGATTATCCCACCGGAACATTTTTTCGATCCATTTTAAATCAAATACTGTGCATACCATTTTAATAATTTAATTAAAATATTAATGAAATTTCGCCGAATATGTACGTAATAAAAGGTACATACGCAGACTTGCATTTTATGTCAATCACTGTGATTGCCTGCGTATGATAATTTAAATTCTACAGTATTATGCAATTATTTCGTTACATCAGATTAATATTATAATTGCACGATACGGTTAAATTTGCTTAAATATTTCAAATTAATATCATATTTTTAACGTATTTCCTATGATTTAATGTTATAATTTGGAAATCCATTTTGGTTCCATGAAAATTTCACGTCCATCAAGAAATTGAAAGAAAAATTAATTCTCAAATTTTCATTTCGTTATTTATTTATAATATTTTTGAAAACAATATACATTCAATTTACCCTTCAAAAAATGTAGACTTTTATGCGGAACGCTGGAACTTTCCAATTTCTCACGTTTTTCTTTCAAAAATAGGTTTAATTTCAGCGTAAACTACCTAACTTTAAGAAAATTCCTTTTGCATTTTAGCGACTATTACAGATGTTACAATACTGTGTAATAATACTGCAATAGACAATAAGAAGAACTGAAATAAAAGAATTATATTTATACTTCAAAACTATCTACTTATATCCCAAGAAATTGATATCTACAAAACATTATAAACACAAGATACATCTGAAAAAAACTCCAACGGTTTCATCGGTATATAGTATACTATCGTTGAAAGATTGTTTACGAGAGACCAACGAAACATAAGCAAGGTCGCCACGAAGGGTAAATGCCGACAGGCCATCGATATGCCTACGATTCTTCCGCCAAATATTTGGAAGATGGCGTACGTGACACGGTCGGGGACGCCTAACGAACGCGTGCATAGTCGAGATATTGAGAGGCGACAAAAAGAAACGAAATGGATTAAGAATTCGGTTGAGTTGTGACTGAAAAGCTTGATCGATCAGTCGAAATCGAGAATCGTGAATAAATTGTCGTCCGCACAAGACGCGAGTCGAGACTTGTAACGAAGTCGTTAAGCGAGTTAACAGATGTACTGTTAAAGAAAACGCCGAATATTTCATTGACATCCTACACGTCCTACTAACCGCCTCAGATCACTTGCTTCTGTTGTTGTTACACGAGAATTTCTTCTTCGAATGAACGAATATTTTAACTTTCCGATTATAGATTGTTTACAAATGAAAAGTTCACATTGAAGTATATGGAAACTTGTCGTTTTCTGAATTTTTCCAGAAAGTGGATTTCCACTACTTTCGAAATAAACGGTCCAATATCGAACAACTTGCATTTCGTTTATATTACGCTGTTAGCCATTAGTCTTTCAACGCCGATGAAACGCTCGTGTAGAACACTGGTTGACGCTCATTTAAGAAGGATGAAGCGCTAAGCATTTGCAGTGCTCGCCATTAAGCCAGATTAAACAGCTCTCCGGGACAATGTCATCTGTGTGGAGCGACACCTAGACGGGGCCGTGCATATCGTCGAGCGAATTTTCTGTTTCTGTTTCTGTTTCTACGGACTGCAAATACGTGAGCTCGTTCTCCCCTTCGGTGTCTACGTTTCGCGTATACGTACGTATACGCGTAAATGTATAATACTCATTTAAATCAGCGTAAAACATAAGATAAGAATGTCCGACAGAATGATCAACGCAATCTTTTTTTTTCATGCTCGTTCGAAGAAAATCGTATTATTTTTTATCAGTTCCAGTAATTGGAGAATTCACCTGTAAATCTTTTCAGAATTCTCTTTAATTTCCCATTGTTTCCTTTATCTTAAAAAAAGTGAAACAGGACAGATATTTTTATTTTTATTGAACAGAATCTTTTCTGTTCTGAGTATTTTATCGGTGAGATGTGTAGATTATAGATGTAAGTTATTATTTATTATTTCTTTATTTATTTGCCTTCCGCGTTTGGATAGCTTTCGGTTACATCACCATATACAGTATCTTATCTTATCTCATGCGCCATTCACACCACAAAATCTGTTTTCCTGCACTTATTATTTCGTTAGATTAGATTTAAAACCAAATTTAGATTAGAATTAGAACCAAAAGTAAACTTTACATAGATCTCAACTTAAACTCAACTTGAACTTAAACGTGTTCAACAAAAACGTATCTTACTATTTGATCTATTCTTTTTACCACACCATATTCTAGTTCTAATTTTATTCTCCTCTATTCTAATGTTCTACTTGTAGTTCTAATAATAAATATAAATTACTTAATCGTTATTAATAATTGCCTGGACAAGCTTATCAAGTAATTTATATTAGCAATTATACAAGTAAATAGAAAATGCTTTTAATCTGTTCCGCAAGTACTTTTTGTTCGCAGAAATTGTTTCATATAAGTTTGTTAACTTAAATACAATTCTGTTTAAATATAATCCAATTCTGTGCAATTTTAAATAAGGAACGTGAAAAGCTGGAAGAAAAATTCATAAAACTACTATACATAAGATATGGAAGCTTGTAATAAGAGGCTCTTAAATCTGTCTGCACGTTGAAAATAAGCCGCTTCATTTACTCCTGGTTATGATAATCGTGTCTACCTTTGACGAGGAATTAACTACATATTAAGCCGTTTTACGCGTCTTTTATGTCAAATGAATTTCATTCATTTAGCTTTATTCCACATGGATGCTTGGAAAGCTCCTCATGCACTTTACTCGAACTAATGTTCTAGCTTCTGCTTATACAGCAAGGACTTTACTATTCAAATTTCCGGAAATACATAGTTAGAATAAGATACATGAATAACTGAAGCACTTCGATAACACCGTAAATGATAACTTGCGCAAAAATTCGAGGGATTCTTTTTTCCAAAGTAGATCGAATGTTGCGAAGAATAAATAACTGTGTTTCTTTCGCGTGTATTAATATTTATAATATTTACCATTTATGAGAAAAACGTTGGTCCATAATACATCCTGTAATAATGATAATAATAATATAATAATACTTTATCGTCTAACAATTAGTTATACAATATATCTGTGCAATATTTATATTATTTACATCCACGTTTCAGTCACTTTCTATCTTTCTTTAACTTTTAATTATTTTAATTTTTTTAACTTTTACTCTTTTAATTATCACTTTTCCTCTTCTATTCTAACAGTAAGTTATTTCCAAACCTCTGCTCTAAATTCTATTATCCCTGTTTCTGTCACTTTTGTATTCTTTGCACATTCTTCTTATTTCATCCTTATCCGTCTAATTTCTCTGCCCGCGAACATGTATCTTACTGTGTATCTGACTATTCAACAGTGTTATTATATAAAATTAAGCAGTTTTTCAAATTTCATTATCCAGAAATTTGTTTATTTATATTTCATCGCGTATTAGTTTGAAGTAACTAAAATAAAAAACTAACAGTTTGCGTCTCGTTGCAATGTACTGACAGCAGGGTGTAGATTCGCGGTTCAACTGTCCCGTACAGCGAAAGGATTAATGCTGATGTATATTCCGTGTACGGAATGCACTATGCGTCCATCACATGTCATACACGCCACACCTGCCACGCCCTCGGATTACATAATAATATAAATGATAAAATGTAAAAGTATGGAAATTAAAAAAGAAGGGAAAGTAAATATATATATACATTTGTTAAAAAATTATTATCGTTGTGTGTAAATACAAATGGACTTATGCTTATGTACGAGTATTTAAACGAAGTGAAAAAATTGATATAATATGAAAAATTACCTTCTTTTCCTATATACATGAGATATTTTTGTATCAATCCAGGAATATAGCAAAAATATTAGCATAAAAATGATGTATGTTGTATCTTCTTTGTTTAATCATTTAATAATTATATTATTATTAAAATATTCATTATGTTTAAAAATATGTTTATATTGTTTGCATGCACAGTAAAACTACGCATTTTAACGCACAAAGGAACCTTTTATTCTTCTGGTCATTGTTAGTAATAAGGTAAAATGAATATTTATATCACTTAATTTTCCCTCCTCCACTTTAGAAATAACAGAAACTGAGAGAAATGTTCATTTTTTATAAATATGTTTCTAATATGAAATCTGATAAAAAAATATTCCCTGCAGAATTTTCTTCCTTTTTTCATTAAAGAAAAAAAAAAAAGAAATTGACCTCCAAATGATCTTGAAGGCGGCTAAAAATATAAAACGCGAATAGCATATTTGGAATTCCCTCTCTAAACCGTGAAGCTTTTGTTTCAAACATTTTTCTCCAAAATCTGTAACTTTCGAGATAATTGAACGCACAGTTTTCAAACGAACGCCATATATAACAGAACGTAATAATAGATATTAAACATTTGCTGTAATAAAACATAAACTTCTTTATGGGATAGATAGTCAATTTTCTTATACCATAGCAAGCTTTTTTAGCAACACTAAATTCACGATATTGGTTTCCTGGTAGCAATCGTGTCTCTGTTGTACTCGCAATTCGCGCCAACGTTTTATAGACATTGCAGTCGGCTTCTTCAAGGCGGAATCGAAACAGTTTGAGAAATTGTTCCCGCGAAACCAATATCATGACATCTCACCATCGTGAGAGTCTGAAATCTAAAATACCAGATTCAATATAAATTTTATCGCCATATCAGTATTTAATAAAAATTAAATAATAAAATCAACACGAATATCTTTTTGATCATTGATTTTGTAAATGAATATTCGATCAGTTAAAGAATTGAATTTAACATTTGTTAAAATAATAAACGAGAAAATTATTGTTATATTTGATATAAAAAAATGTTTTTCGTTAAAAATCTCTTTAAAATATTTTTAAAAATGTGGGAGAAATTGAAAATGCCTTTTAATGATCGACAAGTCACTTTATATTGTTATGCTGTATGTTATAGTTGCAAAAACTTTCATTCAATCCCGTTATTCCAAACTTTTCTTTATTTTACTTCACGTCTATTTTACTGGATTTCCCTGTTCCATTCGATTTGTATGGATAATTAAATTGGAGGAATTCTATCGATTTATCTGCCCAACCTTTTGTGATTCTGTTTTTCGTTAACCACGTGCAAAATCGATTGCCTGTAGCACGCGCGAATGAACAGTGTTTGAAATGAGTTTAATTAACTTCATTTCAACGAAGGTAAAGAAAATTATATCTTCATAGATCCTTCATGCATGTTTCAAAATGTCTGCGATTTAATTTCACGATAAATTTCTTCGTTTTACATTAACAATAATATCCTTAATAAATAAATCGATATATCTGTTTAATTATCTTATAAAATTCTGGAATTGAATTCTTGAATATGCGTGTACATATGTTCACTGCCAGCGATCTCATTAAGATTAAGATATTCGCTTGTTATCGATTAGAAAATTCTAATAAATTTCACATCATTTATTAGCGTACATTATAGGATATACATGATGCGAATGAAATAAAAGGTTTATGATAAAATAACTAGAAAATAAAAACAATAAAGACACTCAATTTATGGTAAGTTCATATTTTGTTAAATAAATGTGATCAAATATATTCAAACAAGAATAACTCGTTCCTTCTGTATATAAATATATATCTACATATCTCTTATCAAATAATTCAGTCACACATACACACACACAGTGTGTTTTTCCATTCCTCAGGTAATTTCTATAGCATTTGTCGAAATCTGTACGCCAGTGAAAAAAGAAAAAATTCATTATCCAATCCAGTAATATGAAGTGTCTTAATGTTTACGATCGACGGTGTGTTTCAAATTCAAAAGTTTAGCGTCGAGGAAGCAAGACGTAAAAAAGGAACGCAGTACGTAGCATCGTTAATTCCTTTTAAAACTAATTTTCAAACTCGACGTTACGATCGAGCAATCATGATATAAAATCAGCTGCGGGAGTATTTGCGTAGCTGTACGAAATTCTAAGTGAAATGTATTCGTCTATCTGTACCAGTTAACAGCGTCTTTCGTTGACCGCTTTCAGTATCGACTAGTAGCCACAGTTCACAGTGGTAGCAGGCGTAACAGCTACGTACTCTTTCGCGGCGAGTGGATTTAATTCACTTAACTCGTTCTGCACGGGGGTGGAACTCGTTACAAGTGCCGGTTTAATTGCGTAAGCCAGTTCCCGTATCTGACCATTAAAAGCTCAAACGGAGCGAACTTATAGCTTCGCGATCCACGGTGCACGGCAAAGAAACGAAATCGAATCGATGTTTTTCTTTCCTTTTTTCCTTCGTTTGCCGTGACTCTTCTTTCTTGTGACTCGTTTGCTCACTCGCTGCCTTTTTCTGCGATAGAAGCGCGAGGCTCTGCTGCGATTTACAAACAGCGTATTCTCAAGTTTCGAACGTCAACAGGATGAAAAAGAAAGTCGAGCAAGTTAAAGTTTCAATCATCCCGGATCGTATTTCGTGACACGAATGAAGTTAACAGCAACGTACAGCAATCGGTCGAATTAATATTCGCACCAAACGACTGTAATTTTTTTGACAAGTTAGAAGGATTAGTTTACGGGATAAATCGTAAAAAGATTTTGAAAAAGTTGCGATACATTAGAGATTTTATTTTGGAGGAAATTGAGTTGGGAGATTTGTCGAGTGTAGCTGAATTTGATTAATTCCCGACAGAATAGGAAAGAACAGTCGGTAGCAGGCTATTTTACATGTGAAAATAAATAAAAAAACCTGGAATACAATTTTTTCGTTTAAACCCTCGCTCTCAGGAAAATCGAATTTGAACATATTTAATCAAGAGTTAGCCCTGTACGCGCGTGTTTGGCCAACTTTTACATTCGATTTTCTTGGAATCAGGATCTGAAACGAAAAGTTTCTTGTTTTGCCTTTAACGTTACTTATATACTATAAAATATTAGTATCTATCGTAAACATACGCTTTTGTAATGTATCTTATTATTATTGATAGATGATAAACAGAAAACGATAATTCCTGTCACATTTTAGACGTAGCAGATATGTACGTATTTATTACTCGTATTTTTCAATCACGCTACAAATGTTATTAATTGTATTTAATAATGCAAATTTTACAACATTTAAAAAATTCCATTTCATATCACAATTTCTTTATTTTCAAAATTAATCACTGTTTCATATCCAGAAGGTAATATATCGAACAGCTGGCTTTTCCAGTAAATTGAGTTTGATTTTGCATGAAGCGGAAAGATATGTAAAAACGTTTAAAAATTTCATTGACGAGGCAGTTTATTCCTGTTGTTTTATATTATTATTCGGAGAATTTTATGGAAATTCGGTAAAAAATTCATCAAAAAAGCCGAGTAAATAGGTAACTGTGTAGAAATGGGAACTGCACGCTGATAGCAAAGCTAGCCGATTGCATACAGCTGAACACGTATTCACCACGTGTTATTTCCTCACAGCCGATAAACGAAGTTTCGAATAACCTCATCCTGCCGTTGACCATCCTATGGACCAAAACATACGACTGCAGTTCTTTCCTGATACCGGATATTACAGATATTGGTCGATGCGGGAAACACGTAGCGCGATAAAACACATATCGAAATTTAATTCGAAACGGCATGCATCAGCTACTGTGCAACAGCTTTGTTCCATTGAACACACGCGGAATTAGAAAAACGATGATAGATAAAACATATGTAGATAGAAGAAAGTGGTCAAATATGGAATATTATTTTATTTCTTGAATGTCAGTCTTACAGAATCAATCGCAATGAAAAAAAAAGGAACAATCTTTCGGATGTTCGATCACACATTTATGCTCAATTTAAAGCCATCTTTATACTTTATGCTTCTAACGCTATGAACCATTTTCAATATCGAAGTGACATTAGAAAGACAAAAGTTGTACCTAATATACTGACTTTATTTTTTCATAGAAAACAACGAAAAAATAGATTTATCCTTCTTTTGTAATAAAATCATGTGTTAAATGAATTATATTGAAAAATAGCTATTAGCAATAGGCGCCAGTTCAAACTTTGCGCTAGCACATTCATGATCACCTGAAAGTGATCTGCCGCTTTAAGGTACTTCATTTTCTTTCCTCCAGCCATTTTTATGACTTTTGTTTGTTCCTTAGTTTTCTTCTTGTTTTTTTCTTTTTTTTCTTATAATGGAAGAAGACATCTTGGTATAAATAAAACGACTTATAAAGGATACAAGTAATCCAAATATAGAATATTCCATAATTGGATTATCATTGGGTGTCCATATTTGGAATTTTAGAATGTTAAAAACACGATATTCAGCTTGTAAATATTGTACTTACCAGTAGCACAGGCGACGACAAAGAGTACAAATGGTAAGATAATAAAAAAATACGAAAAAAACATGCTGTTTCTTTAACGATACGATTATTTTAAAATTTGACTTCTTCTTTAACACGTCAACTGCCATGCAAATTTTATCTATTTTCCTGGGAGTCATGATAGATCGAAATATAATACACTATAACATTTAATTTTTTCAAAATATTATATATTGCCTTTTCTGTACATATTTTCTCTGACAATGTTGTTTAAGTTACTCGCATTGTTCTAAATTTTTTAATCCATGAAATTTATCTTTTGTAATCATAGTAAAAAATTTGGTAACGTTGGTCATCGATGGTCATCGGATCTACGTGTTAATATTACTTTTTTTTATCGAAATCTTTTATTTTTTTTTTTTTTTTTTTTATCAGTATCGAATAATTCAAGAAACAAATATGTAAAGCTTTTATTGACAGCTAAAAAATACAATTGTTTAAAAAACGTTTCATGAAATACTATCCTGACTCTGTTAGCTTGAATTGTTTTCTCTGTTGAATTTTATGCGGTTTTTATATGCAACATAAAATACAATAAAATACTCGTGTACATGCACTGCACAATGCAAGTAAATCGGAGTTTTATATGTATGGCACGATCAAATGCAAGTATTTCAACATATAACGATACAAATTAACGAGTTAAATCACGTAAAGGAGAACTATATTCCAATCAGAGAAAATTCTTTTTTTAATATTTAAAAATTATATTGTTTCATCACATATCCTAATGTATACATCATAAAAATTGAAATGTGAATTCGTGACATTTCAAATTTGTATTCATCAATATAAATGACAAAAAATGAGGAAATTTTACAAAGCTTTAAATAATAACTCTGTTTAACCATCATTTGCATATTCATGTCGTATTTGAAGTTACGTGGGTATAAAATATCTAGAATACCTTTGGTAATTCTGTTTTTATTTTAACATACCTAACTGATACTTTATCCTTATATCAGATATTTTTAAAAGTTCCTGCAGTTTATATATTATATACTTTGTGAAAGTTTTTATCTTAAATGCATATCTTTGTGATAATTATATCAATGAATTCGATGCAAGTTCTTCGCGAAGGTAAACTACCATAACGAACATCTTTCGTTTTCATAATCGTAAAGACTGCTGGTGATATTCTTGTACAGTTTTCTACTTCAGTAACAAATCCTCTATTTCAAAACATAACGATATATAAACCATAATAGAATGGATATTTAACATAAACATCAAAGTAATACGAATGTCAAAATCGACTAAAAATAGTGGTGGAAACGACGGATATAAACGCAGGAAACATATAATCCTGTTATTGAGTGTTCCATATCATGTTGGCATAACTTCACTGATAAATATGTCACATCAAGGTAAGGAAAACAGTGTTCGTTATTGTAATATCGTGGACGAGGAGCCTGGGCGGGATGTCGGGCGAATTATAAACAAGCGGTTGCGGAGCATGTGCGTTGGTGGGGCTAAGACAAAAGATATGTAGAGGATGTTTGATCGTGAGACTTATGAGACGAGATTGTTCGTTGTTGAAACCGTCGAGTATATTTAAAATAATTAAATAAGTTAATATACAGACAATATTCGCTGAGACGCTCGTACAGTGTATAAGTCGTAAAATAAGATCGCTGATAAATACTCGATAGATGCTCGATAGATACTCGTAAAATACTCCGATAACTCCGAGGCAAAACAACAACACGATTCAAATTGTCCTGTAGCTCATGTGCCGCTACAGATATGAGGCTAAAACAAAAGACAAAGGAAAGGATTGCTAAGGGACATAAACGAATTAACAGCAGTGTTAGTTGTGAAGTGAGAGAGTGCGAATTGCGTTATCGAGATGGTGCTGCTAGTGTCACGTAAACTGGAGACGTAGGTTTTAAAAGACAAGTAGATTGAGTCGTAATACAACTATTAACTTTCCTTTTATCATTTTTTATTATGAACTCAGTAATATACACTGAATTGACACGTATAAATCACAGTTTACTTCAATAAATCTATATGAAAGGTAATTACATTGATAAGTTAAGAGCGCGACTGATCTAAGGGCAGATACTTTTTAAAGATGTTGACTGTTCTAAAGATAGAGAATAAGTGATGTTCAGTGATGATGCTGTGGCGGAGGAAAGCTAGTGATGGGTGTGTCTAAGGAGCTGATTTGTTAAGGATACTTTTGCTAGAAAAGTGAGGATAATAAACATTGTTTCTAATTGATTAATTAAGTAGGTTGGTGGACTAGGAAGGGTCTTAGCCGCTCCCGAGAGAGTAACGCGAGAAAACCAATTTTTCCTTATCATTCCCTAGTAAACAAAAATATAAATAACGTTAGAAGTGGAAGATGATTGTGTTTGGTCTGAAGGACCTTACGTGTGAAAATGCCAAGATTTATGACGGGTCCTTGAGGCTATTGAGGGTACGCAGTGAGGCACCGTAAACATCTGATTGGTGTCTCTCCCGGTGTGTGTGGCCTCGTCTCTGATACGGGTTGATGTCAAGAAAGATGTCGAGAAAGAGTAGGATCCTTGGTGACGAGAGTTGCAAATTAATTATCTAGTTGTCTTAATTATAATACGTTTTTGTGATTAGTTCACGTTAAACAACCATCGTTTAATCAACATCTGTTTAATCCATTTATTGCAAATAAACTAATCGTAGTAAAGATCCTACAATATCGATCTTGTTTTTAAAATACAATGAAATTTCTGTTTCCCAATAATTCTTGTCATAAACTGACTGTAAGTTCTTTATTTAATTGTTTATGAATAACGTCTGATACATCATGTACGATCTTATAAACACTCTCTTACATCTTATAGACATTTCTAAACCAGCTGAGTCGTATCATTCATAATAGCAGTACGTGTATAATAGAACTCCGTTTATATGAATGACCAGGTCGTTCGTGCGATAGAAGTCCACCTATTCCTCCCCGCTACCTATGATTTTTCGTTCGGTTAATAATGTTCATATAAGAGGATTCCGCGAAACATTTGCTCCTAAGTACATAATAATGTTGCAGACTGCATAGCATGAGAGTGTATCATGTAACGCGTGCGTCTGCTGTTTACATCTTATCTACTTTCAAATGTTCACATTAGAAGTGAACTGACGCTCGGCGGTACTTCAGATAATAGAAGTTCAGTTAAAAAGTTCAGTTAATCAGCCACTACTAAAATTTACTTCGTATAACCTGAATTCCGTTGTATCAAGTGCCTGATAGAGTCTTGCGAGACTTTACATTTCATAACGTTAATAACAGTGGCAGATTATACAAACGCATAAATAGCAGACGCATTTAATGCGTGGTCTCTCTGAGCGGAACGCCTAGACGTCTAAAAGCTGGCATTCGAGCCGACTTCTAGGAATCTCTGTAAAGGCAGGTGAACAATTGATGCGATAGAAAAACGGTTACGTCTCGAATGCGAACTTATATCGGGCATATGAAATCTTTTTCCCTATTGTACACATGTTTTGAAACACTCTGTATGATCGATGACATGTTCGTTTCGATATCGAAAATGTAAGCTCTTCACAGTCTAAAGTCGAAATAGAGTTCAAGGTTGATTATTTTCTAACAGCTTGTCAGGTCTATCCACTTTTTCTGTAAATATTCTAACAGACCTGTAAATGTTTCGATTTACGAATCAACGAATCAGATTGCAGATTCGAAGGCGTTATTTTCTACAACGCTCCGTGCTCCCCTTTTCCAATTTTATGACCAGGCAACTGCACAAACGTACACTTGTTCGGCTGACACATATAGAATTGGTCTGTAGAAAAGAAACTTGTGAATAGGAAAGAGAGGCGGGGCGGGCGTTGTGAAGTTACACGGATGAGACAGCAGGAAATCTGACGTCGAGTGGAAATGTCACGCCAACTAGAAAACACGGGATGACGTGTGCGACCCGTTCGACCCGGGAGAAAACCGCGTAGCTATGCGAATTTCTCACCGCATTGAAAAGCCTGGGCACGATGGCGAAGCCGCGCGCGCTGTGAGACGAGGACGTGTCGGTTAAAAGGAAAGTGGAAGAAAGACGCGTCGAGGGAAACTTGCCATCGCTGACTGAGACCCGTTGGGATGGAAACTGATATTTTCAAGGTATCCGAGCACCTCGCCAACAGAGTAACTCCAAGAATCGCCAGAGTGTTCGAGAGACTGAGTGACAAAATCGAAGCCTGGCTATCTTTCTCTGCATGCTTTCCGCTAGAAGAAAAGAAGCTGCTAGAGAAAAGACACCGACACGTAAAAGGAAGAGAGATCCTCGGCTCCTCCTTTTGTACTTACTAGACAGTTCCGTAGAAATGGTTCGTTCTTTCGTCTTGAGTTCTCTTTGTACCATCTCCTTGTCCGGAGATACCTTTGTCGTTTACACTTTTACACGAAAGTACCATTATTTCTTCGTAAACCTCAGATTCGTTACGGTTATTTCGATTTGTAGCCATTATTAATAGCTTCTCGTGCACGCGAAATAGGTTAATTAATGTCTAACGAGGTTTCATGGTTCTTCTGCTGAAAATAACACGTTTTGTTTTTAAAGTTAGTAATAAATGAAAAAATAGATACGGCAGATCGTTATACTCTACGAAAGAACTTGAAACGCGTCAAAGTATAAATATTTAGAAAGCAGTGGTTCTGCTCGCAAGTATAAAATCTTTATCTCGGTGGTGTTGCCAAGAAATGGACTCGTTTCTACAGCAACAACGTACCTAATCCCTTTCCTTACGATTTAAGTTCCAATAGCGCGTGCCACAAGGAACAACATGGTTGGTCACGCGTCGAGCCATTTCATGGTTTGGCTGAGCGCTCCAAGTTGTGCAAATCGCACATGTCTTTTGATATATAAATACATGTGTATGGTACAACTAACTTTATTTTGCAACATGTTTGATAGATAATTACTACCAATTGATCATTGAACCAGAAAGATTTATTACCTTGAAGTAAATAATAAATCAATAACATGGACGTACCACGTCTCTCACACGGTACTGTAGGTTAAGGAGTTTAAATCCCTCTGATGGTTCTCTCGCTTCTCTTTGATTTTGGTATCGTTCATTCCCACGTGCTATACCAAATTATCCTATAATCTTCTAACCTGTACCATACTATATTATCTTTGGATAGCAGACATCGTAGGCAAGTGAATTTTGCATAGAGAGACGTGTACAGACCTCAAGGTTGACGATGTGATCCGACAGGGAACATAGCTTAAATATTAAGAAATCTATGGAACGTAGAGCCGCTCGTAGAAAAGGAAGACTCGGCAGGCCATCTCAGACGACGGCTTAAAGTGCAAAGGAATTATTCTTTCGCCAGGTCACTGTCCCCGCCCGACGATGTTCCCGAAAAAGTCTGCCTTTACGAGAATGGTTTAAAAATTTATGGAATTTTTGAGTGCTTCTCCTCTATACAGCCGGCCCTTCCGCCCCATGAAGATAAAGAGCACTTGTCCGTGTTTTTTATGTACGCATACCTCCACCGACCTACGAATCTCCTGTCAGAACGTGTACTCTCTCTTATAGAACTTAGGATAACCTCTAGGAGTTCGACAGACGACGCAATATGTGCCAACGACCAAGTTGCCTTACGGGTTTTGTCTGCGGGGTTGGCAAACAGCATGCATCGGAAAGCACTGAGAGGTAGCCGAACTCAGCTGCGTAGTTGCTTGACCTACATGGCTTTCTCATGTTGCTTGCTTCGCTTCTATGGATATTTTAACTGGGACCCCAGGATTTTTGACCAACTTGAACACGATATTCATAATATTATTAATACATAAATATTATTTTTTTTCTTCTTTTCTTATTCTAACAAACTTTACAATTTATTCTATTAGGGGATTGGTAAGCAAATCTGCGCTGTCTTCCAGGTTACTTGACTGTGTAGAGTTGCTTGACTAGGTCGTTAAAATGATTGTCCAATCTGGTTTTGTATTTGTCGCTCAAGCGTATAATTTCCTCGGCGACTGATCTGATTTTCAGATTTTTACGGAGTTCGTCATTTCGCACATACCACGGTGCGTTTACTATGATCCTGAACACGATAGATGACAAAGTTTCGAATTTAGCGATGTGACCGTTAGCAGTCATGCGTTTAAGTAATAGATAAATTAATTAATTAACGTTTAAGAGAACAGGCGATAAGATTGATAAGACAGTTTAATGGATGATGTTTAATTTCATAAGAGAAACATTTCATATGCGCCAGTTTGATGACAACTATGGGAAAAGAAACGGGTAAATAAATATTTAATGAAAGGTATTCGTTTCGATTTTAGTTTTTGTATAAAAATACAAAGTAAAAGTTTAATATGAAACGTAAATATTCTTTGCATTTATTCAGAAAAATGTAACGTGTTTTTAAGGATTTACTCGTTCTGCTCTTCTGACTTCGTTCTCTGTATTTATGTATTTATCAAACAAAGTTGCTCCTTTATTTTACACGTGAAAATAATAATATGTTTAATAAGAAAATACATGTTTTCAACAAGGATTAGGGAATCTGGCAAACTTTCATTTTTACTTTATTTTAATGTATGATTTAATAGCCCAATTAAGATTATCGACAAACCCTGCTACGTTCTTCTGCACATTTTGTTTTTCCATTATCTTCATATTTCCAATTATGTTTTTCTAACGTTAAGGAGTATCTCCAATGTGGACGAAATATGAAAAAATATCTAATTAGTACGCGTGGTTTCTCACTTGAATTTTACGTTAAACATCTTATTAATATGCATGATTTCTCGTTTTAATTTTATGTTAAATGGTTCAATCGTGTACCTGTGTCCACTCACGTGTTTGTTCATTATAAACTACAAAACTTTCTTAAGAACAGTCATCGAGCGAACATAAAATCTTGTCAAAATAAAACGTCCTTATTTCATTTAACTATAATCGTGTCGCTTATCGTCCGATACGGCTCTGTATATCGGTAACTTGGAGAAGAACCATGCGTGAGAAGCAGCATTTGAGGTAGCACGACATATGGTCCTTCTCGTCTACGTTACGCGGGAATTTTGATTAGCCTAGTCGTAAAATTCAATCGCAGCGAGATTCCGCGGGAATAACCTACATTTACACGTCATAATGCAAAATAATGTTGGCGAAGGGCTACCAGATAACGATATGGCAACGTGTAATCAGATACCATGCAGGATGAAGAAGTCCGTGAATGATCAGCTCGGCGAAGGAAGAACGCGAAAACCACACGGCGCAGTTTCGTACTTTTTAACCCCGCATCAAGTTTTTCGAACCGTGACAACTTCAGTTAAAAGAAACTGGCGTCTGGCATTAAGATTCCTGATGATTCTCTCCTGACGATTCGATATGATCTAAATTGTAGAGAGTGGTGCGCGATTCAGAACTGCTATTAAATTCTTGAGTCGTCTTGAGAAGGCTTCTTTCGAACGTGGACGAGGCATATTTTACTTAGCACGAAGGTATGCAAACGCAGATGAATATTTCGTTCCATAGTTCCAGCCGAGTCAGATCACGCGCGCTAAAGTCGTTCTTATTTTTTGATACATGAATTTCCTTTCTCTTTTTGGTCTTAACGTTACTCCGACTTCGAAGGACATTAGTACAGGGTATTTATGCAAATTTACAGTTTAATAAATATAATTAAAATACTGGAATGCGCACCAGGGTGATTTTTATCTTTTGATACCTTATTTCTTGATGAATTTTCTTCTTTTCCTTGGTTTTAATGTTACTTCAACTTCGAAGATCATTAGTAGACACTGCATGTATTTATGCATTTAATAAATATAATTATGAGAATGGAATCTCATGGATGGAAAATTATTTTACCTACTATATATCACAGAGAGTAGTCCATCTGAGTCAGATCATGTCCACTAGACTCGAGTCGTTCTTATTTTTTCATACAGGAATTTCCTTCTTCTTTTTGATTTTAACGTTACTTCAGCTTAGAAAGTCGTTAGTGGACTGTAGGTACTTATGGAAATCTATGTTTTAATAGATATAATTAAAAGAATGGAATCCAGATAGAAAATTGTTTTACCTACCAAACATTATGGAGAGTAGTTCATACGAGTCAGATCCTGTACGCTAGAGTCGTTCTTATTTCTTGATATAGGAATTTTCTTCTTCCTCTTTGTTTTAACGTTACTTCAGTTTCGAAAGTTATTAGTAGTTTGCGGGTAATTATACAAATTTATATTTTAATAAATATAATTAAAAGAATGGAATCTAGATGGAAAATTATTTTACCTACCAAATATTAAACATAGAGAGTAGCTTGCTTTGGATATTTTATATACTTTTGCATGTTATGTGCATTTTCGCTGTTTCAAATTTTCCATAAATGCATAAAAATCCGCGATACAGTCATTAGTGAAATTGTATTAAATAATAATCAGGTATTGCGCGTTTTAAAAACCTTTGCAGCATTCCAGTACACCGATTGAAAATTGTTAAAATTTCACTTGCCAATTCCCACTACTATTCTTATAATTAATGGTTCCATTGCCGGCGCATTAACATCGATCATTCGCAATCCTAAGTCCAATTAATTTATAAATAGGAATTGTTCAGACACGCAACCCTTTCAGGAGTAGCGTTGCGATAGGAAGGAAGTGGGCAAATTAAAAAAATAATTTCTTTTTTAATGGTTTTTATTTAAAAATGTACTAAATGAAAGAAACTAATTTTCATAATCAGCAATCATTAAATCACCGAATTTAATACCAATATACTTAATATATTAGTTTATTTATATTATACTAATGTACTAATTTAGTTCTAATGCTTTCAGAATTTACTAACACTTTCAAAGAAAACACTAACTACTTCATTAGATGTACAGGATTCGCGATTTCAGTGAAATATTCTTCCATTTTTATCCCGTAATCATTAGAGAATTGCCTTTCTTGCCTTCGTTAAATATTTCTTCATCCAAAAAGCTTAGCCAAGAAAACGGAAGAGAGATTGGCCGAATGGGTCGCAATGAGTCTGCCAGGTTTTTATTCTCAGTAATATGAGTTCAATAATTGAACGATACCTAATTACACTTTTAACGTGTGTGTTTAATAATGTACAGGTTTCCTTGTATATTATTATTGCATTCTATTATGCGATGCGTAAGATGTTGTTAATATGCAAAACTGATCGATCGCTTGTCTTGATCTCATTTTACACTTTTTAAAACTGTCAAATTTTAAACTATCAAATAAAGAAAAGAACACAATGTAACAGCTCTTCTTTGTGTTTAATACATTACACTTTGCCTGACTAGATAAATGCAATTACCAACATATTTCTTCGAATAACTGCATCGTTACTTGTTATCATGATATATCGCTTTCTAGAAATGTTTGAAGTTATTTCTGTCAATTATCTTCGACGCATAATATAAATATCAACTTTTATCTACAAAGTAGCGTTCGAATTTTTTAATTTCATCCGTTTGTTACAAAGCATCGTTTGAAGTTGACGATTACCAATTTTTCGCTCTGTTCATTTCATACTTCAACTGCGTTTCTTTTTTAAACTTTCGCATCATATTGCCGGTGAAAGATTGTGCTTTTATAATTCTTTGGAATGTATAGAACGATGTCCAGTAAATATTCTTGATGCCTGAGCGACACAAAAATTGGCCATTTTCTACCATCCTCCTTTAAATAAATTTCCCAAATATATCGCGCTATTGTTACGATTCATTTAGTAGCATATTCGATTCGGAAACAGCGATGAATAATGGAAACTCGAAGTGGGATTTAGATGTTTCTTTTTTTCCTTTTTTATCTCATTGGACAATCTCTTTTGTATCGGAAAAAATTCAATCGAGCGCTTGTCGCTTTTCCTTCGTTTCATTTGAGTTTAATTTGAATTCAGATATTGCGTTCCTGTAATTTTCATTACGTTCCATTCGTTGTCTCCTTTCGGCTCTCCATTATACCGCAATCTAGAAACAGACATTGGAGATATCACCGAGCAATATGAATTGATTTGCATATTCCAACCCCCAAGACAATCGAATCCAATTATACTGCTTCGCTGGTCATGATCGCGGACTTATCCCCGGTGTTAAATCACCTAAATCCCGCTTTCACGGTTATCACGATCAGATTAGATTCCCGTGAAATTCATATGACATCTATAATATATTCGTTCGTTTTATCCAAAGAATTTTATAAAGCACCTGCAGTGTATAAACGACGCGTATAATTTTTAAACTCGTATTTTAATAGCACGTAGATCATATACACTCAGTAAGAAGCGTGAAACAAACAATCGATTTCTTTGTCAAATAATTCGATAATTGTTTGAAAGCAGATACTATGAACGCCGTTAAAATGAACTTTATGCGTCTTCTTTCTCATAATATTCGTCGAGAAACTGTATGTATTTTAATAGATTTTTTTATTGCGTGTGTTCATGCGTGTGTGTGAACATTGTATGTATAATTCGACAGCTGTTCTTTTCTCGATAATGATTTCAATAATCATATAAGAAGATATATTAGGTTGTCCGAAAAGTTTCTTTCGTTTTATGGGGAAATAATAGACGCACAACGTTTTTTGTTTTATTTTGTTGAATTACGTACGATCCATTTCGTTCTGTTGAGATAAACACCGCGACATTTCACGGACTTGGTTTCACGTTTGTACGAAGGTACATTGTTGTAAAAAAACGTTTGCGAAAGAAAGATACTTTCCGGACAACCTAATAAATCGTATAAACATTATACGTAACACAATATATAACGTTGCCTTGTATTTTTGGAAAATTAGATTCCGTTAAAATCTGGACACGACACTGCTGTGTTTGATTGGGCAGTTTATAATTCTGATATTACTAATTGTAATTACATTCTAACGGTTTATATTTCCATAATTTAATTCGTTTATCGAGGAGTTCGGATCGAAGGATCTATCAAAAGATTTTACGTAGAATAAATTTGAAATTTCGAAATCTACAATGTATACGTGATATATACGTATTATATATAGAGGTTTTTCATGGTATGTATTGAAATATTTTCTTGCACTAGCGTAACACATATCCTTTTTTCAATTTATCGTTATACCATAAGAGGGAATAATTTTTGTTCTAAGTTGCTATGCGAACTAATGTCACTGTGCTAGAAAGCAACAACAGACATTGCTTAAAAAGTTAATAGAAACACAGGTAGTAAAAAAGCCTATTAAAACGCGTTGTACGAAACATTAATCATTTTACAGTTTCTCGATGAAGATTACGAGAAAGAAAACGAGCTAGATTAATTTCGATGGTATCCATAATACGTGTACTTTCAAATAATCATCAAACTGTTTCATAAAGAAACTGATTAATCGCTCTACGTTTCCTAATGTATGAAATTTACAATCACCAGATTATGTAATAGCGTCTGAAACTTGTTCTACTTTGCTGCACTATGATTGTTAGCAAACATCTGGGAAGCTGTAGTCCGAGTTTAAGATGAAATTAACAGAGATTGGATGTCATATTGGAATATTATGATTTCCGTAAACTACAATTCTGTTAATCGGAGATAGCAACAAGTGGTGCATCAACACAAGTTACACGTGTGCCATGAAGACATAAACCTTTACTACTAACCGCAATACAACACGAGCAGTGATAAATTGCTGGTAAGACGAGCATTGGGTAATATTGGAAACACGCTATATTTCTTCCAGACGCTTCTATGGCATAATGACACGAAGAAATTTATTGTTCTCTTTAGTAAAGATACTCACAGTGACTACAAAAGGCATTTGTACACCGCTGTATCTATTGTAGCATTTATATAGCAATTAATAGATTTCAAATACATCTCAGGTGGATATTAAGCTTTTTCGGTCGCTAGCTTTATATACGTGATTTTCGCCAGGTTGTAGTTAATTTCGGTAAATATGCGAAACGTTTTCGATATTAAAAGAATACAATTTTTGCTAGAAATTATTTATTTTTTGTAAGAGTATTAAAAATATAAGCTTCAAAATATTATTTATATATTTTAGTGTATGATACTTTTTGAAACAATCTCCAACGTGAAGGAATAGTTTTCTGTCGCAAATTTATATTCCTATTCGCCATTTAGTTGGTTTATTTAAACAACTGAATCTTTCTTTGAACGGCACTACAGCTTCATCAACGCATATTTCTTGTCCGGGAATAAAGTTTTGTCTAAACTGTAAATCAATATAATCGAAAAAGTTTCTGACTTTTGAAAATCTTGTTATTGGATTCCTATTAGTATTCTGATTTTGATGTAAATGAAGCATCCAAAAAATTTGGAAAGGACGCTCTCTCTTAAATATTTTAGCGAAAAATGGTACATTGCACGTAAAGTCTTTAGAACTGATTCGTTGCTGATGCTAAACTAAAAAGGCATCGAGCTCGCATTCCACATGGAGCAAGTTGCGTCTTGTCACCTCCCAGGTGACGTACATCCGTAGCGACAAAGTGCTGCTATCACGCGAGAGGTGACTTACGACCGACAAGGGTTAAACGTGTTGGTTTGTTTAATAAAGAGACGAGTGATAAAATTGTAACAGTCAATTATATTAAAATCACTTTGAATACAAGTACAGAGATAGCGTATGTCGGTCGTTGTTGTCACGTGAACTGGAGACGTAGGTTTTAAAGGACATGAAGGTTGAGTCGTAACACAACTATTAACTTTCCTTTTATCACCTTTTGTTATGAACTCAGTAATATACGCTTGAATATACACTGAATTGACACGTACAAAATCACAGTTTACTTCAATAAATCTATATGAAAGGTAATTACACTGATAGGGCAGAAACTTTTTAAAGATGTTGACTGTTCTAAAGATAGAGAATAAGTAACGTTTAGTGACGATATGGTGGAGGAAAACTAGCGATGGGTGTGTCTAAGGACACCAGATGAGCTGATTCGTCAAGGACAATTTTGATTAGGAAAAGTGAAGGCAATAGACATTCTTTCGGATTGGGTAATGAGAAGGTTGGTGGACTACGAAGGGTCTTAGCCTCTCCTGAGAGAGTAACGTGAGAAAACCAATTTTTCCTTATCATCCCGTAGTAAACAAAAACATAAATAAGGCTAGAAATGGAAGATGATTGTTTTTGGTCTGAAGGACCTTAGGTGTGAAAATGCCAAGATTTATGACAGGTTCTTGAGGCTATTGAGGGTACGCGATGAGGAACCGTAAACATCTGGTTGCTGTCTCTCCCGGTGTGTGTGGCCTCGTCTCTCATGCGTATTGAGATGTGGTTGATGTCATATTATCCTCCCTGGCTCAATGCTACTGTTCAATTCTATGCTCGCTATTCGACTGTATGACTCCCTATAAAGATTCGCCATATTCATTGTCCTTCAGAGCACGTTCGTCTATTTGTATCGACCGGTTGTATTACAAGAAGTTCAAATGTAACTCTGCTTGACGATTACAAATAACGGCGATATTTTTGTCCGAAGTTCATTTACCTTGTAACCTAGCAAACCAAAACAATGTGGACACTGCAAGGCATAACAATATGAGTCTCTTCCTATTCCAATCTTCCGTTGACTCATGGGCCGATACACATCTTTTGTTTCATTTAATAGTATTTTTATATAACTGTATTATATAATATTATTTTGTTATATTATTGTATTATATAATATAATATTTTCTATTAAATTCAACGTTATAAAATAACGAGCGAGAGTAAGATAAAAATAAACTCGAGGATTATTATTAAAATATAACGACGTTGATAATTGTGTCTTCTAGGCGTACACGTTCTGTTAGTATAATATTATAAAAATTATGTATGATATATATCAATGGTTTTGTGCAACAAGTACCAATATCAGTATTTATAAAGTTGACATATTGGCGCTTGAAGATATTTTAAAAAATTCATGTTCAAATAATTCCTGCCACGCAAGTTTCTGCTGTTTCAAATTACTCTTCTAATGTAAAAAGAGAAAATCGAAGCTTTTATTATTATTATTTATATATTTATTATATTATTTGTGTTTTGAATGTCAATTCTGGTACTTTTTGCGGAAGGTTTCTTTTATGAAAAATGTTTACATTCTTCTGTACAAATGCCATTATAGTCTCTTCTAGATAGAATTTGAAATTGTCGCTTTTTATATAGAATATACAGTTGTTCACATATTCAATAACTGGATTAACTCATTTTTTGCAAAAATATCACACGCTGCATTTCTTGCACCAAGCGACGGATATAAAAAAATTAATTGTATAATTTCTACATGATTGCAGAATATATACTAAACATTGTACATATAACCGCAAACACGCAGATATTATACAAATCTGTTGGAAAGGAGCTTATCACATTGATATTCCGCGGGTGTGCTGCTGCACGGTTTATTGCGCAATCATAAAATTTATTAACGAATGAATCCGTATAGCGAAATAATTCAGTGGATTTACATTCGCGGTTTTGGTCGCCTGGTTTCGCTCGAATTTACGTTTTGTAAAAATAAACAGCGGTGATTGAAACGTTAAATCGGGAAAAATCCGTTGCGTCGATTACGCTGAAAGAACTGCAGAATCGCGTGGCCGTAAATCAATGAGAAATTCAGGCGACTGCATTATTCCATACAGTTCAATTTTATGTAGCGCCGGCGCACGCGCCTGAATGTGCATTGCAGAGTTGCCGAAGTTTGTTAGTGATTTATGGCTTTGAAACGCATTGCCGGGAGATACGGTCAATCAAAAAAAGTATTCGTAAATTGCGCTAAAAGTTATTTAATATTCAACAGTTTCGGAATTATAGAAAACGTATAGATAATATATTTACGTTATTTTATTTCGAGATACAACGGCGGACAAACGAACGTTTAACAGAGAAGCAATGCGAAAAGGCACAATCATTTTACAAAATGGGATCGTACTTGACAAAAGCAACGAACGAATGTAATATAACTCGGAAAATAGGTTATTGCGACCAATATCATAGAAAATATTTAATACAGAAGTTACTCGCATGCTACCAATTTTAAACTTTCCTTTGTCCATCGCTGTTCGACGTTTATTAATCAAATCGGTACAAGAATAATGCAGAAGATACATTGGATCGGAAATGTATCTGTTAATTGTGCTAGAAATTATACAATGTTGAATAATTTAAAGAAATCGAAAGTTCGATCAAAAAATTATTTAATGGATAGTTTCAAAAATATAGCAAATATATAATACGTTTATCTTATTTTGTTTAATATGTAGCGGCATATGAGTCGGAGGACGATGTCTTGTTTAGTTCATCGAGAAGAAAAATATATAATAATTTAATCCTTTTTTAGTTTTTGGCTTCAGTTAAAAATTACGAGATGGATCTTGCAGGCCGATTGAAAACTGCAGCCCATAAAATAGACTTAGAAATCTGTTATAATTTTTTTTTACTTTAAACAAATTTTTTTGTATTCGTTAAATATATATAAAACCATAGCTCAAAATTCAATAACTTCATTTCTTTTCCCTTCTAAAAAAAATCACAAAAAGACGCTGTTTTAGAACATTTTAATTCAGGACACCCCTTTAAATACATTTGACTACACCAAATATACACTCGTCTCGTCACTATATACACCAACACGTTTAATCGTACACCACAAATACAACATTTATTATTAATACAAAGAACAATGAGATACGTGCATTGGTCCATTAAGAACTGGACTGGAGAAAATAAATAGCATAAATAAGAGTGAGATTAATTTACCTATATTCAACTAATGATCAGACTGTCCTCTTTTCACTTTAATAACCCTTTGCATTGCTCTTTCCGTTTTGTAATGTAGACGCTTGATTAACTGTTATTTTACTGGAACAATGTTTCAGATTTCTTTTCTTCTATCCTTCATACCATCTACTCGTTGTTTCTGCTGTTATGAATACTTTTGGACTCGTTACATTATATTGTAGTGTATGTATATTTGTCCCATTTCTTCCGCCTGATGATATGACAAAAATATGACGAACTTATGTTACGACCCAATACTATATCGAATATTATTTATAGGAATATCATCCAAATTGTCGTTGCTTCCGCTACAGTTAAATTTCCCTTCAATTCTTTCAATAATTTCTTCGTCACTGACATGTATAACGAAGAATCGATGCTGGTAATTTGACCAACAAATATACAAATAGCATGCTATGCTTAAGTAGATTTAGGATATTTGTCTTGCTCTTTGGATAATCGAGATCCTACTGTACCAAATTCAGAAACTAACAAGCATTCTCGCGATTTCTGATTTCACCGCACCGAGCATCGCACCAAATCTTTACGAATGACACAGAAAACGAACATTTTCACTTCCACTTCGCTTTCAATTCCGAGGAAACGTATCCAGCAGACAACAAGTATCCCGACGTGATTAATACAGATAAGCTAGTGATCAATAGTCTGCTTGAAATGGTCGAATATACAGCAGAAAGATAATAGCTACGTACTCTGACGAATCTAGAAACAGGTCGCACGTTGGACGTACGTAGCAAAAGCGCACAGTAGACGGTTCGGTAATGGTACTGGGCGGCGTGTCGAGATTGCCGATGCTATCAGGTGTATCTTCGCTGATGAAGGTTGTAACCTCGGCTGGACTCCATTTATTAAAGCATGTCTGCTCGGGGCATCGCAGGTTGCCAACAAGCTACGGCAAGAATCAACAGGCATGCAACGAATCCCGACCAGGTTGCGACGGATGGACCTGCACGCGGCTGGCTGCCACTTTACCAACAGCCAGTTGGTCAGAGCTGGCCGGCCGGCTGTCGCGGACCTCGGCTTACTCTCTCGCGGAGATTGCAATCAGTCATATTAGCCGGACACACCTCGAATATGTGCGGCCATCTGGCACGTAACTATCCATAGTGTGCAGGGCTGCGGCAGAAATAACGGTCGCTTGACGTAATCACTAGTATGCTCGTAGGATAGTGCACCACCGAGTGCGAGCCGAGCGACGCCAGTTCTTTGGATGTTGGCTGCCTCTAATCCCCTTCTCCCAGTTGTCTCTTTATGTGTTTCGCCTTCCTCGATCGCGCCTTCTTCCACTGCCTCCCTTCATCCACTTCGAGATACACGATATCACGGAAAATCATTTTCGAGAACGTACCTCGCACGAGATATATCATCGTGACCCCGCTGCCGGCTGCCAGCCGATCGACCACACCTTTCTCAGACGTGCTGGCATTCGTTCCATTGAATATACGATTTTTCCTCGACCAACCGCAGATGACTCGTTAGATGACACTTGCAACCTGCAACGCCAAGATTCCTCGCGTTTTCTTCTTTCAGAAACGTTATTCCTGGCGGAAGCTAGGAACCTCGCAGTCTTACGATGCGATAGGGTAATGTAATTGGATGGCGAACGGAAACGTCGGCCTCGTGACTCGCTATCGGCAAGGTGTAGTGGTAGCTTATTGGAACATTCTGGAAACACTTGGGTAAAAACTGGTATTGTTGGTCGATGAACGTCGTATACGCACGGGGAGTTTAGTTAAGCAGCAACCATCGTTTAGTTGCAATGAAACTCTTGCTCCACTTGGATAAAAGCGTGCGTCGTGTTACTTAGTTGATTTTGCTGATAAGATTTTAGGCAGAATATATCTACGTACATTATATTGGTACATATAAGGTCTATATAGTATTATTGCGATATTCAAGTGTCCGTTGCATTTACATCTAGCGATACCAACAAGGAATCTTTTGATATAGAACGAACACGTTTCATATTGAGTTAGAGTTTGTTACTGTCCATTAAAATAACGAGAAGTGGTACAAAAGAATTCGTAATCTGTGAGTAAAAGCTAGAAGAAGAAGATTGTATTTCAGACGAAGAGAAATTAAGAAAATACTCGAGACGGTATCGTAATTCGAGTTATAGGAATCGAAGGATTAATGCTAGAAGATTGTGTTTTATTATTTCCAAGCAAATTAGCTTACGTTTGTCTCTTTAACTCCTTGACATACGAACGAAACAGGACCATTTGACATCGCTAAACATGAAATTATGTACAATCCTTCGCGTCCCAGAGACGTCAACGTCTAAAATGACATACGAGAGAAATGACGTCTTCCAGACGTCATTGTGTGCTAAGGGGTTAAATTACAATCAAATTGCTTTTAACTAATCTTCCGTTTAATGCTTCGAATACACGAATACGATAAATGTAGATGATGTATGAGCCGTTTAGGAGCCACATTAATCAACTTTATAAATTGGAAAACAGAAAAAGGTGATGATGTTGCAAACATTAATTTTTAAATTTCTCTTAGAATTTCCTGTTATTTGTCATCTTCCTATTATAAATGAACTCACGGAAGTAACTAATTTGTTTTTCGAAAATTCAACATTAATCACGTACTCGTGCAATGAAATTAAGAAACGGATACAAAGTGATCGATTTGTCTTGCAGGAGACTCATACGTCCAAGTTTAGTTTTACCGAATTCTGCATTGGAAACAACCTTATCGAAGACAGTAAGAATTTGCAAACGAACATTTACGAATGTAAGAATTAAAATTGATAATATAGCGAAAGAGATATGTACGTACTGCGACTACAATACAACGAGCTAGCTTTTGCAAGGTGAGGCTGCCAACCGACATTCGATGTGTCCTATAATTGTTAGATATCTGGCTGTCACGTTATACGAGAAAGTTGCTTCCTCATAGACGGAGATACGATATCGGAGAAAATCATTTTCGAGACCGTACTCGAGATAAATCGTGACTCGACTATTGCCTGGCCACGCCTTTCTTAGACGTGCTGGCATTCATTCAGTCTTGAAACAGCTTGCAGAAGTTCATAAGGTCGTTGGGTGATACATGCGTCCAAGCATGCACCCGTGTCACGAGCAAATGTATTGCGTAACACTTTGTCTGTCTGAAAGTTACATGAAATTAGCAATAAGTAATCGGATCTTCCCGTTTTCCAATTTATCAACAATTTTTTATGTCTTTCTCTGGATCGTATTAATCTTATATTGGTCGTACGTCTTCCGGATTGTAGATACGTTGCTTCTATATATGAAAGAAGAAAATATTAAATAAGATTCTTGCAAGGAAATAATGATTTGGAACAGTTTTTTATCGATCATTATAATAGACCATTGCAATAAACCATTCTAATTTTCTGACAGAATATTTTCTAGATTATTATTATCAACCTAGCATAATCGTTATTAGCATTGCTATTATTCGAAATCTACGTCTAACATTATCTTCATTTCATTAAATTCGTCTCACTGACGTCCAATAATATAAAGAAATCATCTGCTGCAAGGTATTTGAATTTCGATTCGAATTGAATTTTTAACGCTGCATAATACGTTGTATGTTGCATCGTGTAAATGCAGATACATATGTGTATTTATTTATCTAGCTTGTGTGTACAATTTAATTTGCCTAATAGAAAGTTTATTTATTTCACTCGATCCAAACAATATTTGTAACTTATGCATATATGAATTAATTTGCATATCGTATTCAAATTGTTAATTTGTATAAATCCTTTCTTGCCAATCTTAAAATAAGCTTCTCTATCGTACTCTAATTCTTGAAATACTATTTGGAACAATATATCATCCAAAATGAAACGTTTGTAAGAAACAATTGAGCGAGAAAAGAATAACGATTCGTGTTAATATTAAGCGTTACACTACACGTTAACGTATATAACTTAGTCGATCGAAATAAATGGCATAATTCTAGCAGTAACGGCAATGATTAAACTCGCCAGGATTTTCTATCTACTACCACTTGTATCATTACTACGTGCTTACACGAGATACCTTGTTGCGTACAGGCTTTCTCAACACCTGTTTGTTATCGAATGCGGATCTCGTACTAGAGATTCTATATCGCGGAATAATGCTTTCATAGTCGAACGTGAAATATATTATATCGCAAAGCGGCTGAACCAATACGTAACTGCTATTTACAGTCAGCCACGAAGGTCTACATACATCTATAGAGTTTGCTTCATCCGACTTATCAAAGAAACTAAAAATACACTTTGCCATAAAATTATTTATATTAGGTTGTCTGAAAAGTGTCTTTTGTTTCATAAGATGATAATAGATGAACAACAATTTCTGTTTTATATTATTTTATCGAATTAGGTGTGATCTATTTCGTTATATTTCTGTTATTATGTTCGTGCATAATTCGATAAATTAATATAAAACAAAAAATATTGCGCGTCTATTATTTCCTTATAAAACGAAAGGAAGTTTTCGCACGATCTAATATTTATGTACGTATCTACGGAATTATTATTCGTGTATTTCTAAAAGAAATTTAAGAAATTAATATTGGAAGTCTTGGTATAAAATTACATAAAAAATTACAAAACCTTTAACTGTTCCAACATTAGGAACATAGCAGCCAACGTTATTATTGTAATTAAGAAAAATTTATGGAATAAATCGTAGATTTATACCTACTATAGTTGAAAGAACTTCGTATGATAATTGTTTCAATTGAATTAAAACTAAAATTTAATTTATGGACGATTGGTTAAATACTAACGTTATGATGTCATTCTAAATTGTACAATTTATTATTATTTTCTTAAATTCATTGAATGTCTGAATAAGAAGAATTGAATTTTTAATTGTACTAATTATATACTAATATATATAACTAATTAACATGAATTTCCATTTATACTAATAATTATGCTTCTAATCAGTTTAATTTTATAGATAATATCAATTAATCGATTAATCATTTTTCTATTGTATTTATTTAGTTCAACTATTATAATATTATATTATAATAAATTCTTTATTAATATCTTAATCATAATTGAAATTATAAAATATATATTAATACCTAAAAATTAAAGAATGAAATTGATCGTGATAAACTTATTTGAAACATTTGATCCTTCGAGTTAATCCATTTGAATTCCGCAAAATTGGTTTTTATTATTGTTCCGATATTATACAATTACCGAATGAAAAATAAATTACACGAATTGCGTTCGTACACCTCTATATATAAATTTGTATAGTTAAATTAACAAATCCATACGAATGAAACGAAGAATGAAACGAATATCTTTGCTCATAAATATACGTATATGAAAATTTAGATCACACTTTTATTCGTTTCGCTTCAATTTAAAATCATTTTGACGGCAATTTAACAAAGTGTACCGTATTTAGTAACATAGAGTTTCTTGTAGATAATTTTGGTATTTACGTGTATTTCTTTTAAACATGTCAGTACCGTATTCTCCGTATTTGGATCGATATGAAATTCTGCATTTGAAAAAATTGCAATAAAACCTGTTCGTATTCAAGTAAAGCAAGGTTGTATTGAAGTAACTAGTACTTTTTATGAATTGAGAAAAATCTGCGACGAAAGTAGATTAGTAATTAAACGACGCTGTTCTCATAATAGACTTAATTATCTCATGAAATTCTTTTCATTATCCCATTCTCTAATCTTTTTTACGCGTTTAAAGCGCATTGTCCAGTATCTCATTCGATTATCATATAAAAGGCTTACATCTCTGCCCAAAATATCGTTTAATAATGCTTGCTACTTTCAAGTGTAATCGTCTAATTTTAAGTCTACTTGATATTATACGTTAATTTATTTCAAGCAGCTTGTCCTATACTGTCGTTTAAAATCAAATTACAAATTTCTTTTATCTCTTTTATAAATGTTCCTAATACATATACTGCGCATAACATACGTATTGATACGATTTGCTTTCTGTTATTCTTGTTATCTTACCTCGTCCTCCGCCTCGATTATCATTTTCCTTCATTTTGTATTTAATTCGAATGGTTTCCTAAATGAGGATGAGATTAATACATTTTACGAATCATGTTATTATCGTCTCGTTCTCGCTTAATAATACAGACACGAGCAGAAAGAGAAGTTTTATGATTCGCAACTTCCAGTTAGCAATTTTCCGAAAACGAAACCTCGAAGAAAAAAATGCTATTCTTTTTGTCGATTTATTTTTCCACGTAAAATTGCCGACCGGTTGTATCGCGATTTTTGGAGACACCCTGTACAGGTACATTTTCATTCCAAAGCCGTGTTAAAATTTCCGACTGCAAACATAATATGAGAAGAATATTTCGAAATTAGAGGTTGTCTCTGAATAAATATTCCTAATTGGCGTTAAAATTAAATACATATATTACATGGAAATAGAATTTCACCGTAAAACCATGTTAAAATTTCTATCTGCAAACATATATATAAATATGAGAAGCATGTTTCGAAATTGGAGATTGTTTAAAACTGCAGATAGTCCATTGAGTTCAACTTTAATTCACCGTGACCGGACAAGCACGGGACTTTGTAATTTAATTGGTACAATTGCAGGCATAAGCGATTCGTTTACACATTGCTGCTCATTTGCTGGTGCTGTTATGGGAATTAACCGATTCCAATAAATCGTGCAGGATAGCGAGCTCCGATATAATTAACGTTACACGCAGTGCACTGTGTGCAACTGACCTCGGTAAATACATATAACAGAATTGTGTTACATAGAAACCACTTGACGATCTTTCCAACCGCGTATATCTTTCCAAAAGAATATGTACATTCAGAATGTACTGAAATAAATTAAATTACGTTAGATTAAATAAATTAAATTAAATTAAATTACATTACATTAAATTAATTAAATGAAATTAAATTAATGAATCAGATTTTAAATATCATCATTCACTGGCAGTAAAGATGCAGCCAGAAATTTAATATCGACACGCTTGACACCTGGTACCTCCGATCATTTGCACCTCAACAATGCGCTTCACAAAGTAACAATAATTTATCATACCGTTACAAATATTTCACTATAAAATATATATTACGTACAAATTAAGTAAGTTAATGAAGCACAGCAAAATCAAGTAACTTATCTTGCGCAGTTACGAATCCATAAGAACACATAAGAATCCTAAAAAGATACAAGATTATTTCGTTTATTTCGGAAATCTGTTTATACCAGATCTCACTCACGATTACGCTTTTATGTTTCAGGTGAGTTTACCTGAAGAAGTTCACGAACCGCGTATCGTTCAGTCGCTTTCGCCGCAGGTAAGTGTGCCGTTTCTCTCATAAACTGTCCACATCTTCTTCGTTTTTCGACCCGAGACAGTGGACTGTGCGCGAAGAAAAATCAAATAGGAGCCATGTAAATTGCCAACGACCGATTGCGCAGCGAAACCTTCCAGGCAATTCGAAGTGGTTTATTGTCATCTGACGCAGTATACATATGTATACCGAACGTTCATTCGCGTAACAAATGACGTTGCTCGTTGCCTCGCCGGATGTCACTCGGTATCAGTTGAACGAATCGTTCACCGGCCGTACACACTGAGATTCCACGTGGTGAATTCGTTACGAATTCCTAAAAATGTACATACACTTCCTGACATTGACGACAAGCACGACAAGAGCGCGGGTCGAGTCCCAAAGGCGTGGATGCTACATGCCTCTCGATAAATCTCGACGCACAATAGCGGCCAACCTCGCAACACCTACATGATATGACTTACATACAAGATCTCTAGAGGGATTGAATTCGAAGAAGAGAGACGAGTTCTGATCTCGTATAACGATCGACTCCGTGTTGACGCTATGGAAATGAAAATTTATCTCCCACGCAGTTATGAAAATTTCAATAACCTTACAAATTTTTATTTATTATTATTTATTTATTTTATTTACGGTCCACCGTCTTTTTATCATCATCAGCGTTTAAATATAGCACGTAAGAAAAATGCATAAAAGAAGCAAAGCGTAGAGTAGAAAAAGTTATAAACTTAAATAATAGTATGTTCGAACATGTATGTTCGTATATAGTAAAATTGCAGTACAGTACGGAACAATTAAACAATTAAAGTAAATCTGAATTAACGTGATACACCAAATAACAGCGTATGTTAGAAGGGTTAGAAAAAATCGATAGCTTTCGACAAATTAAATGTATTTCGTAAAATTGTGCTGTTTCTTTGCGTCGCTCTTCCTTTGAACTACACTATTTGGTGTATTCGGATATCTTCTTTCATTTTTACGTTCCTGGTATTATATATCTTTCGTTGATCTTTGTAATATATCTTTGTAATATCCTCTCGCAGTGAAGTTGGACTTGGCTACGGATTTAAGATTATTATAGCAAAAGATTTCGTTTTATCTTCTTGGATGATCTTAAATTTTTCTAGTTTCTCTGCGATCCGATTCTATATTTTTCTTCAATTTTCGAATCTAACGCCTAGCGTACCATTTATTTCACTCACGTACTCGTTCCCTTTTATGCGTGTAATTTATAGACAACATTTTCTTTCAGTACCTTGCCCATAAAGAATTTACGAGATGCTATTTACGTACCACATAAAACTGTCGTTGATACCTCGTATTTCGTTCTCTTCTTTTTTCTTTTACAGTTTCCTTCACTCTGAATCATCGATTCTGTTAATCAAGCGTCATTACATTTCGAAATTCTGCTTCTGCTCGCATGTACCATACAAATTCTATTATAATTATAAACTATTACTGCCATATTTTGGTATCAGTCTGTTCGCAACTGATTAATAGATTTTTTTTTATTTGGGTGTATTTTACAATCAATTTTCGTTGAGAATTTTAAGTAAATCTTTCTGGCGTGGTACTATGACATAATTAATAATTGTTTATAGTATGTTTGATTCTGGTTGAATCTAATGCTTAGATCTAAAGTCTTTTTAATCTGCGGATCTGACCCGTCGTGTCAAGTAATTGGGTAATTAGTGGGTTTTGGTGGTTGTTAACTCTTATGTTATATCTTTTACTGAATTTACTGATTAGTAGTGGGAGTACTGTTGTACCTGTTTCTCCAATTTAAGAACTTTACGTTTAAGAACTCTATTCTTGATAAATAATACGTACAAAGTGTTTCGCAACTAGTTGTAAGCGGAATTGTTTCTTTAAAATAGTTGGAGAAGTGGAAGAAATGTTCAAGAGACCAAACTAAATGGTGTTACGTAAATATGTACATATATTCTCAATGGAATCATATACCAAGTTAGTACGTAATATTACGTTTACCGTATAGACATTAAAAATAAATTACACGCTAATATCAGGTTACTGTGGGTTATATCCGCATTGAACTTTCTCCTTAAAATACATCTGCAAATATATGTTCTTTCACAGTGTTGAAATTGCATCCGTGCGAGTGATTAATATTTGGAATATTCCTATACTTTTTTCTTAGAATCGCGCTTTTTCTTCGCAAATTGCAAACGAAAAAGTGCACATTTTGTCTGCAACATGTACTTCTATCGTAACTTGCAATTACATATCCGTGTCAGGATATGCGGATTGTACGAATCCTCGTGTGAATTATCATTATAATCTGTCATCATAAATCTAGAATCGCGTCATTGCAATATACAAGCATATCAGATTCGATTTTCTCGAAAAGCAAGCGCAGTACGAAAAGACTTTACCGTAACCGTACGCTTTCTTCGAGTTCTACACGTAAGAGAAGAGGAGCAGAAGAAGGTTCACTGGAAGGCAGACAATAATTATTATTCGAAGCGACGATTTGTGTCGCGGTCAGGGCCGTATACCGAAGATTGATATTACGGTTGTGCCGACAAATGGCTACGATTCGTCCCTTGAAAACCGTAATACGCGACTGCTTGGTTGCCTGCCGGGGTTCATGTGTCCTGTCGTTTCACACGAACACGTATGTTAGTGCATATATTTTGCTCACATAGACCGACACACACCTATAGTGTCGTGTGTGCGATTGTATATAAATATACACGGTCCTTGACAAAGAGTCTGCCGTGCTGCTGCACATGCATGCACACGCCGCTGAATGTGACTCCTGGGTGGTAGATCGTAATTACCATAAGTCGTGAAATATGACTTCATGATGACGCGTCCGTACGACAAATGGAACAGCCGGTGGTTGGCCGACCGGTAATGCCAACTGACGTTGGACCACTTTCGTTTTGTTTGCCTCGTTCGTGCAGTCCACATCTAGCGAAGGAATCCGCCCTGAGCATTCTGTGGCTGTTGTTCTCTTGCAAACGCCAGATAACGCGCTGACGCGACCTTTCAAAATTCATTGCACCCGAACGAGCCCATTTATTTCATCATCGACATCGTCTCGGTACTGGATCGAACTCTGCGCTGGGTTATGAGCGCTATAGTTCCCGAAATTTAGAATGCCGCTTTCACGGCATCAGACAGTGGATCTGAAATGTAAAATTTTAGCTTCTACGAATCATGCGTTCGCAGGATATACTATACTACTATTGTATACTACTGTGCACGAGTATTCTTGGGGAGATCCTGAAATAGTAGCAAACGAATCGTCTTCAGATAAAAGAGTTCTTTAATCTAATCTTCATACGTATCGAGCTGGTGCATAAGTTGACGCGGTTTTGCTGAGAATGTGAAAAGTTCTGTTTCTTTTTTTAAACGTTCGATACAAATTCATCTAAAATGTATCCTCCGCCGTTATTTACCACTTGTTCCCAACGTTCCGGTAATTTTTGAATTCCTCGCTTGAAGAATTCCGTGGTTTTTGAAGCAAACTAGTCACCCAACCATTTTCGCAGTTGCACGTCGTTGTGGAAGGAAACATCGTTTAAACCATTTTCGAGAGAACGAAAAAGATGATAATCCGTTGAAGCGAGTGAATAGGATGGTGGAGAACTTACCACGTTAGGTTTTGAAGCATTCCTTTCATCAAATTTACCTCGGAGATGTTCGTGTTTGTTAATCTCCATATCTTTTGGACAATTAATCGCTTTGTTATTGGCACGAAATAAAGAAATATACGATCATATGTATAATAAAAGAAAACTGGAGCTCTCGGATGAACATAGACTGTAAGACACTTCTGCACCAAACTATTGGTTCGTCGATATCGATAAAAACAATAACAAAATTAATTAGAGTAAATAAAATCGATAAGATCGAGATTATTATTACTATTATTATCGATAAAAGGAAAACGTTGACCTCGGCAATAGTTTCAGACAATATGTAATATATAATTGAATTTCCTTTCCTTTTTTGTTACCTATGATATTGTTGCAGAGAGAATTGGTCATCTGACTAATTTCGGAATTTTTCCTCATACTATGTGCTTTATATAATACCCTACGTATTATAACATTTTTCCTTATCACGTCGACTGCCATGAAACCCGCATTCGGGTGTCAGCAAAGTTTCCGATGGGGCCATGAAACCCACATTCGGGTGTCGCTTATTTGACTGCTTGCGAAGGATCGTCGCAGGTATTTGAAAGGATATTCCAGAGGAAATCATAAAACTATTGAATTGTTATAAAAGAAATACGAAAATGGTTTATTAAAAAAGTTATTTACTCGCATTACTAAAATATCGATGGCAGTACCTAGCAGAGAACGTTTGGTACTGCGGCACGCGTGGCCTGACGAAGTATTCAGTGAAAACACACGTGGCAGTCAACGTGTTATAGGTAAGACAATATTTATTTCGATCAATTAGTCGATCAATGCAACATGTCTGGCAGCTTTAACCCTTTCGCTACGGAGCGCCTGTGACAAAATGTGATAGTTGCGAACGGAGCGCGTTACGGAGTAGTTGACACTGAGCTACGGAACGCTACGAAGTAAGTAGAAGTCGTTTCTTGTTCTCTAAATTTTACGATGATATTTATTATATTTAGTAATATCATTTTACTTTATAAAATATAAAAATCAACCGTTCGAGGCATGCAGCGTTGCCAGGTACTCGATTAACAAAAGAATCTCATATATGAACGTATGAACGTATACGTACGCTCTTCGTACCTCAGCGCCCACTTTTCCAGAGCGTATATATACGCTCTTCCTATATGAATGTTCATTCTTCCAGGGCGTATATATACGCCCGTCGAAGCGAAAGGGTTAAAGACAACACGAACGCATTTCGTACACGTTAGATCACCTTATACAAAGACTTTACTCTTTCGAGGTTCTGGGCCAAGCGCTATACAGTTTCTCACAGTCTCTTTACCAAAAAGACCAACGTCTACCTCACTCCGTGGTCAGATCCTTTGGACAAAGTCTCTGTTCTGTGACAATACGATGTCGCTTTCCTCCAGTAAACTATCTCACGCATTCTGCAAACCAGCGCCATTCGAAATTATCTGCCAGGAGACAAGCGTCGTCCCCGCAATCCTCTTAACGAACACGTCGCGCTCTTCATCTTTTAGGCTGCTAGTTTCTTTAGACTATGAAAAGACGCGAGCCTCTCATAGTCGACTTTTTGACGTCGTGCAATTTCTTCGATGATAAACGGACACGTTAAACCATACAACGACTGACAGGAGAAACAAACGCGATTTCCACCGTGGACACCACTGTTTTAAACAGTTATATCCGAGTTTCCAAACATTCACACGTGCATCCTACCGAGGTCCTTGCTGAGACCTCGGCCCAGTTATAAATTACGACAAACATCTGCCATAATGTCGCATATAGCAAATAATGATCGCAATAAGAAAATGCATCGTCGTTGACGTATGATGCAGCAAAATGAGTCTCTTACGTATCTATTAACTGGACTAGCCAGTGTTCTCAAACCGGCATAAAATTTCCAACGAATTGACGATGACCGACAAAGAGAATATTTTTTAGTGATTACGAGGAAAATTAAGTAAGAAAGCGAGTACACAAAGCGAGTTACGTGGCACGTTATCTGACTGGCCAAGCTGAGCCTGAAAGTAACACGGAACTCGGACTTGTCTTTCGTGGACTGGTTTATTGCAATGTTCGGCTGTATGATAATGCAACGTAATCGGATTAGACCGGTAAATGTATTGCCGGCGTATCTCGCAATTTGCAGCTGTACAATTTACAAAAGTGCATGTGACGTAAATGCAAATTACATTTGTCTTTGCTCGTTCAATGATTTTAATACGTGTGCAGTGCCACATTACGCGATGTTCCCGACGCGCTCGTCCGTTTTAAATTAAATTCATTAGCCGGTCCAAATCTTCCTCGCAAAATTCCGATACTTTTTAGTATTCAGAAATAACTAGGAAATCAGAATTTCTGGATGTTCTTACTTTTTTTTTTTTTATTAAGCTTATTGGAACTTCTTTAACAGGTTTATATAATTATGGAAAATTAATTGAATACGCTGTTACATTACAAAGTTTGTACAAATATTAAGTGCAGAAATTAATTCGATAGCTTTTATGGATCAGCTTGCCATTTATTTATCAGTTTATCTTTCGGATCAGTTCCATTTTCTTACTATTAATTGAAAAGCAGAACTTATTTATTAATATTTATTGATATTATGCTTAAGTTATATTATATAAAATCCTAAGAACATTTAAATTCGAAATGCATCTACAGCTCATTGTTTGTAGAAGCACCGAATTAATTTCTCTACCCAATACATTCGTTTAAACTGGAATATTACGTTTTCTAGGATTTCTTTATACCTTTTTTAATGAATGTATTAGATTGTCCGGAAAGTGTCTTTCTTTCGCAAACGTGTTTTTTTACAACTGTGCACCTTCATACAAAGCGTGAAAGCAAGTCTGTGAAATGTCACGGTACTTATCACAACAAAACAAAATGGATCGTACGTAATTCGACAAAATAATATAAAACAAAAAACGTTGCGCTTCTATTATTTCCTCATAAAACGAAAGAAACTTTTCGGACAACTTAATGTTACATATTTCTAATTTCATTTTAAATAAATGTTACAAATATTAAAAATGAAAGGTATCTAATATTAAACATCTATTTGTAACAATATTTGCTCTCTACTATACTTACTATATGTACTTGTCTATGTATGTATTGTAGTACACACTAGCTTCTACATCTCAATTCGATGAAATATACAAATTTTAACGATTTGGAGAATCTGCATGAAAAGCTGGAAACTTATTTAACAAATTGACTTCTGTGATTCCTCAGCAATGGTTCAACAAGTTAATCACTTCCAACGTTTGCATAAAACATAACGTATAAGATAAAAATGATAAAATCTGTGTCCCTTCGTCAAAGTTTCCCTTTTTCTTGCTGCCTCTAGAAATTGAAACAAATGTAAAAATGAAATTTTTGCTGTTCGTGGTTATTTTATTATAGTACATGCATATATTTAATGTTCCTATCATTCTGCCATTACCTGGTAATTTTTCATTTTAAAAGTCACTTAAAAATGAAACGCGCATTCTGAATGCAGACTCGAGTATCGTTATTTTTATACTTTTGATTGGAAAGAACAATGACACGTTACGTTATAAATATCTTTTCCTAAATTACCGAAATAATTGATCTAGATGAAATAAATAAAATTTTTGTATGAATTAAACGCGATATGCAGAAATTATCAAGTGCATTGAATTATTAACGTAGATGTGCACGTATGTTCATAAATTTCCCGTTAATTATCCTCAAGGAAACGAAGAAAAGAAAACGGCGTAACCATAGTAGGGAAGAGTTCTCTCTATCTCTGCTTTCCTTGCCACTTTTAACAGAAATCTTTGCTTTCTTTTCTTTTCTTTTGCAAAGGAAAACTTTCAGCTGGTAGCGAAACGAAGAAACGTTCCGACGACACTTCTCTCCATTATTCTGTATTTTCTTTTTAAACTGAGCTCCATCGTCTATTATTTGATTAACGTTCGGTAAATGTCCATTTTAAAAACACTATTAATGGAAACTTTTAAGGAACATTTATGCAAAGATCGATCGACTGTAAGAAATAATCGTCGAGTTTGTCGTACAATGTCGTACGATAATACTAAAAGTTTGAAAATGATCCTTTTTGAAAAACCTTTAAACAAATTATGTTAACAATATTAACAAGAAGATATAGAAATAGTTGGCGATGCAAAAGTATGGCGGTGATTTGAGTAGTCCAATAAAAACCGATTCAAAGCGAAATAAAACCAAATCTATAAATTCGCAGTCGACAAATATTCGTAATAACACATTTTTACAATTTTTCATGTCCTTATTTATTTTGCATTAAGTGCAATTTAAATATTGAGATTGCCTCTTTCAATTCTATAAACTTCCATTCCAACTTGACTGTTGAATTAAACTTCGATTCCAAAATGTGTAAAATCTGCAAGTTCATAAGATCGATATATACCGCCGATTATCTCGAAGGCAAAGTACATAAAATTTTGTAGTCTTTGTTAATTCTGAAACGAATTATCATTTTGCAAACTTAAACTAATAAAGTGCGGCTATTTTATGTTCATGTCTTACGTAGGGTACAGTTTATTTATAGAAGTAGTTTTGCATCGATCGAGTTAGCAGGCATTCACCAAATTGATGAATAGATTACATCAACGTACCGGGTGTTAGAAAAGTCTGGAGGCATATAAACCTACAATAAATCTACAGATCGAAAAGTCTCAAATATTTTGAGAAAAATATTTCAGAGCAAATGTTTTCAACGTTTTAAACGTTCCGTTGAACTGTCCTATCCGTTTGATATTTGATATTAATAATAATTAAATACCTACAATAATTACTGTCTTTGTTACAAGAATCTCGTAATCCTTGTCAAGATCCAGTAATTTCGTTAAAGTTAGAGAAATGAAAGGATCAGGGAGAAGATCGAAGGTTTAATCCTAAATCAAGTCAGCTCTAGGAAAACGTAAAGGAGGAAAAGCGTATAGTAATCCGCAATGATAGATATATGTGGCGAAGGTCCACGAATCTGCGAGAGTTTGATCTTAATCCTTGTGTTAGCAAAGCGAGTATAGTTATCCAATATCGAAGGCTCACAGCATATGAAAGGTGACTGTAAACAGCTTAAAATTTTCATTAGTTGTCGGCTCTTGCTGATCGTAGCATACTGACGTTCTTAGGCTAACTGGCATATTCTTGTCTAATCATTTTCTCCAGTCACCTTAAATATATTGGGTCGAACGGAAAATTCGTTCCGTCTTTACGGACAAATTGCACGATCTCTTCTTTTCTTCTCGTGCATCGTTTTCAATTTATACTTGTTAGAATTTAATCTTAAAGTTAAGAGAAATAATCTGTGGAAGACACAATGTTTGTGTTAAAATAATATTAAGTGATATTTATTAAACAAAACTACAGAACCAAATGTATTTAAAATATAAGTGAGTGATGGATTGTTGACAGTTGGCCAGTTACCCTCAGACTGACTGTAGGTAGTGACCAATGATCCCTTAAAGATTTTGAACCCCACTCTCTATACAGTAATGAGTATGACCTGTGTAAGTGTCCTGTTCAAATGCCTGTGCAGGTGTCTGTATAAGGGTATTTGTATCTATGCGTGTAATATCGTTGTATTCCAACAATACTCTATTCCTTTCCACGACTTTTCACCATCTTTGTGATAATTTCGTTATTCCATGGGCACAGAATTGTTCAGTCTTCTGGAGGAGAAGAAACGTTCCAACTCGTCCTTTTAATTTTTCAAGCTAGACAAGCTCTTATGGTCGAGGTAACTTTGTAACTAGCGGAATAAGCGATAATCTGAGCGTGCAAGATGGACAGAAGATGGCAAACTAGGTACAACATCCCATCCGAGTTGCAGGAAATTTTGTCCTGGGACGATCGACACGCGTGGTCTTGCGTTGTCTCGGTGAAACATATTCGAACTCGCGCCAAACCAACGAAAAACAAGTATTTCGATAAATGTTCGTCTTACGTTCCACAGTTGACTGTTACCTAATCAACAACACATTCAACACCAGATTAGATCAATTAAATCGAGATCAATAGCCGTTGTTCCAACTCCGATTCATCTCTCTACGAAAAGAGGAAACAGACTTTCAGTTTAACCCAATACGATAGAAATAATTCCATTATCGTTATCGATAGACTGCGCATTTGTATGTATTTGTAGAAAACGTGAAAATTACACGGAATGTACATAATACGAAAGATCCTTTCTAGACATAGTAAAATTGTATAACGACTTTACTATGCAATCTTTTTGTAATTCAGTAGTGGTAATCTTCTCAATGCCAAGGGCTTTGTTTGTGTTGCAGGTTGTAGCTAGTTTATGGAGTTGGGGAGGATTTGGAATGGGCACTTGCAGGCAGGACTCTAGATTTATCGTGCGTTCATGCCAGTCGTACACTTCCTTCTCACAAGGTGTGGACAAATTGTGTGCATTGTTGTGACCTTTCTGGAATATGTTTGCTAATGGTGTTACCTTGTCGTTGTCTTGGACGACTTGTCTTTGTCTCCTAGGAAACTCTATAATATCAATTCGTTCGTTTGCTGCAACACTTACGTAAATAGAAGAATCACGATTTTAGAAAAAACAAGTTTCAACGATGATCTGTGAATGAATTGAAATCTGTGATGATGCTTTAACGACGTTGAATTTTTAAAGTTCACTCGTAGGACTCTATCAGCGGAAAGCACAAGGAACAACTGGTATTTCTGTACCAATAACTCAAAAGCTAGCAATTTTGTAAATGTTACGTCGTTGTTGCAAATAGTAAGCGAATTGAATGTTTCTGTTAAAATTTGAATCGTCCTATTGGAAGCATATTCCAGAAGCTTCTATCACTGCTTAATCAGTTTTCACACGAAAAGAGAAGAGCGTCAAAACTCTTGGCACGTGCAAATGAATGCCATTTTCTTTTCAGAAGCCAACTATCCTTCGGGCTACTCGACTGCCTGTTCTTTCCTCTTCTGGGCTTCTCCTTTCGTTTCTTCCTTCATAGTCTGCTTTATTTCAGCTGAAACCAACTATATAGTAGTCTTACGCCGTAAAATATTCACGGATGGTGTATACTTTGTATAGTTCTCGCGCAATTTCATAGCACAAAAGTTTTAAGTAAACAAGTTTTGCAATCGCTCTTCTGCGGCCGGAGCTTTCGAAAAGTATTAGAGTCGTCGATACAATCTTACTAACTGCCTTATAACTTTATTATCCAAGAAGCAGTTCCGCGCATTTTCTTTCCTTTTAATTCACTTATCTCGGTATTTCTTTATTCTAATTGTCTTTTCTTCAGTTTCAAAGTTTCTGTTCGCTCGATTTTTGTTATACAAACTGTCACGATCTTTGTCTCAACATTATACACTGTTTCAATTTCCTTTTTCCAAATTGAAAATACAATTCGTTCTGTTCGGAATATACTTAGGGAGTATTTAATAATTCGATAAACGTTTTATTTTTATTTATTAACGTACAAAATATTTTATATTTGAAACGATATAGTTTCTGTTCGCTCGATTTCTGTAATACAAATTGTCACGATCTTTGTCTCAACATTATACACTGTTTCAATTTCCTCTTTCCAAATTGAAAATACGATTCGGAATATACTTAGACTACTTAATAATTCGATAAACGTTTTATTTTTATTTATCGATGTACAAAATATTTTATATTTAAAAAGATATGTATTTGTTGAATTTAATATACAGTAACAATCGCGGAGAATAAATCGTAACAAGCATAGATTAGCATAAGAGGCAATGTATTTCGTGTTATTTCAATGTCATACACATTTTGTTCATTGTAATTTCATATTTAATATCCACCTTGTAAATCTCTCTCAGACAAGATTTGCAAATATTTTCCAAAATAGATATTCAAGTATTTGTACCAAAAATAATCATTTGAATAATTTTGCAAACATACACTGCTGTTATTTTTCTATTTCTTCACATGCACAATAGTAATTACACATATACAGTTTGAAAAAGCATACTTACGCAAGGTTTCCTTAATCGAAAATATCTTAACAAAATATTTGCAATTATTATTAATATATAATTTATTTGTATCTTTTATCGAATAACATTGATACACAAAATTTGATAGGTTCTAATCTACAATCTACAATCTTCTACGATCATATTTTTCAACAATTAAAACAAAAATTAGATGCATTGATAATTATCGCGTCTATAGCATCTTACGAACCTACAGTGTGTCCTGATATTAAACGGACAAGATCTTAGTCTACACATAAAAAGAAGGAAAAAATGTCCTATAAAGTTCGTCGGGAAATGCTTCATTACAAACTTACAATACAAATTTTGTACGCGTGAAACAAGCAATTACGCATTTTCTACTAGAACACGCACAAATTCCACGCTGTTTATCTAATCTGTGTAGATTCCTTCTCCAATATCCTTAGCTGTATTCTAACGTTTTTACCAGCAGTTATTCCTCAACTATCGTCAAAATTGGCATCTTGTATCAAAATGCCAAGAATATTTGCCAACGCTGAAAGAATACGCTGATATTCATTTTCTATACGATGTGTATAATTCTGTAACGAAACGTTTGCTCACAAACTTCCTATAAAATTGTGTTATATTCTTTCTTTCTTCTTACGCGAAGATTAACACTTTGACTGCCACGTCGAAATCTCACGTTTCGCTCAGGACACCACGGGAGTATTTTTATTATTCAAATCATATAATGGCAAATAATAAAAAATTGATGATGTAAGACAACATTCTTCCCCAATACACCGTTTATCTTATTGGTGGTCACGGGTGACGCCTTGCTAACAGTTGATAGCGACATTTTATAACAAGGTTTCGTTTATTTCAACAAACCATTCGCATTGGTTACTTCGTCGTAAGCAAAACGTGCAGAATATATTGTTGAAACGTGTAGAAGATATTAGTAAACAGTATTATGATTATTTTTATGATTTCGACGAAACATTCGGTTGAAATGGTAGAGCTCTGCGAAAAAATTATGTTTGTGATAGATCAATGGTAGTGATAGATTATAAGAGAGGAAAATGTGCTGTAGATTTATCAAATCAAATGATAGCATATTCTACACCACATAGAACCTTCAAGTGATATATAAAATTAGCTTCAGAGTTATTGTCAAATACATCAATTTCAAACGCGATGATACTCTATAAACAAGCAAGAAAAACAAAAATCAAGGTATCAGATTTTAGAACGGCATTCGCAATGTACCTTACACACTACCATTCACCAGAGCCATCAAATATACTTATTCGACAAAGATTGCGAAACGAAATGTAGAAGAAAGAAGGGCAAGCGTACGGAAATTTTGCAGAGAGTGGTATAAAAAAAATGTTAAACAGTTAGGGTCAAAAATTGCTAAGAATCGGATGAAAAAGGTGACCACCTGTTGTCCAGATTGTATCGATGAGCCACATTTATGTTTAAAGTGTTCTAACACAGTGCACCGTTAGATGCAAAATTTGTTCTCATTTTTTTTTTATTGGTGTTCTAATAAAAATGTTTAATTGTCCAATGGGGCACTTTATATTTCAAAGTATCTTCCATTTATCGATTATATTGAAAATCCCCTAACTGTCAATTTTCATACAATTTTTACAATTGTAAGAAGTTCAAACGCTCCGGTCACCAATGACCACCGTGGCCACCGTGGTCAAAGTGTTAAACCCTCGCAATTTGGCCGTCCAAGTTCGCCACACTCTGTGTATACGCGATACATTAAAATAAAACGTGGGAACAATGTAGCGTAGGACGAAGAGTCTCAACGACGCTTGCTTCTTACAGTTTTAGCACAAAACAATAGCGTGGCACATTCACGTGACACGGATCGATATTATATTGCACGTCGAAGCTACGATCGAACGTAAGAATCGTAGGTTCGAGGGTGTATTATTAAAAAGTAACGATGCGAAAAGTTAATAATCGACTGGGAATATCGAGGCACGGGTCCGTCTGTGTCGAAGCTGTCGACTCTTGTACGGTTTGATGGGGGAAAAAATATCAACCTCTACCCTTTTCCGGTGACGCGGATATCGAGTGCCAACACTATTCACTGCAAGTCGTCCACCCAGCCGGAACTCACATTTCGAAGCGAATGCGAAACGTCGTCTATTTCCGACCTGAATGTTCTTCCAAGTCAAACCATCTGCCGCAATCGTACTTTCGGCCAAACTTTGAATGATTCCGTCCTCTTCTCTCGAGTACCAATGCACCGAGTATGCGATGAGTTTAACCCCAGCTGATGCACCACTGTTGTTGTGTTCCCGTGTCTGCTTCCTTTCTATTTGAACGATATAAGAAAATCGTTTTCAGAGTACGTTTAATTGTGATTTTCTCTTTTTTTTCTCTTTTTTTTTTTAACGACCGAGAAACCTATATTAAAGCAGCTCCTGAGAGATTATTCTACGTGTAAAATGACGTTCTACAAGTAGAAAATATAGAATAGAAATCGTTTGTAAAATGCTTGATTTTCGAGAAAAATATGACTTGAAAATTTACCATGCGCGTCCACCAGGTCAGTTTCCAGTTAAACACGTTCAAACTGTATTTTATCGAAAACCAGGACTCGAACGAGAAGATTTTATTTTAGATTCGACTTATTTTCACGTGTAGAATAACTGGTCGTTGATTGTTTACTCGTACTTGGACAGTAATTAGCGAAGTTTAAGGTAGTTCTGATGTAAACCTCAGAATTCGAAAGTACTGTGAAATTTCCAGCGAAATTAATTTGGAGCGCAGAAGAGCCAAAGTGTAAAATCTGCAATCGATTCATCGCGTGAGTATCAAGAAATTGTTGAGTCGATAGTTAAGTTGAGGAATTGTTAAGTCGATACATTTTAACAGAATGACACACAAGTCTCGCGGAAGCTAGAAGATCGATCAACTCCACTTTCTATTAATTATTAATCCTTAATTTTATTACATAAGCGCGCGATTAATAGTTTATTCTCAAGAAACAAACGAGTTTACTTACTTCCATGAGCTGATTCATCGGAAGAATAGCATAAATGATAATAAATCCTACTTAAGGTAACAAGTTTCTCAAGAGAATCGATTGTAATGTGCATCCAAATAAAATAAGAAAAAAGATAGTAAGTTTAAAGAATAGTGTTTATAACATTGTCACGTTTTCTACTTTATTTCTGAAACAGGAAAACTATATTGAAAAATTGTACGAAAATTGGCAAGAAATTATATGGCAAGGTCGTGCAGTGAATTTACTAATTTTTGTAAAACTGTTCACGTGACTTTTTTGAAGTGTTAATAAAAAGATAAGTTCACGTGCATATTTATGATAACAATAATAACTTCAGTACACAATGCATGGTATTACGTTACAATACGTAATAGGTTCTTGTCAAATTAAAAGTTAACATGTACTTTTGAAATTCATGAATTTCCGAAATTTAATTCCCTTCAATATATTTCCATTGATTCATATTTAAATTTTTTAAAATTTCAATTTTCCACTATGTTTTCCTCCTGCTATCGTATTCCTATACGAAATGAAAAATATAAATGTGTAGCTGTAGCAATATTGCTCGTTTTTGTAGAGCACTTTTCAATATCTCGATTTATGCGCCACACTTCAAAATTCATTTCTCTCAGAAACAGAGTTTTCATATATTTTATTAATTTTTAGAACACAATCGAAGAATTACAGCTATATTGGACATTTTTGCAAAAAGTTCCTCGATGTTTCGTCGATATGTCGAACTTCGAAATTGATTTTTATCAGGAATATCTTTTACTTTCTACGCGATATTCACTTTCGTTTTCGCTTTTTTATGATGAATCGCGTGTATTTTTTTATACGATCTATAATATAGAAGAATAGAAATAGAAATAGAAATAATAAATAATATAGAAGAATAGAAATTATACAGGCTCAAGTTAGCAACCTCTAAAATAATAAGTTAATAAAATAAAAGTCTTCTAAAATATTTAGAATATTTCATAACAATTATCCAAACTCTTGTCCACGTTATTCTGCACCGAACTGTAATCTTCGTAACCTTTTTTGATCAAAATAGTTTAAAATAAGTTAAAAATTTAAAAATAAGTATTGATAATTCTTATTTCTAGAACTATCTACAGTAACGATTAATAAATGAATAATCATTGTCAAATCTGGTGATAGCTAGGTATTTGTAGTAATAAATTTTTGTAATAGCCAGTCAATTTCGAAACCAGGGCCAATTCGTCGATATTTATTTCATAAAAATATCGCATCTCCATTAAAGTATACCAGTGAATGCTATCGCGAGGAAATTAAAACTTGTAACGCTATTAACGTTAAACATTTGACGCTATTAAAATATCTTTCAAACGATCATTAATAATAATTGTTAGGAACATTAAACACATTATCTTGTGTATTTATAATATAAATATAACACGTTACGTAATGCTTGTAACATACGAACCTACATAATAATACGAATATCCAGATAATCATTACGGAATCAATGACATTCGAATAACAGAAAGTTTGCACATTGCACATGGAAAAGATAAATCTGTGAAGTGAAAACGACGGTATACACCTGCTACTTGGCCATTATAATATTTCATCCAAATTCATACGAAAGGTAAAACCCATACACACGTTCCCAGTATTCTAATATTTACGCATATCCTGAAGTGGATTATCATTATTCGTAAATTGAATTTCCATCGGCTGCACAGACTTCGCACAATCGTTCATGAGCGTTTGAAGATGTTAGCAAACATTCATGGCGAACATCTATCAAGCGTTTGTGTGCTTCACGCATTTCCACCAACTATTCAAGAGTTTCATACACGTTCGTAAACAACTTGCACAGCCGATGAATATGCAACTTTGCATTGCATCAGTGTTTCAGCCTGTTCTCCAATTCGCAATGCTTTTACTATACTGGTATTCGTTTGATAAATTAATACATAGCAACAGAACTACCTGGAATCTTCCGAATGCTACGGTATAAGAACATTCTGCTTTCCAATCAGTCGTATACGCGTCGTCGATGAATATTAACCCTTTGCACTCCGCTGTCCCCTCTCATGGGACATCGTAATTCTAGCATATCACTCGGATGTTCCCTCTCATGGGACATTAAAGTTTATTACTGATTACGGGGAATTAAGTTATTTCAGCGCTACTTTTTGAGACATGCATGTTTCCTTCAAGTTTTCTCTTGAAATGGCACAAGGAATCAAATCAAAATATAGTAAAATTACTGAGATATATAAAATAATGTCAGCGGGTTTTGTGTCAGAAATGATAATAGACGATAGATCAGATAATAAACTACATATTGCCGATGTGGGACAAAGAAAACGGGATTGCATTGTTCGTTCTGACAGGAAAACACCTGGTGGCAGGCGTCAAACGATTTATTATCGTCAAACGTGCACAAATCAACCTGCAATGCATATTGGGCAGTTTTTTAAGGTTTACCACACTGTACAAAATTATAAAAAATAAAATATTGATTTTTTTGCAAATATACGTTTCTCGATCTCAACCAATTCATATAAGTGCAATATCATTATAATACGTTACTTGGTTCAAAACTGTACTAAATAATACGAGGGTCTGTAAATGCACGTTTCTGCCACAAAGTAGCGCCGAGTAGTTGATAGCCAACGTCCAGAATGGTCCGGAGTGCAAAGGGTTAAATTTAACCACTGTAACGGTTATAGTCAAAGTGACCGAAAGTTGCACTATAATAATTAGTAGATTATTTTAACTGATTTTGGTTACGGCTAACCGTTCTAGATGATAAAAGTGTTCTTGCTTACCATTAGTCAACACAGTTGAAAGATTTATCTTTTAATTGCCGATAACCATTATATAAAAGAAAAAATTCTTTTATTATCGATGTTATAGACGAAAGATTTCCCTTTTGATTACCGATAGCCGTTATATGTGACAGAATTTTCTTTGGTTACCGATAGCCATTGAAAATGAGAGGTTTTCGTTTTGATTACCGATAGCCATCGTGCAATGCGAGAATATTTTTAATTTCTGAGCACCTTCAGATATTTTGACTTTACAATCGTCAATGATGAAGACGTCGTTTTATGCAATGCATTTCAGCATTTGCTGGTTAAATACCGCCGGTTCTGTTAACGTTGGCAATCTTTCTGTCTGTTTGGAACATCCTCCTTTGTCTGTTTTATAATTTGAAAATTGGAAGATCCGAAAAATTCGTCAGGCGACAAAATATTTCCATAAGATGTAACAATTACAGACGCCTGTTTTATTGCCGTGTATCGCCTTTCGAAGATGAATCTAATGGAATTGTATTAGGTCGTCCGAAAAGTTTCTTTCAATAGACGCACAACGTTTTCTGTTTTATATCATTTTGTCGAATTACGTACGATCCATTTTGTTATTTTCAGATAAACACCGCGACATTTCACAGACTTGGTTTCACGTTTGTACGAAGGTGCACTGTTGTAAAAAACACGTTTGCGAAAGAAACACACTTTCCGGACAAACTAATAATACACTGTACAATAATACATTGTACTACATTGTACGTAACTATGTCGATTATGAAGAAGCAAATCATTGCAGTTTCATTTAACTGTACTTATGTAATTAAAATACGCGTTGTCAAAACTAAAAAAAGTGTCCCAATACGTCTGAGTGGCAACGCATTATTCGCATTTCTCCAGATATTTGATCGTTTCCAGTTAAACAGCGTGTACCGTATAACGTAACGTAATTTACGTATAAATGAAAATCAAAATGTTAATATAGAATAATATAGGTGTAAATTAATAACGTTAGAGATTGAAGCATATTGCTGTGATTTAGGATTAATATAATTGCGACTGCTGCTGAATCGCTGTTAACTATTCCATCCAACCGAACTTTACCACCACACAGTCGCTCGATCGTCATAGATACATATACATATGTATATATACATATACTTGTGATACACGCGTAGCAGATATGGCCGTGGTTGGAAATACGTGGATAGCTGTAAATACCGTCGTTCGAAGTTTCATAGACTCGCGTCAATGGTGGCAGATTGCATCGAACGTGACGACCCTCTTTAAAAGTCTCTCATGCGAGAACCTGATACGCTGTCCATTCGTTTCAGATACGTAACAAGATCAGCAGTAGCGCGCGCAAAGACCTGTCAGACCAATTTTTTCTTTCGTTTGATTGCGATTTTCGTTTTATTTCTGGCTTTTTCATACGTATATTTCTTTTTTACTTATGTCAGTCCATTTGCGCTTGCAACTAAACGTGGTTGTAAGCACGATAAATGCAGAAACGTGTTTTGCATTTTTTGTTCCATTGCGATCTTACTTTTGTTTTTTGGATTTTTCATACGTATATATATATATATGCATTGATTATACTTATAAGGTTTCAAATTCATAATTTAAACATACAAATTTAAATATAAAATATTTGAAACTTTACATTGCATTCTACATCGTAATATATTACAGTTGATTGTAATCTTTATATATTAATGCCTATGTTTTAGTTCCATCGTCTGCCTCATATTTTAGTTCTGAAAAATATTGAAATTAATTATTTTGTAAGTTAGTGTATATATATATATGAAATTATAATTAATATTTGTCTTTCTTTTAGTTGTGCTTTTAGCTAAACATAGGTTAGTTAGCGAGGTTTTTACATATTCTTGAAAACAACGAAGATATTTTTTGGGATCATTTAAAGTTCAATTTTACGTTTCCCTTTTTTTCTTTTTTCTATAACGAACCATTTTATAGTGATCGAATGAATACGCCATTATGGTAACTTAATTGCGACTGGGAATCCATCGATCATTTAAAAATACATCAGTCTTAATTGACATTGATGCACTTGTCATGGGAAACGCAAATGAATAACAAAATTTCATTGAAAAATATATTCGCTGTACTTTGAAAGTGGAAGCGTAACATGGTTAGCAATCTTGCACGAAATTGATCGATTTTCGTGTTGAGGATGAGTGATTAAGCCGCGTACATTGTTAATACGTCGCTTTTCGTTCAACTTCCGATGTATTAGTTTTGGAACAAAGCTGTCAAAATCGATGTGCCTTCTCGATAAATCACGCGTTAATAGCTTGTACTCAATATTAAGTTGTTCTCTATTACGAAATAAATCGCGAAGAAAATTTGAAAAACACGATCAAAAGTCTATTGCATATAGTCGAAAAAGCAACTGATTTAAAAAAGGGAATTTTCTTCAAAATGTTGTCGTAAGTTTGACCTTTTTCGTCGTAAGAAGCGTTTTATCTATGCATTAATTATACTTTCAAAGTTTCCAATTCGTAATTTAAATATACAAATTTAAATATAAAATATTTGAAATTTTACATTGCATTCTACATCGTAATATATTACAGTTGGTTGCAATCTTTATATATTAATGCCCATGCTTTAGTTCCTACCATCTACCTCATATTTTAGTTCTGAAAAATATCGAAATTAATTATTTTGTAAGTTAGTGTATATTAAATACCTGAAATCTGTTTGTGTATATCATTTATATTAATTGATACTTTCCTGGATACTTATGCTTCTGATATTAACAGAGATGCTTACACGTCTCTCACGCATTTTAATTCTTTCTCAATTTAATTTTCTGCTGAATAGTTCCGTGAAATAGACGACTCTCGTGTTCTTAAAGATTAAACTCTTAACGCACAAAGACATTTGGAAAGCGCCTCGTATATTATTTTAGACGTTGACGTATTCGAGACACCAAGAATCCCATATAATTTTATGTTGAGCTATATTAAGTGGTATTTTTAGTATACGTCGAGTTCTGTTTCATTTGTATGTCAAAAGGTTAAGCTAAAACTTGTTCGAATCTCGTGCGAGAAGAGAAAGAGAAATAGAAAGAAAGACGAGACACAAGAAGTTTATTCCTTACAGGACGCAATTCCGAGGGTATCTGATTAATAAAATCATTCTATTAAACGAGTAACAAGAAGAAAAGTTTAAAATGGATATTCTTTGATGGTCACCATACTCGTCATTACATTGCGCACACTTTCTATTTACATTTTAAGTTATGCGACAACGCGCCCACGTTTTTTGTATGCAAAACAGTTACAGAACAAGATGTACGATAGTGACAACTCATACGTTGTGATGGGATCTGAACCACTTTCAATCGTTTCGAATTTATATTATGTAGAAGGAGAACAAATTCAAGTTACATCGAACGTGATTCGAAGTCTGGAAACTCTTGAAAGTCTTGACAAATCTTGAGTCTCTAAAGTCTCGAAAGTCTTGATCGTCTTGAGACCCTCAAGAGTCTTGATGGGTTTTGAAAGCTTCAGCGTTCGACATCTTACGTGCTTTTCGTCTACGTTTGTTCGAACAGCATTGTTGACACGGGGAATTGTAGAAAATCCGGCAAGATCGACCTATCGTACATGCATTTATCTCAAGACTATCGACTCAAGACTTTCAAGATGATCAAGATTTTCAAAATGTTTAAGACCTTGAAGACTCGCGAAACACTCGAAGCTTTCAAAACCTGGTATAGTTCAAATGTTTCAAGACTTGCAACACGCTGAAGACTAAAAATTCTTCAAGACGTATCAAGACTCAAGACTATCGGCTCAAGACTTTCAAGATGATTAAGACATTGAAGATTTGATAGACGATCGAAGCTTTCAACATTCAAAGCTTGTTTATAGTTCAAATGTTTCAAGACTTGCAACACGCTGAAGACTTTAAAAATTCTTCAAGACGTATCAAGACTCAAGACTATCGGCTCAAGACTTTCAAGATGATTAAGACATTGAAGATTTGATAGACGATCGAAGCTTTCAACATTCAAAGCTTGTTTATAGTTCAAATGTTTCAAGACTTGCAACACTTTGCAAGACTTTAAAAATTCTTCAAGACGTATCAAGACTCAAGACTATCGACTCAAGACTTTCAAGATGATTAAGACCTTGAAGACTCGCAAAACACTCGAAGCTTTCAACATTCAAAACCTGTTATAGTTCGAATGTTTCAAGACTTGCAACACGCTGAAGACTTCTTGAATAAAAATTCTTGAAGACGTATCAAGACTCAAGACTTTCAACAGTTCCAAGCTTCGAGTCACGTTCAAAGTAATTCGAATTTTTATATATAGCTATACAGATTCGAAGCGACTCTAAGTGTTTCAAATTCTATCACTGCTCGTGCATGATCATCAGTGCATAATGCTATAGCGATAGGTAGAAGGTGGACGTTCGTTAGATCGTTCGATGGCATCCACATTGTTTCTTCGAAAGGCTGCAAAACAATGTGCGGCCAACTTTCTCGACGTGCGCTTCCTTGTAGGTCGGAACCTCTCGCCCATCCTCATTTCCGTAACGCGTAAAACATCATCTGACAATGAATCTGAGTTCGGCGGAGATCATTTCCTTTGAGATATAACCTAAACCACTTGTGCTTTAACTATTTCCGCGGAACAAGACCGACCTCTTTCAGTTAAGTAGCATTTGAATTTCCTAGAAACTTGCCGACCAGTTTACTTTATTTCGCGAACTGGGTCGTTGCCGAGCTACCAAGAAAGTCGATTTGCTAAGTTTCATTTCCTTAATAAATGACTTCTAAAAGGATAATTGATAATTACGTTTTAAAACGTGGTCGTTAACGTATCAGAGAAGGAAAATATAAAATCTCAAAAAATGTGAAAAACATATTGATTTCATTTTATAGGGATGTTTATTTAGGAACGTTTATATATGAAATTATACCTACGTGGTATATTAACCCCTGTCGATAATTATACTTAGGCGCTTATGAAAACACGAGCAAAGTAAAAGAATCATTGGAAAATTGCCAAACCTTTAGAACTTATTATCTCATTCGAAACGTTAAATCATTCAAGATTCATGCATTCGGTATTATAATTGTTGAGAATTGTGGATCTTAATTGCCGAAATATAAGTAAAGGAACACTAAGATTGCACTTGGAATTCATATCAAAATAGTTTTACATTTATTTAATAAACGATTTCCAGGATATTCGTCGATATACATTTGCACGCGTCTCAGCATTTTCTTTGTCTCACCATCTTCCATACCACTGCCAACAGAGCAGTTACATTCGTCTGTTTTTCGAGACGTCGCGCACACATACTTCCACACACTCATATTCACATACGTGTGTCACTACTACGCGGCCAATCTAGTCTAACACATGAAATTATACATGTCTCAATAATAATAATAGCCTTGTCAATTTTGTGTAACCGTATTAAATCTTCTCTTATCTATAATAAATAGTATATCTATCACGCTGATACTATATGAATGATACTATGAATAGTATATTTCAATTAGTATTCTCATCAGTTTTGACATTTACATTATTATTGCATCTGTTCGTATCCAGTTCCATGTATGATATAAACGATTTCGCACACAGTTATTGAAATTTCCTATATTACTGTAACTCTTCTAATTAATTAGAACAAATTTTTGTTACATGTGGACATTATTTATTTACTTATTGCTTTACCGATGCATAAATACTACATTCCGATCGATTAGTCGTTTTCTCTGCACTTTAAATTTGTTGTAACGTTTCGTTGTTAAAACGATAGATGTTCCAACGCTTATGAACGAGAGTGTATGTACATCGATATTAATTTATTAAGTTAATATATATATATATTATAGTAATTAATAGGATATTAAGTATAAGTATGAGGTAATAAACGTTTATTTTTATTTGCATTGAAATTGTCACTGTTCTCTTAATTTCCATCTCAACGTTAACACAAACTAAATAGCTTTCGTATGTTCGCAAACAGTTTGAACTTATTATAAATCCTGATTGCTAATTATATCGTATAATCGTTATTCATGGTCATTATAAAGGCTTTTCAAACAAGGAAATGTTATACCGTACTATTGGACTTTAGATTTCCTGCGTTAATATACAGCATACCAATTAATGAAAGCCTAATTAGTATACTTGAAACCAATTTATCATATCAAAATTACGTCAACGATCTATATAATTATTTTCGTAGAATATAATACCAATTAACGAGGCAAGAAGAACCCGTAATTTAATAAGTCCAGAGGAAATCGGAACTTTTACTTAGACCCGTTATTATTGCTTCCTTTTACCGGCAATTTAACCATTTGTCTTCGAAAAAGAATTCAGGAAGAAGATACAAACATGCTGCATTCAGATCAGCTTTACTGATATCTTTCCAACTATATTTTTTAATCCTTTCGCTGCAAAACGATGATGTGCTAAAACAACTGTGGCAAGAGAGGGTGTCCCTGCAAAAATTGGCCAATTTCAAACGAAAAATTCTTACAGTTCGTTTAAGAGCATCTCTCGCGGAAGAAAAAACGTTATTTGCATTTATCCAAAATGTGATGGAAAAATTGATCAAAATGAAAGTAATAATGAGAAAATGACAGAAATGAATTTACCCTTGCGTTACATTTGATCTCCATTTTCTTCAAATTCCGATCCAGCTACAGAATAATTGTTCATTTATATCGACACAATAATTCTTCGGGAATTTTGCCGATAAATCGATCGAAATTTGAAATCGAGCAAATTTGACGTACCACCAGATTACTCCTACGCGAGAACAATGGGCGAAAACACGCTCGAGGAGTTTGTATTCGTAAATGTACGTGTTGAGTGTTAGGAACGAACTGCGCTCAATGTAAAAACAGAATTAACGTAAAATACTTGTGTTTGGAGTAATTATGAAGTGCGAAGATCCGAGTAATTAGAGATATTATCGGAGATTTTTCTCCATCGCAACTGTCAGCTGCGATGTTTCGAATGGGTACTTTGAATTCCAAATTGCGATAGCGTTCGATTCCACTGACCACTAAAAACATCAAATCGATATACAAGCTGATAATAGCATTTTGATTTAAACGAAATTCCACTCTATGCACTCGAATAATTTCGAATATTTTGTTCGCGTACCCATCGACAAAAGTAAAACCGGATTGGAAAAGTTTGTGAACGTGTTGTTGGTCGCTGCTCGCACGTTTATTTTTTTTCTTTTTATTTTGTACTTTACAATTTGTCCAGCTGGACATTTGGTAAGTTTTTCTAACTTAATTGCTAAATAACATGTGGATGGCTACTCCCAGCGGGATACCATCTTCCAGTTCGACTATTTTATTTCTTTAGTGAAGTTAGGGGGTGTTTTCTAGAACAAAAGTTTTTTTTTATTTAATTTGTACTTTACAATTTGTCCAGCTGGACATTTAGTAAGTTTTTCTAACTTGATTGCTAAATAACATGTGGATGGCTACTCCCAGCGGGATACCACCTTCGAGTTTGACTATTTTATTTCTTTAGTGAAGTTAGAGGGTGTTTTCTAGAACAAAAGTTTTTTTTTATTTAATTTGTACTTTACAATTTGTCCAGCTGGACATTTGGTAAGTTTTTCTAACTTAATTGCTAAATAACATGTGGATTGCTACTCCCAGCGGGATACCATCTTCCAGTTTGACTATTTTATTTCTTTAGTGAAGTTAGGGGGATGTTTTCTAGAACAAAAGTCTTTTTTTATTTAATTTGTACTTTACAATTTGTCCAGCTGGACATTTGGTAAATTTTTCTAACTTAATTGCTAAATAACATGTGGATGGCTACTCCCAGCGGGATACCATCTTCCAGTTTGACTATTTTATTTCTTTAGTGAAGTTATGAGGGTGTTTTCTAGAACAAAAGTTTTTTTTATTTAATTTGTACTTTACAATTTGTCCAGCTGGACATTTGGTAAATTTTTCTAACTTAATTGCTAAATAACATGTGGGTGGCTACCCCCAACAGGATACCATCTTCCAGTTTGACTATTTTATTTCTTTAGTGAAGTTAGGGGGGTGTTTTGTAAAACAAAAGTTTTTTTGTTTCTTTAATTTGTACTTTACAATTTGTCCAGCTGGACATTTGGTAAGTTTTTCTAACTTAATTGCTAAATAACATGTGGATGGCTACTCCCAGCGAGATACCATCTTCCAGTTTGACTATTTTATTTCTTTAGTGAAGTTATGAGGGTGTTTTCTAGAACAAAAGTTTTTTTTNCATTTAATTTATACTGTACAATTTGTCCAGCTGGACATTTGGTAAGTTTTTCTAACTTAATTGCTAAATAACATGTGGATGGCTACTCCCAGTGGGATACCATCTTCCAGTTTGACTATTTTATTTCTTTAGTGAAGTTATGAGGGTGTTTTCTAGAACAAAAGTTTTTTTTCATTTAATTTATACTGTACAATTTATCCAGCAGGACATTTGGTAAGTTTTTCTAACTTAATTGCTAAATAACATGTGGGTAGCTTCTCTCAGCGGGATTCCATCTTCGAGTTTGACTATTTTATTTCTTTTGTGAAGTTAGTGGGGTGTTTTCTTTTTAGTCTTCTACTGCTCGCACGTAGCAATGATTTTGTAGTACTTTGGATTAACTCGATTCCCAACTTCCGCCCATTAACCGACAAAATTTCTAATTAATTATTTCGTTGATGAATCGGTGTCCGAAGAAGACGAAGATTAAATATAACACACGGGTAAGTTTGACCCGCTGGCAGTTTTTTATCTTGCCACTCGTTCTTCTCAACTTCTCCACTATATTTCGGATAAATGCTAATAACACGTTTTCTTTCTCAAGAGAAGCTCGTAAACGTCCCACAGGAATTTTTCAAGAGGGTTCAAAGATGTCCATTTTTTAACATCCTCCTTTGCTTGGGAGGCGAATTAACCGACGAGTACTTAAGAAAAGATCTGCGTGAACGGAGTACCTTCACCTGGTGTTTGCTCTTCGGCCGGTGCTCACCGCCCATTAATTAAATATCACTTCTCGGAAGAGCGTTTCCTCGTCGACTTATATACGCGCCGTACGAGAATAATAATCACCAGAGAATAATAGCGCCTAGCAGCATTCGCGTTCAAGCGATAACGCTTCTTCGTCTCTTTCCCTGTTTCTTTCAACCGGAACCCCTGCCGAGATAGCTCGCGGCGAACTTTGCACGCAATTGCTCGCGTATCACTTGACGAACCGTACGTTGCATCGCAATAATTATCTCGCTAGATCGCGTGACCGCTCTTGCAATACAGTGCCGCGGATATAACGACCCTTGTAATTCCGCGCGCTGAACCCAATGCCAGAGAAAAATCGAACACGACTCATTATCGATCCACTTTGCTTCGCGGCTGCAGCAGCATCGATCGATCCACATCGGATATAATCGACCCATTACAGCCGATAATTGATGCTTAAATTGCCTCAGCTTGATCGAATATGAGTAGATTAGAATTGGGTGATCTCCACCTTCGCTCGTTTTCTTCAGGTTTAGTGCATCGAAGCGTAATTCTTTTCAACAGCGTTTTGAATCGTGGTTTCTTTAGAAAAATGAAAATACGGAAAGGGAAATTATTTATGACGTCGAAAAGCATACGCGTTACTGGTCACCCGTTTTTTTATGGTGAACGCTCTTTCCAGGAGCAAACAAGACGCTCGTTTGTCGCAAAGACGCGAGAATAACGCAACTGGAAAATCACAATTTTAGAGAAAAGCAGTTTGAATCGTTGCGATTTTGTATGGACGTAGCATTAAAATGTCCAAACATTTTAATTTTCTTATTTATTTCGACAAATTCATATTTATCCTTAGAGCTACCCTCATTCTGTGTTACGACACAAATCCTCGATCGAGATTTACCGGATATTATGTGGTTGATGTCCAAAAAATGTTCAGCAAGTGTCAAGCACATTATTTCATCGTCAAATTCGTAAGTTAAAGTAATACGTTGTTAGTAATACAAAAAATGCAAAGAAGCCATCGTCATCTTTTCAGCAATATTATAATAGCGCAAGATGCGACGCTACTTTTTAAATTTCGATGAACATCGCGCTTTTGTTGTAACGACGCAACTAAGATATATCACCGTTTAAGCAAATCGATAAGAGCAAACGTAAAAATGCAATAGCGACACGAGCCTCTTGGTGTTTTAAGATTTGAACTCGACTCTAAGTTAGCGTAACAGATGCGGTTGACGTAATTTGCGAGAGAAGATATGTAACCGGAAGGCTTGTAACCCCATTAGGAAATCGATAAATGTACTAGTACCGCTATTGCTAAACTAACTCGTAAAAAGTACCAACAGCAACCGTATTTTCTCTGTACTAATAATTCAAAAACTGGAAATTTCGAGTTATGTCGTTGTTGTAGGAAATGAGCGAATTGTAGAATTAGAGGATATCCAATTCTCGAAATTATGCCTCGTAAACGAAATTTCCATCCATTACCATGCACTGTAGCGACAATGTATTCCAAGAAAATACGTGCTATGCATGTACCGTCTTTCGTTAAAGATCTTTATCCGTTCCTATGGATGATTACGCTAACCACAACCGTGATTCATGTCGAGGTTAAATTGTATCGTAAAGCTTGTTTTATGTTTGGCCAGGCGTTTCTATGAATTTCTGCTAATTAATGACGTATACAGGTGCGATCAGATATATATTTCATGAGTAACGGCGCATTAATATGCGCGTAATATATGCCGGATAATTCTAGCAATTGGCTGCACTATATTCCTGTTTCAAGGAAAAGAAATCATACGCGTCGCACAAAGTACGCGCACTTACACATTTCAATTACGGTTGATCCTGGTTTTCGGTTTTAGCGATATAAAACAACCTCAAAAAGACACGTACAGATGAAAAGTTCGCAGTCTCGGTAACTGTACTTTACCCAATGTAAGGAATTTGCCCAGTGTGTAAGGAATTTTTATGCGGATGACATTTCATCGCCTAACATATTTCTTATATCGTATTCTTAACCTATAGTACGTGTTTGAGATTGTTGGAGATTGTTTGAAGCTGTTTGAGATTGTTTGAGATTGTTTGAAGTTGTTTGCCGCGTGTGTTAGCGCCGAGATGGTACAAGTATTAAATTGTGCACTCAAAAATGGCAATTAATTCTGACCTGTTACAAACTTGGACTAAAGGCAAGCTCAAACACGGTCAATAGTTGGATCAAGTACCAAGTAAAGCCAAATTTACACCGTTCACGTTGGAGAACTACTGCGAATAAAACAAGCATGAAAACGACTTTTCTAGACGAACGATTATCCACAACGAAGCAACGTGAATTCGGCTTTGCTTGCTACTTAACTAAACCACTGCCCGTATCTGAAGCAGCCTTTAGGCCAAGTTTATGACAGGCTAGGATCAACTGCTATTTTTAGATGTCACGATTTAATGCTTCTAACACGATTCTAACGCTTGTAGTGATACGCGACTTATTATTAGTGCGTAGTAATTTCTCATATTTCAGATAGTATGCGTTTTAGTTTTCCTGTCGTAATAACAAATATCCTGTCATCAGCCTGTAGTTTCGAAGAAGTCGTGCGACTAGAACCAGTCGTCTAACAGGTCTCTAACGAGGTCGAACCTGCTACAACTTTGTACAAGATCGACCAAACTACCGTCCACCCTTATGGTGGAGTTGCTCTTTCTGAAACATAACGCGTTCAGGGTGTAATGGAAGAGACGACACGCGATCCCTTAAAAACCTTCAACTCGCCGAGTTTTAAAGAGAATTTTGGACGCGACACAATGAGAGTTAAAGCAGAGTTTAGAAATCGACAAATGTTCAACGTGAAGTTTGGGCATTATCCGTGCAAGATTGCAAGGTCGCTCTCAGACTATCAATGAACAGGATGTATCACAACACGTGAGATCAAGTCAGCAGTGAATAGGAGACACAGAAACAATGAAAAAAGTTTACTTCAACACGTGTTCCATCTGATCTTCTTTAGAAAGGTAATCGAGTGTCCGGAGTTCCATCTGGACTGGAAGTTTTCTTCGAAGCTACGCATCCGCGAGAAAATTGAGCAAATCCGAGCAAAAGGAAAGGATATAGAGTGGTTAACAAGTTGTCGATACTTCGAGGTTCTCGACTAAAAGGATCAATACGTATTGTCAATATTTTTTGATAAACTGCTGTTTCATTGAGAAGCTTGAAATGCTGAATATTGTTGATTGTCAAACAGAGGAAACACGAGAAATTGTACGAACAATGTCTATTTTCAGGTAAACACGATACGTGGGGCATTAAATTTAATTAATGTTTGTATAAATAATATCCACTGCGCGTCATTTATGACCCAAATTTATCGAAATGGGATTGATAATTTCACAAACTGATCGATTATTAATGCTACGTATTTTGAAATGTAACACTATACCTGATATACCGTGTTCCAGCAACTGACGTTTAACCAAAATATTTCGCTTTGAAAAATTATTTAATATATAGTCTCGCATTTTTGTCGAAAGAAAATTGCATTAAAATTTCATTCTGTTTCAAATACTAGTGATTATCGTTTTTTCTTTGGTTCTTCTTAAAATCTACATTTCACTTCACATACAACAAATCACAAAATATAAAATTCTAAACGACCATTGTACGTTGTATAACAGATAATACTATCTTGTGTTAGTGATTATTCTCAATACGTTTATTTATATAAATTGCTTTATCGGAATCTTACTCTAATAATATAAAGATATTACAAGATCTAATACTATAAATATATTTGTTTTAAAAAATGTAGTTTATTTAGCGTATTACGTTATGAGACACATATAATGAAACGCGTACGATCAAGTTACAGATGTACAATAAAGTTCCATAATTAGAAAATAGAAGCGAAGAGAAGCATTCAATTTACACTAAATATCGTCACGGTACATTTCCTTCTCGTGAAACGCTTTAAATTATTTGAAAACAGAATGTTACTGATAGATTGTGGATACACTTATGCAAATTCCTATTTTTCTGAATAATTAAACAATCAGAACTCTTCCTAATTCATTAAGAGAACGAAACTTATTCATTTTCAGGATTTTATTAATTTTATTAATTTTAAGGATTAATTGAAAGGAAACTTAACGAGGCAAACGTTTTAGCTGCAAAATATTGCGACGAGTACTATGTTTTGGTTATTTCATGTAGTTTCTTTTATACATTGTGTACATTCTATATATTTCTTCGTCTTCAGATTTTTCATAAACGCATAAAAATCCCGCTAATAAATTATCCATTATTTTTCTGTTGTCACTTACTTTTGAATACGAGAGAACATCGAGCCTTACGCAGAGTTTATGAACGTTCTGATTTTTTCCTATTAAAAAGAATAGGACTAAACAAACCACTTAAGCTATCTATGAGCGAACAACGCTTAACTTTCCATTAAGCAAAGTCACACTTTTCTAACGCGCATCGTTTAATAACGGTGATTATTTTAATAAATTGTTCCACACTTAACTTTCACGCAATTATTACCACGCTACCTTCCCATGAATCACCACTGTTCCGCGATCTCGCATTACTTTTCAATTTGCGAGTAATGCACATACGCTCATCTGCATATCGGATTACATACGACTAATTGTAAGAAGAAGAAAACGGCCGACGAGGCGCACGCAGGGAGGAAGGCAATTACGCGCATAAATATGTAACACAGGATGTTTCGCGTTCGTGTATAATTGGCTGGCTGAATCAACGGTGATTTGAACAACCTACTCGTACCGTATAGGAGCGGCCATTTCGTACAACTCTTTGTACATGTAGCATGTAACATGCAAAACGTTTCGCAATTTTCTGCGAATCGATCATCGTTTATCCGTTTGGAGCATAGTATAATATGGTACTTGATTGGTCAATCTCACAGTCATCTATCAATCACTTTGATGTACTTTCTAAAATTTCAATAACTGGCTACACGAAAAACATAGAAATCGTTTGCTTAAAGAAGATTGGTCATGCATTGTTGACCTTTGCATTTTGATGGATGCAGGATATTTTTAGGCAAAGTAACTTCTCAGTTCTTTAACTTGGATTTTTACATTGTTAGAAATCTGAAAATGATAATTGTTCGGTACAGTGTGTGTCTATTTATTTATTTATTTATTTTTCTCTAAGGTTATTTTAAAATGGCCCCATTAACTCTTCACCTGCATACCGAGTCATTTTCGACCAGGTAAAATAACTTGTCATCTTTTTTCGTATTTTCATTTAAACTTTGCTTTGCTTAAAAGAGTCACGCTAACATTTTGCAATAAAAACTACTGGATGATATTCTAGAAACTTGCAAGAGTCTCACCAACAATTCTTAGAGATTCTCCAAGACACGAAGATCTAACAAAAATTGCGTGGACTTGAATGATCCAGTACGCAGACAACGTCGTTAAAAACAAAGTTAAAAACGGAGGGTTAAATATCTTTTAAACTGAGCGTTTCCACATACAACTACACCTTACTACATGTTTCGTAAAGAACCAAAAAGTTTATAAAAAGCTGTATAGTTTCGTTTAAAAAAAATCAATTCCACTTTGCAACTGTACCAGTGCATTTTCGAAACAGCTAATACGACAGTACGATAAAGCGTGCTAAACAATGGAAAATTTTCCTCTACGATCCTTCTCTATCTTCACGTGGAACAGAGTTACGTATGTTATTTATCTTATTGTTATCATACTGTTGTTATATATGTTATGTTCTTATACTTGTTCCAATTGCTAGAAACACCCTGTATAGTAGTTCTGTTTCTTCGTGCTATACTATACACGTTCATGCACGCTGTCCTACATTTCGATATTACGTACTTATTCCATGTACTTCGCTTAATCGCAACTGTAGTTCTAATACATGCTACTGCTCTCGAGCTTATTCACATTAAATGTGTTTGAGATTATGCTAAATCGGGATACTGTGCGCTTTGAGGTAAACTAGAATCCTTCGAAATGTAGATATTTGGACATTAGTGTATTGTCAGTAGATTGCGGATTTCTCTGCATTCATAGGGAATTAACAGGAATGCGAATAGTGCAATTAATGTAATATACCAAGGTATGCAGAATATTCAATATAAAGTATTTATTATAATATTTACAAATTTCTATTTAGGTTTCGTTTCTTTAATTATGTTCGTAAAATTATAAAAATGCATGGAGGTTCGCATTTCGCAGTCCAATTATTGGCGAAAACTTTAATAATCGTTAAGATAGTTTCATATCAATTTTTAGTATATCGGGTATGTTCGTTGGTTGTTTCTTAGCGTTTTCTTTTTCAGTGAAATGTAAAGATTAGCGCTGCGTCATGTTCAATTTAAAGAAGTTTCTGTTTAAAATGAATTGTTATATTGTACGTTAAAATATTTCTGTACAAGTGGCGTTCAAAAGTGGTTACTGAAAATTTTGTAAATTGCTTCTCACTACTTCGTAGACTGCTAATTTTGTCAACGCCTGATCCTGTTTTTCATGAAGCAACAAGAAATTGTCTTCTAGTGTGTTAGAAAGTAAACGCATCTAATTCAATGGCTTCGAATTACTCGAAAATCAATTGCTCCAGAAGTGGAATATTTCATTGTTAAATGTTCAATAATTATATAATTTAATAATCAACATATTTCGCGTCAAATATGAAGCCTATTATAAGCAGAATACTGTAAATCGAATTTCCATTTTTCACAGAGAAACATTTCCAAAATTCAACACCTGATCCATCCCAAGTTACCGCAAATACTTTCTCATTTGATTTTGGAGCTAAACACGTGTGTTTCGTACTCTTCAAAATATCCAAAATATTTCTCGTCATAGCATTAAATTATTGCTCGTCTTAATATTTAATTACACCTTGGCTTCCACAAAACTTCGTCATCTAAAGTCATCCTACGTGACTCCACCATTTTGGGACATAGACTTGTTTTGTTCTTATTTTTTATTTTGCAAAAAGTATTTCACATTGTCTCATTTATGAAGAAACGCATATTAAATAAACTTAAATACGCGATTACCAGATATTGCAGCTTCTTTTCTACCAGTTACCAAACTTTTACAACTGCTATTTATTTCTTATCTGTTCTATCATTCGCAATGTACCTTATATTAGCCACTTTTACATCTCTGGAGCCCACAGATTATTCTTCTTGTTGCTTTTCCATTTCATTTATTTTCCAGAAGAAACATATCACAGACCTTTTTTACAATATTTGTAATAATCGTAGAGGAGCACCCATGGCTTACAAACAGATTACTTCAATTATTCTTCAATTAATTGAACCTGAATTGCCAATACTTGTAACACGTCAGCAATGGTTGATTTATATGAATGATTTATGTTGATTTATTTTAAACCCGCTTTGTTCTTTTCTTCTTTTAATCCTGCGATATTAAATATCGTGTGTACTGTCACATAGCTACTGCTAAAATCAGAAAATCAACAAATATGTCCCTGTCGTGTTTCGCTTCTGTGATCGCCATATACATGAAATGTAACCAGAATTCAAATATTGTTATAACTTAGCGATGCATATGTCCACGTTGCTATGACTTACGACGACGCGATGTAAACAAGGATGCAACAAAGGATGGTATTAGTATTTCAGCCAGCACATCGTAGGATAACATGGCACAGCTGCATTGTTCACGCGACGATGCAAGACCAAATGTAATGCATCGTTTCCGCACGCGTTGCATCTCGACTTGGAAACACCGTGAAATCTCGTCTTTCGTCTCGTACATACCGCCATTATTTATCCGCCTGGAGCGTGACATATATTTGACGCGAACGATAGCGTGGCATCCTCGTTTCGTTCAGAACTCACAAGCTTCAACAGGAAGAAAAAAAGAGTTTCGAAGCGAAGAAAGTAGAATTGGACAAATATATTTATTTCACTGCCATTGCTTAAATTGCAATGTGTGAGAAAAAAGAACTTAGAAACGCTTATAATTAATATTAAACAGTGTATTGCAGTTTCATGCTAACAGAGAAACATCATTTTTCAAATGAACATTATAAGGAACAATTCGTTATTATCCAGCACTGATATGAATAGCTATACGAATATGATGTATATGAATAAATGAACATTGTAAATGATAGTTTGTTATTACCCATCACTGACACGCATAAATGTGGACATGCATAAAACACGAATATGCTGATCATAAGTATTAAGACGTCTATTTTTTACATTTATTAAAAAACATGTTTTTATATTATTTATTGAGAAGTACCAATTTTGCATTATTTAGTATCTTACATCGTGCTTGATGTGAGTGGAATTGCAGATATGATGAAATAACGAGGGAATAAAAGCAGTGGAGGACATTCAATTTCTACCAACCATTGGGAAATGTCCCCATTATACGATACACATTAACACTTTGACTGCCACATTGGTCATTTATGATCGGCCACGGTTTCTCCTGAGACGCCATGGTGGCCATTGTTGACCGGAGCGCTTGAACTTCTTACAATTGCATGAAAATTGACAGTTAGGGGATTTTGAATATAACCGATAAATAGAAGATACTTTGAAATAAAAAGTGCCCATTGAACAATTAAACGTTTTTATTAGAACACCAATAAAAAAAAAAAGAGAACAAATCTTGCATCTAACGGTGCACTGTGTTTGCATCTATATTTTTGAGGGGTGATCTAAGAATATTATTATAAACACAGCTTACAAAATAATCGTAAATGCTGCTTTATAATCGTATAATTGAAGTTAGAAGTGCGAACATACACGTTTCAACAATATTTGGAATCGTATAATTGAAGTTAGAAGTGCGAACATACACGTTTCAACAATATTTGGACGTTTGAATGGTTTGTTGAAATAAACAAAGTCTTGTTATAATATGTCGCTATAAATTGTTAGAAAGGCGCCACGGTGGTCACCCGTGACCACCAATAAGATAAACGACCCATTGGGGAACAAGGTTGTCTTACATTTATTGTCTTGTCTTTTGATCGCCTGTTTTTTCTTTCCCTAGGTCCTCGTTTATCGGCTCTCCCTCTTCTCCCGTTCTTGCGTTTCAGTTTCCGCCGATGATCATCACTTCCTCTTCTCTTCCGTCTACTCTTTCCTCTATTTTTTTCCATGTGCCTTTTGTGTGTTGTCTTAAATCATCATTTTATTATTATTTTGCCATTATATGATTAGAATAATAAAAATACTCCCGTGGCGTCCTCAGCGAAACGTGAGATTTCGACGTGGCAGTCAAAGTGTTAATAATTGATCATCGTTTTCATAGAAAATTTACTTGCACAAGGGTACTAACAAAATATTATGCTTTGAATATTTTGTACATTTTTGCACTTTGCGTGCACTTTGTGCACTCGCGAGTTTCTCATAAATACATAGAAGTCTACTTATGATACTAGCAATTTAAAACGCTTGTGAGTGGAAATAAATTTAAATAAAAGGATCATAATTATTCGTAAAGTATTTATGAAGCTGCATATTTATCCGAACATTTGCTCGGACTGAGCACCACGCAAACGTCAAGCAAAGGAATATTTGAATAGGGAGGACAATCAGTCAGACGCGAATCGATATGGACACGTCAAAAGCTGCGTATTCGCTTGAGCGTTCGCTTCGAATGAGCTCCGAACGAGCTCCAAACGAATCTCGGAATGCATGGTCGAATGAGAATTCCTGCCGTGTTCATTCCGAGCAACCGCTCAAATAAACACGCAGCTTTGTCTTCCGCTCGTGATCGATAATCGTAATTTAATTTATTACGAAATGAGTTTGAATCAAATTGAAATTGGATTTTTGTGTAATTTGGGCCACGACATAACGAGGACAATTAGTCAAACAGAAGACTGTTGGATTGAGCGGAGTATGAAATATCTTGATTTTTGTGAATAAATGAAAGATTTCATTAAAATTTGAATTTGGCGGACAAACACTAGCCATTAAATATTCTCCAATTATCGATTATTAGCTACTCTAAAAGAGAAGAAATTTGCTTAACACGCGTTCAATGCTGAGAATATTTTTATAAATATGGAAATTAATTATTTATCAGTAGTCAGAATTGTCGTACGATTTTTTTGTATGAGATTAATTTTGGAAAAGGTTGTGAAAATTTCTAGAAACACAAATGTGGTATCTGAAAAAGGTTAGAGACATCATCCGCTCAAGTTAAACAATTTTTTAACGCGTATTAATTATCAGAATTATTTTAACAGCGACTGTAAATGAAGATACCATAATAACGAGTTCATTCCAAAATAAAAATTCTTAAATTTTAGAACTGACCATTCTCATAAATCTGGAATAATGAATGCAATTAATCATTGGAAATGTAGATTGAATCATCGAAACACCTTTTTGATGAAATACATGATATTCTGAAGAAATTACAGTTAAAATCTTATTTAGGAAAACGACATTCCGTACTAATCGAATTACACTGTACTTTAATTATGTAATTTAATCACATTGTACTTCAGTTACATAGTAATTCAATCACGTTGTAATCGAATCACGTCGTTCAAACTTTTCAATTAATTCAGTTGTTAATTACCGCAATCATGAGAGCAATTGAAATGCAACCTAATTGAAATACAATGTAACTGAATTACAGTTCAGAACTCGAGGGAAGTGAGACATATAAATCTGTACTATTCGTACACAGTACACTAAACTAATACAAGCGTTTCGATTCTTAGAACAATTCAAATGGTAAAAGTCCAGGAAAATTTTGCTGGTTCAAGGAGTATATTTTGATCGGCTATCACATTGTCAGTATCGTCGAATATTAGTCGAGTATTCGTCGATCTGAGTCCATCGATTGTCTGGTAAGGGAAGCTTGGCAGCCCGAAAATTCAACAAAATTTAAAACTGCACAAATGTAGTCCGTGACGATGCTAATAAAAACGGAACAAGTTTCTTTACTGCTGAAAAAGAGGGTGAAAATAGCCCCCTTTCCCAAAGAAATCTTGACTTTTTATAGCACTGTGAATACTTAAAAAACTACGTAAAATACAGGAAAGAAGTTAGATCGGTACTTGTAGTAATATTCTTTACGGTCTACTCGTATATGCGAGAAATTTTCAGAAAGATTTTCCTTCTCAAAGAAATCTTGACTTTTCGTATTACCGTGAATATTTGGAATATGTAGAAACTGTATAGCAGAGCGAAAGAAAGTTAAATCGAAAGCTGTAAATTCTTCATGGTTTGTATCGAGGACGTGGGAGATTTTGAAGAAATAGTTTCTTTCTCAAAAAGATTTTGATCTTTCACATTATTGCAAATGTTTAAAATAACAGCTGTTCAATTATAATCTTCTTTTTTTTTAACTTCTCACGTCCGCGATATAAACCGCGATAAAGAATATTACAACTTTTAACTTTACGTAGCCGTTTTGTTTTCGTAAACCACTGCGTACACACCAACTTCAGCCACGCCAGGATAAATACATGTAATAATGTGGCCATTGGTACGAAAACTTGCGATAGATTCAAACTTCTGTCAACTAGCTGCGCAAATAAAGACGAGCGTCGATGCTACATGACAGTGCTACAGTCACGAACCGCAGATCTGTTTAATTTGTTCGCTGGATTGGATCTGGCTGGCGTACAACAAAGTTGCACATCTTGCAATGCAATTTGGGCACGGATCTACTAGTGATAACCTTTATGGAATTGCCGGAATTGTTTGTCTACCAAACGTACAAATACTTCCACTGTATGTGACGATCAATTTGTCCTGCTTGTCTACAACTAAAGTATTGAGTATTATTTACAAGAGATACGCCAATACCTCGAGGCAACCTATTTGCATAAAGAACTTTATGAATGAATTTAACACTAGAATTACCACAGCAGTCAAATTGACTGGGTTTACAATTTTATTTTCAAATTCCCGCTTAATGTTATATTTTCTTTCCGCAATGATGTAATGACTTTTAACAATACCTAAACTCTATACTATACCTAGACTCTAACGATAACTAAAAGAATAATATAATGAATTTTATTTTCTTTTCTATGTATTCAAACTGAAAATAATTTTGTATCAAGGCTACTTATACCAATACCAGTGAAAATGACTGGTACTTGTCGAAGTGTAAAAGGGTGCTGCAATCTGTTTATCGAACTCCAATTAACCAGTTTCCTCGTTTAGTACAATTTCCCACTCGTTTTTTTTTAATTTTTACTGCGTATCATTCGATATGAGGATATCAGTTATCAGAAAAATTCCGGATCGATCGCTGGATCGCTAGATGCTAACGTTAGAAATACCACAGCAGTCAAAATAACTGGTTCTACAATTTTATAAATGTGTCAACCCTCGTTTAAATGGATTAATAATAGCAAAAATGTACTACATAACATGGAATTGCTTCTGTAAGAAAGTAATAAATCGATAAATATAAAAATATTCTATTACGTATTTTTTAAAGACCAGTCATTTTAACTGGTTTTGGTAGAAATAGCTTCGTGTTAATTATCGGTAGTTCTAGTGTTAATCACGCGAGCCAAGCTTTAGCGACTAGAGAATATAGCGAAAATCAAAGAAATTTTGGTATTTATTAGATTGTCCGAAAAGTTTCTTTCGTTTCATAAGATAATAATAGATGAACAACAATTTCTGTATTATATTATTTTATTGAATTAAGTATGATCCATTTCGTTCTATTTCTATTATTACGTTCGTGCATAATTCAGTAAACTAATATAAAACAATAAACATTGTGCTTCTATTATTTCCTTATAAAACGAAAGAAACTTTTCGGACAACCTAATAGATCGATAAAGATTTACTTCGTTCGATTATTTCCAGTCAAATTACGGCGACAATTACATTGTACCTCCGTGGTTTCATTCTTCGAATAGGAAGTTGAGGATTAACAGCGAAGTTAAGGAGTATTAGATCGGAACAAAAATTTTCCTCATTTTTTGTGAAAAAATTCTCGAGAAAAATAAATGGAGGAAATGTAGGCTTCGACATAATCTTTCTATTTCCTGACTTTTATAAAAGCTTTGGTAGAATATAATTTATAAAGAGAAACAAGAGTTCTATAAGATATAACCATTACAGACGTCTGTTTTATTATCATACGACTCATTCGGAAATCAGATTGAGCAACTCCATAAATCGAAAAACAAAAAAAGAAGCGATAGTGTTACAAATACTATTTTTTAAACTTACCGTGGAATTTTCTACTATTTACGTCGTCTTCTTGTAATCAATGAACTCATGCGAGTATGTCATCCTTTTTTTTTTAAATTAATCATTAATCCCGTATTTTCATAAAGAAACTAAAAAAAGTGAACTTGATCAGTTTGTCTTTTGAGAGGCTCGTATATTATCTTCCCAAAAACCAATTTAATCGAATTATAATATATTATTGCACGTAAGTATGGTGATTATGAAGAACCAAATCATTGCAGTTTGACCTGACTGTGGTTTCGTAACTAAGATATGTTTTATTAAAAATATCCAAGTGTCGCAATACTTTTGAATCGTACTGTAGATTAGAGAAAAATGAATCAAGAAAGTCGATACTTTTAGAAAACACTTACTGGGATAAATTGATCTGGCAAAAGGTCAGATATTTTTCTTCCTACGTTATATCCTCTGGGATATAGCAAAGCTATCGTTCGAAGTCAGAAACAAAATGCTAGTAGCCAGAGTTATTCGGATTATTCGGTAATCTGATCGAAGGTATGCGTGCAATCCAACAACAACAAGCTTCGTTAAAAGCTCAACGACCACCGAGGCATGAATCGTGTTTAAACGTTTTAAATTTGTATCATCTGCCATTTGTCAGGGCGTGCGTTGGCTCAGGCGTTCCACAGGATGAAAGAGAGGCGATCATTCAAACAGAAAGTCGTCCACTCTTATCGTAATGTAATCTTCATTCACGCTCGCAACGGCAAATCAATCTGACGGCAACCCGATTCCTAGCAAGTACGATTCTTCTCTTTCCTTTTTTGCCCATCTTCGTTACGCGACATTTATCCAGTGGTTCGACTTCCCGGATAACAATTTCCACTACAGAAGCCAATCTTGCTTGTACACTCTCGTTCACAAGTACAGTGGATTCCGCTTATTCGATCCGCCGGTGCATTTAGCACGAAGCTCGAAGAACCTAATCGAATAAACAGTCCTAGTTTCCTTCGCTTAAAATTGGGACTTGGGTCAGCTCGCCGCTTATTTAACACGTTGACTGCCACGCGTGTCGCAGTACCAAGCGTTCTCTGTTAGGTACTCCCATCGATATTTTAGTAAAGCGAGTAAATAATTTTTTTAGCAAACCATTTTCGCATTACTTTCATAACAATTCAATAGTTTTATTATTTCCTCTGGAATATCTTTTTAAATATGTACGACGATCCTCCGCAAGTAGTCAAATAAGCGACACCCGAATGTGGGTTTCGTGGCCCCACCGGAAACTTTACTGACACCCGAATATGGGTTTCATGACAGTCAACGTGTTAATACGTTGACTGCCACGCGTGTTTTCACCGAAGTCTTCGTCAGGCCACGCGTGTTTTCACCGAAGTCTTCGTCAGGCCACGCGTGCCGCAGTACCAAGCGTTCTCTGTTAGGTACTCCCATCGATATTTTAGTAAAGCGAGTAAATAATTTTTTTAGTAAACCATTTTCGTATTACTTTCATAACAATTCAATAGTTTTATTATTTCCTCTGGAATATCTTTTTAAATATGTACGACGATCCTTCGCAAGTAGTCAAATAAGCGACACCCGAATGTGGGTTTCGTGGCCCCACCGGAAACTTTACTGACACCCGGATATGGGTTTCATGGCAGTCAACGTGTTAACCCAAATGATTGCAGCACTCTGTTGGAACGAGAAGATAGCAAGCGAGACAGCACAGGTGTAGGAGATAGATTCACCTCTTCACTCCCTGTCGTGCGTTGCTATGTGACCTTATTTTTAACGTTACACTTTCTGTCAAAATGCCTGTTTATCTGTACGATTGCATCGCATCTATTGGAAACGACAAGTAACGGATCGGACCTGCATTCCTTTGCTTTGCCATCTTTTCGTAAAGTGCAAACGTATAAGATTACCCTGGAGCCAGCGTGGACGCGCAGGATACAGCTATGGTGTTCAGGCAAACGGTTCGAATATTGAAATGCTACAAAGATTCCAATCGAAGATCTTACGAATCATATATAACGTGCTATGGTACATGAACAACGAGGATATATACGGTAGTCTTTCAATGATCCCGATCAGTCAGGAGATAACTGAATACAGCGAACATCCTGTTAAACAGCTCATAGAACAGTGTTGGTGACAGAAAACTCACTGACCGCAGAGCTAACGTGCTCCGGAAACCATATGTTCGGATTAAAAAGACATAATCCGCTAGATCAGGCAAATAGATTTCCTCGAAAGCAAAATAAATCATGATCGCAACAAAATTCAACTTGTCTCTACACACCGTAAATAACACTACGGATTTATTTACAATTCCTTAGACGAATTGGTTTTAAATGTTTTAAGCTGGCTGTAACTTTGTTAATCCGGAACAATCTTCAACTATTATTTGTTTAGCTTTTTACTTGGCATAATTGAGACTGACGTTTAATAGGACCAAATGAAGCTAATTCCGGTCAGATTATTAGTATAGTGTTGACTATATACAAATATGGGTTTATTATAATCTAACGTTTCAAACGAAATTGTTCGTCAAGGTTTCGATAATTTTCTAATCATCTTTCGAATTTGCTTAAATCTTAGCCGCTTATAAGCCGATATATACTTCTGCTTATAAGTATCAGGTCGTCCGAGAAGTTTCTTTCGTTTTATAAGGAAACAATGAATGCACTACATTTTCCGTTTTATATTATTTTATCAAATTACGTACGACCCATTTTGTTCTATCAAAGTAAAGATCAAAATTTTCGACAGATTAGGTTTCACGTTTGTATAAAGATGCATCGTTGTAAAAGACGTGTCCGTAAAAGAAAGACATTTTTCGGACAACCTAATATTTGGACACTGGCAGATTTGTCATAACAGTGGAAGAATGTTAAGGAATATTAATTATTAAGCAATAGTATATTAAAATTTGAAACGTGATTCGTTGATGTATCTACTAATTTTATATATTATTATTTCAATTAATCAGAATGTTGGAGAAAAACTATTTGCAAAAATCTCTCAGAGACATCATTTTATCAGATCCGTATCTTAAAGACTATGTAGACTGTCTAAAACAAATAACTTATTGAAAATGTTTTGTTATAAATTTTGTAGAAAAATTGTGCCATTAACGCGTTTCACTTCTATAAATTCCAATATTTCATTTCGCGTATCTATAACTCACGTTATTTGAAACAATTCTTACCATTTTTACCAATGATAAAATAATAATAGAATTTGTACTCGTTACTTATCAATGTACAATTTTTATTCGTAAATTTGTAACTGAGTCACATCCTCTCAACGACAAGTAATACGTTTGAGTTGTGATACAAGTAACGTAAGTACTAACTTACTTGGATGTTCTTGGAAATATATGAGATTAGGGGGACATTCCCAAGGGACTATGATTTCATGGAATTATGTGATAAAAAATACGAAAAGGGTAGAAGCAAGGACCCAGAACGTCTTCTCAAGTTCTGGGCTAAAAGTTATCCACTTGCGTTTTACGATTTGAGAATATAAAAATACGCTTCGTCGTTAATTCGTACGACGATGTAATCTCCGAACACCTTGCGGCTTTTAAATTGTTACTCGTGTCCAATGTACTTGTATAATTGGTTTAATAAAACTGAGTGGAACCAAGACGAGTGCCGCTATGGAAAACGAAATTATTTCGTCCGCTTAAAACCTGTTTTACATTGCAAGTTTCCTTTATAGATATGCGAGATATTTTCTTGATAATGATCTGCCATTTATCCGTACAAACCGTAATTATATTTAACCGTTTGGTTATGCAAGTACAATATTTCTTTATGAATGAAACCTGAATCATTGAATATTGTAATAAACGTGCGATAATTGCGCTATAACGAATTAAGAGATAATTCTAATAACGTTTGTCGTTCACGCACCATCAATCTTACTTAAGGAATACTTTCACAATTTACATATCTATCGTAATTTATAATCTGAATTTCTAATCTGTTTTTTCATACATATATATTTAAAATATATAATCCATAGACCTCTGTGCTGTTAGAAATTACAGTTTATAATATTCACTAAATCACTTTCGTGAATTATAACCAACGAAAGAACAATTAAGATACAACAAAGTACTTTTCACGTAAAAATGAAACGAATGTTACAATGTGAGTACAGCATACGCACAGTACCGTTCAATTTGTACTAACTCCATACTAATTCAACTACGTAACGTTTAAAATTCCACCTGAAGTATATGCATACGGTGCAAGTGTATTTGCGCGTTTTTCCAATGCATTTCACATAGAGATTTTTCGATCTATTAGATTGTCCGAAAAGTTTCTTTCGTTTCATAAGATGATAATAGATGAACAACAATTTCTGTATTATATTATTTTATTGAATTAAGTATGATCTATTTCGTTCTATTTCTATTACTATGTTCGTGCATAATTCAATAAACTGATATAAAACAAAAAACGTTGTACGTCTATTATTTCCTTATAAAACGAAAGACACTTTTCGGACAATCTAATATTTTAGAGAAAAATAGAAAAGGATGAAACACCGTTGTATTCATCAAATATCTGTCAAATTTCAAATATTAGAAAATTAACTCTCATCAAGTACATACTTATGAATCAGTGATGCACGCTGAATGTGCATTATTAGTGGAAACCATAAATCATCTATATTGCCAGCGATACAGCTTTCTCTCGCGGTAATGGATTTCAGTTGAACGTTTTATTACTGTGCTGTTGAATTTCGATGGTTAACGAATTGTAAATTCGTCCAACTACCCTACGGCTGCGTTACGTGAGATAGTAATAGAACCCAATTGAACTGTGGCGAGGTTATTGGAATTAATTGAGAATTTTTGACGAATGTTTGAATTTTTTTTTAGATAAAAAACCATATTACTTTTCTCCTCAAAACAATGCCGACATATTCCACGAGCAAAAATAAGAAAGAGACATACGAATATAGGCTCGTAAGTGCTCTGTTAGAAGTTAAAACAAAAATACATAAAATTATTTATCATTTTTTTTTGAAATGAAATGCTTAAGGATTATTTTTCGTTTAAATTGATAATCTCAACTGGACTGGAAATGACTGGAATTTTTATTGTACGTTGAAAGAAACGGTTCACACGTCAAGAATCAATGCAAAGAATTTGCAAGTATTCGCTGAAATTCGCGGTGTTCGTAACCGAAATAAAATTCCCTGTAATCGATAATGATTATCCATACAAACACAATTTCCCTCGTCAATAATGGTTATCAATGACCAAACAAAATTTTCATCAATTATTAATAAAAACAAAATTATATAGCGGTTATTCGTAAGCAAAATCGTTTAAACAAACATATTAATTCTTACACCGTGACTATTAAAATTTGCCTCATAATAGTCATGGTCTCCGGTTAATATTCTCGTGGAAATCTTCGCGTAACTCGTGTAAGGTCACCGTCATCGACGAATTACAATGGCAAAATCTTGCAACAATTTTTACTCGCGGTTAGCCTGTATAACGTAAACTGTTCAATAATTATTTCACCGTGCGTCCATAAAACATTTGCTAAAGCAATAGCAACGATAGACGATGCATAGTTTCAGAATGACAAGAATCTGAAATTAGTCAGTTATATATCGTCCACCCTGTATAAAGTGGTGGACGTCGCATGAACGTGGATGTCATTGGCGGAAGTTCGGATGGAATGAAACTACGCAAGACTGTGGATGTAGGAAAACTCCTATTTCAAGGTAACGTCAGGATTGGTTCAGCAGTGCTATCGCTGTCGAAAAATAAATGTACGGTTTTTTAGTTTTATGGTCGGCGATTGCATTGCACGTTTGCATCGGACGCGACATGCCGTATATGTATACCGATATACCGTTACCATTTGACGATTTACGGGGGACACGTCTCTATCGCAGTGTTTTCTTTTGGTAACCACTCGTTCTGCCATTTCAATTACTGGTCGATATTGCATTTGAATATCACTTGATAACCAAGAGAAAGGAAGCTGACAGACGAAGATACATTTCCTTCTCTTTTCATTTTCTCCTTTCTACCCGCATTTTCCTGCTGTTCCAATCTTTTTCACGGCGTAACACTTTTTGGTCTGCCTCTCGTTTAACTTAGATTCAACTGACACTTTAATTAAGACCTCACCTGGTGCCTACACAGGTCAAAATGTCCTCTCGTATATCATCGCAATTCTTTTCATTTTAAGAAACTGTAGTTTTGGTCGGGCGAGATTAAAGAGCATCCGTTACGGGATTCTTGCCAGGGACCGTCATCAAATCTCGTGGCACGAGAATTAATATCTTGAATTTGGTTAGGAATAACCGTTACAAACGATTAAAATCTGATTTGGTTACTGATAACAATTATCGGTAAAGGAATACGAATAATCGTTATCGATTAGAGGAATTTTATCTTGATCTTGTTAGCCAATATCGATGACACGTAATAAAATGATTGAAATTTCTTTTGATTCGACCATTGTAGATAAAGGAAATTTTAGTCGTTCGTTATTTGCTATCAGAAAAGTTCGCGATCAGTTAAGATTCGACTGTTTTTAATCGTTTCAGTTTTTGCAAATTTTCTTTAAGATCTAGCGACGACTGCCTTCCGTTTAAATAAAAATTAAATAAAATTTGCATTGGGAACATTTTTCAATCGAGACAGTAGAGCGATTTCAAACGATTGTTCCTATCGACTCGTCGTGTATATTATAGCGTTAAAAATTGTCGTAGAAATTTTATTGCAAGGAAGAAGCAACTTCGAAGTTTCATATACCTTTTTATCAACGAAAGAATATTATCGTTTACTCGTATTTATACTTGCGAACATCCATTTGGCCATCAAAATATTTCGATGAAAGCATTTCGATGATATTCGATATCGAGTACGCAGAAGTGACGAAGAACCTAAGATCGTAAAGAGGAAAAACTATGACATAACCATAAATAGGAAAGGAAAATGTCTGAAACCGAGCGTCCTAGGAGAATTGAATCTCTGAGACATCAGCAAGGATTCCGCCGTTCCTCGTTTGTCGCACATTCAACTCAGGGCAGAATCGCACCCTCGTTTTCATCACACCCTTGCAGCCAATCTTTACCGGTCCTCCAGCATTACGCCCCAGGCAACGGATTTCCAAGATTCTGTTGAGTGCCTGCAGGCACGAAGGGGATGAGGTTTATCGGTGATCAGCCCCTGGGGTGTGGTAAGACGGAGGCGGAGGGGCGGCAACTAGAGTTTCTCGCCTCGCAAATCGAATCGATCGTATCGGTCGGCGGGAGAAGAGCGATTCGGTTAAGCGGTGCTGGTAGTTAACAGAGAAGGAGAGAGAGAGAGAGAGAGAGAGGGAGAGAACAGGAGATAGGGAGAGGAGCCTCGATGTAATTCATCGATCGGCCATCGAGCTGGCACTCGACGTTACTCTGGACAAGAGATATCGATGGTCCTCGGAACGTTGTCCGTGGACAGCGGCTCCACCACTAGCGGACAGCTTTACAACCATCTCGAATACCATTACAAGGTTCACCAACACCAGCGTTGTCGTGGCCGCGTCCTCCTCGTACACGCTGCCCTCACAGTCGTTGTTGGCCGACCGCGGATTCGCCAGATGAACGGCATGCCGATTCCGTATTCACGGGCCAGGATAATTCCTTGCCCCTAACAATATCAAGTCACCGTGAATTGCTCCATGAATCTCCGCGGCAGCGTTTATTTGTGTGCCGGCCGCGTAACTCTCGCAGATTTAGTGCGTTCGTCGGACACACCTGACCGAGCTGAACGACCGGATGCCAAGCTCCGCGTGCCCGGAACCGGTTGCTGTCGTCCGGCCACCGCGATTCCGCTTTAAACGCTTCTGCCCCCAGGAGAAAATAGATTACGAGACAACAGCGTTTTCGGTCCACGCCAACCCTTAACATCCACTGCCATGAATCCGACGTCCCGTTAACGCGCCAACGTGTCGATCGGCTACTCCGAGCTATCGACACGATCGGACCTCTGGTTGCTCTTTCTTTATCGTCGCGTTTTACCTGCCCTGGCTGTACAACGCTGCTTCAAAGTACGCGGACACTCGTTTATTTATCACTTGCCAAACTTGTTTGTTATTGTCATTTACGGAATTGCAAATGGGAAGACAGAGGATGATTTTATGTTTTATTAGAGTTCGCGTACGATGTTATGAAGTAGTAGGATTTTTGTTAGCCTCGCAAGTTAGCATACAATAAAGGAATTTACATCTGCCGGTGTTATTATCGAAGTATTCGTTGTCTTCGATTCGTTCGGTTGTCAAGCGACAGACGAGATGCAGAAGGTTCTTCCAAATAGACAGACGGATAAATTTTAAATCGCGATCAATTTTAGCATTGATATTTTAGGTAAATTGCCAATATCATTGACAAGATTTTAGATAAACCATTTATGTTTCATGTGTTTCAATATACGTTTGTTGATCATATGAGAACAAAATCCTCTTGACCATTAATTTGCCATTGATTCGTATTGTTGAGGTTATTAGATGTATGAACGAAGGAACGCGTGGATAAATTGTAAAGTAGAAAATATATTTTAATACAGAAGCGTAAGTACAAATAGGAATATAATTTGAGCTGGTCCAGATGTGTTACCCTACGACTGAAAACCTGAAACCATCGTAGCCTGTCAATTGTCTATGGTCTGCCTTCGTCCCAGTCTTTTGTCTATACGCTGTGGATGGCTTCAGTGCTTGAGAAAACTAAAAAGACCAGATGTAGAGTTTTTCAACACGTATATCTTAGTAACCTTTGTGTATTTTTAATACAAATTCTCCAAAATGTTGTACGTGTTCAGGAGCGGCAGTGTACTTGCTCTTTTCGATAAATTTTCAGAAAATATTGTCACTAACACATAACCACCATTGACACTATTGAGAACAGTATCGATCGATCATGGCGATCACGTACGGTTTGCAAATATTGATGAAAACAATGACAGATATTAATTGAATTAAAGGAAAGAGTAATTAGCGAAAGTGGATCGAAGTTGGTCCTGTTGAGACACCTGGGTTAAGCGTTAAAAGTGGAAAATGGAACAAGTACGGGATCTAATTTTCAAAAATCCTCTGCTAATTATGTTGGCACGAGAAGGTAGCAATCCGTGTAATAAAAACCACGATATAAATAACGCTGCTTATGTCAGATTCCAAGCAACAGATGGCTAAGCTGCTTACTCTAGTTAGATGTGATTAATAGTTTCACGATGTAGGATATTTTATTTAATCTTGATATTGTATACAACATGGCAGTAATAATAGCACATTAGAGTTTAATTCACGTACTTACTTCCACCGATGTACTTACTTCAGTAACATGCATATCATTCGCTAGACTAATGTCCATTATGTTTAGATTTTATCGCGTAACTAATTACTAATTACTGGGGAGTATTACTACGTAAATAAAATTATGGAATAACAAATCAGAATTTACAAATAACAGAGTCTTCGATCGATGTGATCAACATCTTTAACAACGTGTATACGTAACTTATGTTCAAGGATAAACATCAAGTAAATAAGTATAGTGCCTGATGTGGAATTATAAATGGCTATTTAACCGCGTCGTATGTCAGTGTATTATTAAAATGATACAGTGACGTCGCAACGATATGTAAATCAAGTATCAAAATCGATACGCGATATTCCAACCAATGAAAAAGAGAATCTTATATGTCCAAGGTAGTTATATGGCACATAATACCATAATAATAAAAACACGCTTAAACATGGTCTTGGAAGATCGATGGTTCGCTACGTATGGTTCAATCCATTTGACCAGATCACTCGCAGGACATAAATCATTCAGACATTTATCTCCGCAGATATTTACAGTCAATAAATTACGAAACACGTATCGATGGTACTGAATATCTTCAAGTGCAAATAACATAAGCGTGCAGAAATATACGTATGCAGAAATGTGTACCTTAGTATACAAGATATCAACTTTAAACGTTATTAAAGCGCTCTCGAGAAACATTTCGTTAATATCTGTTTCAAAATCGAAAATCCATCGTAAAGAGATACACGACAATTACAGGTTGGCTGGACACTTTTGGCAGCTGTAAATCTTCTACTAATGAAACTGGCACGAACATACCGCAATAATTATACCACGTGTCGATGTATGTACTCGGTGTAGCGAGGAATCAATATACCGAGGTCGTAAATTACAGTGTCAAGTGACGATATTCGTCGATGTAGCCGTATTAGAGAGTGGCGTAGAAGCCTTTTGAATCTTAGGCTACGAAAGTCCCTCGTAGAAATTCCATAGTCTTCGTTCAAAGAAGCTTCTATTGGGATAAACTTGGTCAAAGTTTAAACAATGGCCATTAACCACGATTTAATCGATTTAATCCGGTATTGTTGATTAGCTAACAGTCAACCGTAGAGCGTAGAATGAACGTTGTTGGCAGTTCTTGTTTTTCAAGACGCAAGAACCAGGCACGCACGTGCGTCGATCGTCACACGACGAAAATTGGTGCAATTTACATGAGACGTTCTACGCCATCTACCATATTCTGTGAATCTTGCACGCTCAGGCTATCATTTGGAAGACCGCAAAAGCGAATTGGAACGTTTCTTTTCTCGGAAGACTGTGCGATTCTACACCGATCGAACAACGAAGTTACCGCAAAGGTGGCGAAAAGTCATCGGAAAGAACGCAGCGCAGATTGAAAACAACGCACGTGAAGGAGAAAAGGCATCCTTCCGCGCGGCCGTAAAAACGGAACGAGCTTTTCCTATGACGTTTAACGCTGTAGTCCGTGCAACGAGTCGAGTCGGTAGAGGTAAACAAAAGATTCGCCTGCTAGGCACGTGATAGATGCAAAGAATTCGAGGTATCGGCTGGCGAACGTTCGGTTCAAAAGCGAATTTACATTTGCCATTGTTAGAGTTTGCTTTCACTTTATGACAAAGTATCCCAAGGTTGTGAATACGCTCCCAATCACGTGCGTTTGTTTAACATCTACTGACTCGACTCGTTGCACGGAGTATAGAACTTGCAATCTTTGACATAAAGACTGAGTCAGAACACGCGAAGAGTACGCCAGGAGCTGATTCAGCGCGCTAAAGTAAGAAGAAAAGATCGTATAAACACACGCTCGATATGGCCTTCTCTTCGAGTTACAGTTTATTTTGTGACGCTAGACGCTGCTTAGATCAACGATTCCCTGACAAATGAATAGATCGCGCTGACCTTATTTTCTCACCACCTCTCCGCACCCGAATCCTTTCGATTATTAGTTACAACGGCGTTTAAAATCTGTTCTTCGTAAAACATCGATGGACAATGTTGCAACTGTGCGTCAACGTGACGACCAAAGTTGCCGAACAATTAGTAGACCTGTGCAAACAAGTTGAACAATCTATGACGCGATAGATTGACGGTTCTGTAGAACTTGCTGAACCTGGTCACTGGGGACAATTCCTCTGAAGGTAGGCAAACAACTATTATAATACAAAAGACCTGTTAGTCGAAAACAATGCATTTCTTACTTTAATGTGCTGAATTATTCCTACTTCTCGTATGTTCTGATTTGTTCTCTACGCCTAATTACACAGTAGAATCAAGTCATTGAGGACCAAACAGTGAAATAATGTATATAAGCTACGTAAATCGAATTGTATCAAACGTAAGTAGTGTCAGTCACAAATTAAAGGCAAAGGAAGAAATCCTATAACTCGAAGAAATAGTTCGTTGCTATATGATACGTTATCGCTATGAAATATTTCGATTTCTTCATGGAATAGTAAAATTTATGTCGAAGGAAGAATGGCAGTGGAAAGAATACTAAGTAAGTCCTTGCGCTTCCTTTTCATAATCACCATATCAATTTGATAAAAATTTGCAACGTGAATTGTCTGAAATGAAATTGCAAGCGAAATGTTGCGTTAACGTAAGATCAGTTCTTAATGGATTAAAGCGACATAAATAACGAATAACTATAAAGAAGAGGAAGCAGATGAATAAATACATTGAAGTTTCTGTCTAAGCTTAAGTTTAAAAGTAAGCATTGCTGTTACCAAAAACAATCGCCCGTTTTCTGTAATTGCGGAAACGAGAAGTTTAGTACCAGTCATTTTAAATGATTTCGTACTCCTTGCATTAAGTAATTAAATACCAAATATTGAAAGTAGTTGAGAGATTCACATAGTTATATGGTATTTATTATACTCATAATTTTTTTTCCATCACTAAGGATATTTTTCAAAGACTGAAATAATTTAAACATGGCAACTGTAATGCCACTTTATGGTCAGCTTTTGTATAATATATATTGCTTATAATTGATCGGTTACTAACCAAACTTACTATCTCTCACAATCCGTTAATCTCGAAGGCAAATTACGAAAGTAGAGGCATTAATTCTCCAATTCTGATAGTTTCTAAACGTGGGTAATACCTTTGGGAATGCAAACGGAACAGCATGACCATTGCCATTACGAAATTCCTATGTAAAATATGACTAAATTATCTTCGATAAATATTACACCTGTTAATCATTCTAAATGGCGTGTGCGTCGTGTTTAGGAAAAAACGTGTAGATAATATTCTATGGAATATTATTTGTATGGTAGTACGCTTAATTATCTGATCTGATTTCAACGATATATATAAATATATTTCATCTGAATGCTTTCGAGATATTAATAACACTTTGCAACAATTATCTTTTCAATGTTGCATATGTATTATTATATTTGCACATTGAATTGTAACATATAAAAAAGAGAAGCATGCAAAACCTGCATTGTATTTATATATTAATATAAATAATTTAATATAAATATTTACAAATTACACATTCTTATGTATATAGCATAATATAACTGTGTAAAAATATTTGTTCTTGTCATAAGCACATATACATTGAAATACTTACCAAGTACGCGAGAATTTATATTTTTAATTTAAAGGATAAAATACGATCGTCCTTGGTTCTTCACCTTTTGACATTTCAGTCGTAAAAAATATCTGTCGCGATATTCGATTCACCTTAGAGCATAAGGAATAAGAGATAGGTAAATACAATGAAAAGAAAGTGGAATAATCGATCACTATGCTACTGTTACTTCATTCTATTTCGTTATCGTTTCTTTTTTATTTTTTTGTAAAAATGTTTCAGTACTATATTTAAATGCCATATTATCAAAAACGATGCTTACACTCACGATATACGTAACAACAATAGTATGTATTAGGTTGTCGGAGAAGTTTCTTTCGTTTTATATATTATTTTATAAATAACAGAGGCACAATGTTTTTTGTTTTATATTAGTTTACTGAATTATGCACGAACATAGTGATAGAAATATAACGAAATGGATCATACCTAATTCAATAAAACAATATAAAACAGAAATTGTTGTTCATCTATTATCGCCTTATGAAACGAAAGAAACTGATAATATAATGGAAATATTACCGATATAACGATAATAAAATCTCGTAAAATAATACGAATAATAATACGAAACAGAAAAGTGCAGAAGCTACGTTGCAGAAGGAACTTTGAATCTCTTAGTACGTGAATTGAATCTTTGATTCTCGTATTTCAGTAACCTATGCATATCAAGAGAACTTAATAAGCATACGCAGTTGAGTTCACGGCGTGGCGGTGCACTTTAGTACAGCATAAAAACGAAAACATTGCAAGACCCTAAAGGGAATACCGCATGTGCTACGACTAATTGACTATGGTTCACCATCGTGACTTATTACCAGATGCCAACATGTTCTTTCTTTGTGTGTGCTGGGCTAGCTGCAAGTGTATACACTACTGTACATTGGTCACGAACTGCTTTCTGCATATGTAAACGTAATGGTAAACCCTCCAGCAGCTAATGTTAGCATCAATCTTCATTCGTATGTACTATATGTAGGATCATATTATGTACAACGTACTAAAAGAAATCTGAAAAGACATTTATAAATGCACAAGACAGAAATAATTAATCTAACGCTAAACAATTCATTTTTAACGTATAAACTATTATTATTATATATTATGAATAAAAAGTAAGTATTGAAATTACAATGTAATTATGATAGATAAATTAATTAATTTATTAATCATTTTGTTCGTTTCACGTGAAAATTCGTGGAATCCAGAAGAATACAATGCAAGTAGAATAAACCAGTCTGCTTTCTGGCCATACAGAGGAAACAACAAGTTTTAATGAAAAAAGTTTCCAAGGGGATAGAGCAATTGACCTCTTATCGGTCATCTTTTTAATCAATAACTAAATGCATAAAAAAAATTTCGTTGTCTGTCCTAGATTTTTCTATCAATCAATTAATAAGCTTTTTTCCTTTTTCTACGTATAAACATTGCATTAGTAGTTTATGAAATACTGATTATATTGCTGTATGCATTTATATTTAGAGAAATGATCACAAATTCAGAACAAAGTTCAAAATTGGCGTAAAATTAGAATAAAATTACAAATAATATTCTTATTTATTACACGTAAATCTTCTTCTTATTGTCGTATTACAATAAGAGTAAAATAGAGGCGGAAGGAAATCGAGGAAAACTTCGTTAGCTTATTTTAACGATTAAAGGTAATGCACATTCTTCTACAATTTTTATCTTATTTCTAATAAATCCATTTCTTCTTTTTTTTATATTCACCAAAACTAATTTAAGCATATTATATTATATATATTTTTGAAGAAATATATTCTTTAGTCATATTGTTCACGTTGAACTTCATGGGGAATGTCCTACGTAACCAGGACAAGAAATGGAAGAAAATGTTATAGAGCAAAATTAAATACTCTGGTAGCACTTTGGATTCATAATCTGTCAAAATAATAAGATTTCAAACTAAAATAAATCTGACAGTATGATGGAATTTTTCCATAGCGACATTTGTCAAAAAAAAAAAGTAAAATATTAGATGTCGGTAATTTGTAATAGCAGACTAATCATCATAGATTAGATACGATTATCCTTTTTGATGGATTCTCTTTCTGAGAGAGACTCTAAACTGAACCATAGCCATGACACAAACCGTGTTAACGGTGATCACTAACACTTACAAAGGATTCGAATCTCGTCGTGCACCTATGCACAAATTTACAAATTAAGTATAGCAATACGAACAACGTGATTACTCTTCTTCTGAACCTGTGTACTGTACGTTGCTGAAAAGGAGCGTAACGCGATCGCACATAGACGAAAGAGGTTCCATTGTTCGCTATTGCGCGTTGCTGTATTGCTTTATTTCTATAAATGACACTTGCGACCAATACGCGTTTATCTTCATGATTGTGTTGAGTCTATACGAAACAACCTTCCTTCCAGCAACGCTCTCTACTTACCCAACTGTTGTCGCTTCAAACCATTTTGTTCGAAACCATCGCTGATCACTGCACGCCCAACCTAATTTAATCCCTTTGCTACGGAATGCTCGTGACATAATGTGATAGCTGTGAACGGAGCGCGTTGCTGAGTAGTTGACACTGAGTTACGGAATGCTACGAAGTAAGTAGAAGTCGTCTCTTGTTCTCTAAATTTTACAATGATATTTATTATATTTAGTAATATCATTTTACTTTATAAAATATAAAAATCAACCGTTCGAGGCATGCAGCGTTGCCAGGTACTCGATTAACAAAAGAATCTCATGTAAAGTATGAAGTAAAAGTACATATGGTATGAACGTATATATACGCTCTTCCTATATGAATGTTCATTCTTCCAGGGCGTATATATACGCCCGTCGGAGCGAAATGGTTAAGGATATAAAAAGAGCACAGCAAAGGGCATTTATTCATTGCAAACGAATACAAGTGCATCGTACAAGCATCGACAGGCTGCTGCAAAATTCAGCAATAACTATACGAAGGTTCATCGAACTGACATACGCCTTGATTTTACTCTACCTTCCATGATCATTCCAAACCGAGAGAAATTCACGAATGCCAACAAATCCAGTCGGACAATGTTCCAATCTACTTGTGACGTATTTCAACCCATCACTAGCAATAATACAGCATAGAGCGGTACGTCATAGTTGCTGGTATTGTAAGTTAACAAGCATCCTTCGAGGGGCGGTTGAGCGGCAGGAAGGTCGAAGGTTTCGTTGGTTAGTCAGTTGGTTGGTCATTCGGTTGGTCGGCCGAGCTGAATCTACGAATACTATACATACATATAACCGTGTACTATATACAAATAGCGAACAGTTTCGAAACGTACCACCAACCGCGTGCCGCGCTCATCCTTCCTTCCTGTATGGCTTTCCATCTGTCTTCCCAGTTTGGTTATCCCTTTTGATTCCTCTGGCTCTAGTGATTGCGCTTTGTCTTGCGCGTGAATAACCCGTTAACCACCATTCGTTGCGACAAATCCGACATAGATTTCGAATTTCGAATGGAAATGCACGGCCTGCCCTTATTCGCTGATGCATTAGGTTGTCCGGAAAGTATCTTTCTTTCGCAAACGTGTTTTTTACAAGAATGTACCTTCATACAAACGTGAAACTAAGTCTGAGAAATGTCGCGGTGTCTCAACAGAATACTCAACAAAATAATATAAAACAAAAAACGTTGTGCGTCTATTATCTCCTCATAAAACGGAAGAAACTTTTCGGACAATCTGATAAAATTGATTGGCAATTATTAGCTTCCCTTTAATCTATTGCATCTTGTCATTCGAAATCGAGGAGGACTCAAATTCACAGGAGTTGAGAGATTATTTCGTTCCCTAAAATTTAGTAAATTTTGCAACTTTAAAAGGATGATCGAAGTTTTTAGGATTTGAAGATATTACCGCGCAATAAACAGGACGAAGCAATCTTGTCTTTTTCTGTAATATTCGATAACACGTTGCATCCTGAAAATTCTAATCGTCTCTTATTCAAAGTGGCAGAGATATAAATTACAGAAAGCAAAGTTTAAATACGCTGTGCAATTTCTGCGAAGAAATTATGTTTGAAAATGCCGTGTGCTATTAAATCGACACGTATTAAACCAATTTTGCTTCTTTTCTGCGATAAAACATCTTCATAACAATTCCGTAAAATGGAAAATCCTGAAAATTGTAGCCGTCTTTGATCTAAAGTGGTAAGATACGTTATAAACTACAGAGGAGAAAATTTAAACGCGCTATGCAATTAATGCGAAGAAATTATGCAAAGATTCCATTGCGTCGGATATCCGACTAGGAATGTATCCGAGCGGCATTTCAGATTCAGCTGAAACAAGCTGCACGTTGAAATTCTTTTCCAATTCTATTGGCTTGCCCAGTATGCAATGCATCAGTCCGCCTCTCTCTAACATCCGTATCGTTGGTCCGTGCGATAACGATAGATTTTATTGCAGCTCGTAATACGTTCTCATTACAGAACGTGCTTCGAAGGTTGAATGGCGCATCTTCAGCGTGTGTCGGCCTCTTAGGTAGGTCACTACTCTCTTAACGAGTCGCTGTTTCCCATGCAAAGCGGAATGGAAAGAAGATAAATTCGATCGATAAGAATGCTCCTCTTTGAGAGGGAAAAGGATTTAATAAAGCAAAGAGATTTAGACATGATGTGAAAACTGGTATTCCTCGTATAATTACTTTCTCGAGCATTTCCATTGGATATTTAACAACACACCGCCGCGTACGTCAATCCTTTTCTCGATTTCTCCATTATCAGATAAAACTTTCAATTAAATGATACGTTCGTGTGTGATAAGAATCTATATAACTCGAATTGATCGTCGAATTTAATCGTATTACTCCTGTGATTTATTTTAAACGTGTTGCATTATGTGCCGTGTTTTCCCATCCAGCTTTTGTACACAGTGTCGTACACAGATTCAATAGACTTTATTTCGACAATTAAAGATGTACAAAGTAGTGAAATATCATGGAAAAATGAATTTTATATAGAAATGAAAAATTATTCGTTCGTTTATATGAAACTTCTTTTTATCGTCCCAGTTAAAATTTGTAATTTCTTTACAAAAAATATTCGGCGAATTGCTTTATCACGTAGGTATTTTCCTCTCGACCAGATCTTCAAATGTTCTCGGCAAACAAACTGTCGAATAAATGAGATTGTTTAATGATTAATGGTAGTTGAATCATTCAGATGCTCTTCACGTAGTTTTCTCAAAATGGATGTACGACATAAACCAATTATTTGAGTGGTTTTCATCTTACTAATTACAAACTAATAATTTTATGGGGTAAAGTAATATGCAATTCCTAATATTTATGTAAAAATCAAATTAATTGTCTTTTTATTCTCGCGTCTCGATTAATCCTTTGCAGGATTATTTTAATTTAAAATCAGATTGGTTTTTAACAAGCGAATTTCTAAAGCAAAGTTTAGCAAACCAAATCAGCTAGCAATTAGCAATTAACAACTCAGTTTAATTTAAATAACAAGTAGTTGAAATATTTTCTAGACATTGGATCGCTTAATTTATTTTTAACAAGTCAATTTCCAAAGCAAAGTTTAGCAAACTAAGTCAGCTGTTTAATTAACCCATTAAAGACCAACGTTACTTTAATGAAGTTTAATGCAACGTTTCATTTGCAATCTTTCTCGGTTGATTTACATTATCGAATTTTCTGTTATATTATGTTCTATACACGAGCACAGACAACCAACCATTTTTCTACTAATACACAATCACGTTCTCGTATCTATAAAACACTTGCTTCTTTTCACCAGCTACTTTGTGTTTTGTATTTGGTTGTCCGAAAAGTTCCTTTCGTTTTATAAGGAATTTTTTTGTGTTTTGGATTGTTTTATATCATTTTTAATTAATTTAATCACGTTTGATCCATTTTATTCTGTTACTACAAAATGAATCATACATAAATCCATAAAACAATATAAAGTAAAAAATGTTGTGCATTTATTATTTCACTTATGAAACGAAAGAAACTTTTGGGACAACCTAACATTTCAATTTACTTTATTATCATTTATTTATTATTAGTAGATTCTATATATCAAGTGTTCAAAACATTAAGACAAAGCAGTGGAATTAAAAGATCTTTTTATATCTACTTTATAAGTCTTCCTAATTCTTTAGCACAATTAAATTTAACTTAACGAAGGATTTAACTTCGTCGTTTCTCAATAATATACCGTCGAATCCAAAAGTACAAATCGATCATTCATATTATTTATTCATATTACCAATATCATTAATACTATCATACGGGATCACTATATCATATTTAGTGTCTGAAACGATTTATCGCGAAATACTTTCTAATAATTTTTAATTCACATTCAAGACGATGCATAATCCAACAAACCTGTGCTGGCTGGAATACGTTGACCATATTTTCCAAATTTCCTAACTCGAATTACATATAGGGGCAAATCGATCGATTCTAGTCGGCGGTCTATTCGAAATCGGTGCTCGTTACGTAATCGAAATTACCTCGACGGAGGAGCAAACTGAATTAGATTATGCGTAGAGAATACGTGTCCACAGTCGACTGAATTCCACCCTTCGATCAGGCGTCCGGTTGCCTACAGTCGGTGTAACCACATCAGTATACAGTAGCTGATTAAGCTGCTTCGAAACGTTTACAATGTCCACGAGCTGCCACTCGGCGCGCGTTTCAATCGAATGAGCCGAGCGACCGGATCGACCGGTTGCATCGCCCGCACCGTCACTCCGTGACGAGCCGTGTAAACACCTACGCCCGAATATGTACTCACAACGGCGACATGTGTTTCAACTAATTCCGCTCTTTTTGTCCAGCTTTTTAATCAGTTTTTCGACGAAAATTAATCACGTTGTTCATTAGCTCAGCTACTAAACTTTAAATCCTACTTTTAACGTATAGTAAATATGCATTTTTGAAATTTAGATCGTGCGGTGTTTATTTTTTGGATTACAATCGAATTGCAGTATTTATTTTAAGATAGTAATTTGCACATATCACTTTATGAGTTGCAAGGAGAATCATTGCGTACTGAGTCGTTTTCGATCAGGTAAAGTAATTTCTCATTTTTTTCATTATAGCTTTATCTAAACTTTGCTTTGCTTAAAAGAATCAAAGTAGCAAGAAGAACTATCGAATGAAACGCTATTGTAGAAACTAGAAACTTGGAAGAGTATGCGAGAACTTTAGGAGATAGTCCCGCGACACTAAAACCTGAAAAACCTGCATGGACATAATGGATCTAGTATGCAGACGAGTAGTAAATTTTATGAGCATAAGAATACTTTTATTCTACTGCGAATTCGATAATTTTATACTTCGTCCTGTAGCTTTATGAAGATTACAAAGAATTATAATTAATCTTTATGAAGATAAAAGCGTCGAGCTCTTAACTGAAGAGAGCAGATAGGGGACACTTAAACATCTCCGTCACTTCTGCACTGCATAAAAAAGCTTCCGAGGATTACAAAGTTACATATTGTTCGTAGGGCCACATATAATGGCAAGAAAAATTTGTTTTCCAAGAATTAAAGATTCTATTAACGAAAACGTCAACCTGTGAAATTTGTTGGAAAACTTTAGAGATGATCACTTGCAGTTACAGTTGAGCTTACATCGAATCTTCTATTAATATCGTTATCGCCGTGCAATGTTAATCCTACGATTATCAATAGTAATTTTCTTTATGTCGAAAAATTTGTTACTTTCCTGAGGTACACTAAATTTTAGGTTGACATGTGTTTCTACCGTTCGCGAAATATCACGTCAACTAGAGTCGTAAATTCCCGTTACGATTATATAGTCGACGCCACGAACTGATCGATCCCCTATTTCTTTTACGATAATAGAGGTGGTTGAAATGATTATACACTGGATTAACAGGTATAAATTACAGTTTATTCAAAACAACTGGTTTACTAGAGAGATATAAACCGATAAAGTATAAATGAGTATCGATTGACATACAAAGTTACAATGTGGAGAACGCGACGTAAGCGTGGACGACAATGGTTCGAAAAATGTTTTAAGACTTCCGAGGTACTGATTGATCTAAAGGGAAGAGACCAATCACGAGATGTTGACTATTCTAGAGATGTAGTACAAGTATCGCGACATGTTGACTATTCTAAAGACGTAGAATAAGTGACGTTTAGTGACGATGCCGTGGCGGAGGAAAGCTAGTGATGAGTGTGCCTAGCGCACGAGATGAACTGATTTGTTAAGGATACTTTTGCTAGGAAAGTGAGGGTAATAGACATTGCTTCTGATTGGTTAATTAAGAAGGTTGGTGGACTAGGAAGGGTCTTAGCCGCTCCCGAGAGAGTAACGTGAGAGAACCAACTTTTCCTTATCATCCCGTAGTGGACAAAAATGTAAATAACGTTGGACATAGAATATGATTGTTTTTGGTCTGAAGGACCTAAGGTGTGAAAATGCCAAGATTTATGACGGGTCCTTGAGGCTATTGAGAGTACGCAGTGGAACCATAAGCATCTGGTTCCTATCTCTCCCGCGGTGTGTGGCCTGGTCTAGGTAGAGAATCAGCCGACATGACAACATGTTTTAAACTTTTGGATCGTACGAGATACACAGTGACTTTAAACCGTGTAGGATGCGTTACTCCAGGGAAGAAAGATTTATCGACCTTTATATTTCAACGTCGAGATTTCACGAAACCTGATCAGTATCTGCCCAAGCGGAACTGTCTTATTTCACTGGATCTCTTCCTGTGTGAAGCACTCAAAGACGATATTTATGCGAGCCGTTCACATGCCAAAGTGGTTAATTTCACTAATAGGAATTTTTGAAATTTTATCACCAAAGCGCTTGATCGACGTTCATCTTACACAATTTTATCGATGTTCTCGAATACGCTGCCGATTAGCCGCAAGTACATAGCAGAAGACATATTCGTGCATTTGTAGAAAACTTGTAGCAAATTCGTCTTTATTTAATACCTCACATCGCAAGGTAGATATTTTATTCAGGACCAGGTGTGGTAATCTGGAAGAGGCAAGTAAGTTGCGTGGAAAGGGAGAAGACTCGTTGAAGCATTGGAAGGAGGAATGTAAAGCGATAGACAGAATGAATTTGAGCGGAAGAGGATGAATTTGAATGAAATCCTGCATGGAGATGGAAATGTGGAAGTAATAAGCTGGTTGCAGGGAATAGAAAGGAAGAAGGAGGAGGACAGGAAAAAGGGGAAGAAATCGGGAACTGAAGTACAAGTGCGATAATAGAACGAATAGCGGAACGAATGAACGGATGAATGAACTGTAATGGGAAGAATGTGCGTAGAAAGATAAAGTCTTTAGAGATAAAGAGGAGCGATAACCAAAGAACTGATATAGTTTATGTTAGCGTAATTACCCGTAAGCTTAGTCTTAATTTTATCTCTTCTTGTTCATGGTTTATTGTGAAACCAAGTCCAATTACTTGGCCATTAGTATCATGAAATAAATACACGGACACGTTATAAAATACATATGATGCGAATACAATTACAGATTTACCATAAAATAAGTAAAAAACACAAGTAGCGGAAAGTATTGAATTTCTATTAAATATCGTATCCTTATACTTATGGTCGGCAGCGTAAAACGAACATTTGACAAATATCTCGGTAATATTTAACAAATACTTTGTCGCACCACGATAACTCGTAAACGCAGCTTGATTCTGCAATTAATCTCTTGCAAGACGATAGTGCCGCTCGTTAAATATGAACAAACGTCAACCCCTTTCGGTTCGCTCATGGCAGAAACAAAGGTCTGGCCGAAAAGTCGAGAGATATAGGAGAGAATGCGTTCAAAAAGGATTTCGTCCAGCTGTCTCGGACGATTCGTGTCCAGCGGATAATTAAATTCAGCTAAAATAATAGCCGGTGAGGGTGTTGTAGAGAGAGAAAATTCGCAGCGCGTCGACTAGCCGGCAAGGCCAGCATCGGATGAGAAAAATACGGAATGCTGGAGAAGATAAACGGCAGAGTGAGGTACAGAAAGAATCAGCGGAAAGAGATAAAGGGTCGAAAGGCCTTGTTTTGTGCACGCAGCGGAGAATGAGAGGGGCGGACAAAGATGACCTGGTGGAGCGCGACGCAAGAACAATGCGATCCGTGGCAATGGATTAAATACCTGAGCATCGTACCAATGGTATTTACGAGATCTTCGTGTTGGAATTACTTCTGTGATAGACACAAAGCGGCTTTCACGTAGTCCATAGCTAAACGCGTATTGTCATTTCTACGCGTGCGTAGAAAACTGACGAGAATTAATTTTCTATAGATTTAATTCGTTGAACATCGTAATTGTACTTTGTGTACGGACGTGTTTATGCCTGTTAATCCTTTGATGTCGATACGAACGATGCGCACTGAATAACTTTTCCACATACTTGTTAATTCAATAACAACAAGCAATAAAAGTTCAGACTATACTAGAAACACGTGACAATGAATAGAGTACGTATTGATATGTTCTGAACGAATACGCATAAGTTTCCTCGTAATAGAATTGAAAAATGTCCCTAGTGTTCGAAGATTGAATAATGCCTGCAGTGTTCGAAGGTTGAACAATGTCTATAATGTTATAAGGTTGAACAATGTCTTTAATATTATAAGGTTGAATAATGTCTATAATGTTGGAAGGTTGAATAATGTCTATAATGATATAAGGTTGAATAGTGTCTATAATGTTGGAAGGTTGAACAATGGCTATGATATTGGAAGGTTGGACAATATCTATAATGTTGTAAGATTGAACAATATCTATAATGTTGGAAGGTTGAACAATGGCTATGATATTGGAAGGTTGAACAATGTCTATAATGATATAAGGTTGAATAGTGTCTATAATGTTGGAAGGTTGAACAATGTCTATGATATTGGAAGGTTGGATAATATCTATAATGTTGTAAGATTGAACAATGTCTATAATGATATAAGGTTGAATAGTGTCTATAATGTTGGAAGGTTGAACAATGGCTATGATATTGGAAGGTTGAACAATGTCTATAATGTTGGAAGGTTGAACAATGGCTATGATATTGGAAGGTTGAATAGTGTCTATAATGTTGTAAGATTGAACAATGTCTGTAATGTTGGAAGGTTGAACAATAGTGTTCGCAGGTTAAACAATGTCTATAACGATCGAAGATTGAACTATAATAATACGAATTTAATGTTTTCTGAACAAACACATGACGAATATGACTGTGACAATACATTTTTAAAATTTCTATTTATTTAAACAGTATGTGTATCAGAAATTATTGTACTTTGTTAATTATTCTTGTAAAATATTTATGAATCTTCGCTAAATTCGTTTGTGCAAACTATCCATTTGGACTGAAGATATAATAAAACAGAATTTTGATTGATTGCAAATTGTTGAAAATAATTGCTCTCGAAATTTGCTTATACAAGTGTTCTACAAGCAACCAAAATGTTATAAATCAGTTTTAGACATTCTGAATATAAAATGCTTATAAGCTTGTTCTACAGTGGCACCAACAACTGTTTGCGAACACCTTGAAAACTAAAAAAGTTACTTTCTACGACATATCTGAAAATCATTAAAATCGAGAACGCGTCGACTATCTATGTAATTGTCATTTCTTTTTATCAAATCAGTAAATAACGAGATAATAATCAGTAAAAATCAGTATGAATGTAAAACCCGAAGAGCCAATAAAATTCGATCGTAATGCGACTTCTCGTAATGCGAATTGTCGGAGAGTCGCGAAATGTAAGTCAACGGATAAATGCGGTAGGAGAGGGAATGCGACGCGAGGACAAATGTCCCAGCCACGATACTTATGGACGATAAGGCGAGATTAATAAATAATCATTAAGCGACAATAAATAGCCGAGATGTCCGAGGGACCAACCGCGTACGGGGCTCTGTAATTATTAATGGAGAGAAGTCACGGTGTACGTTGAAGACCGCACGTGGGGAACATCAGGAGTCGCTTGAGGTATTCGTGATCACCGCGGACAACGAGCTTTGAGCTGACCGAGAATTTATGATTTTACTCTCAGTTCGACTTGCAGCTGCATCGCGGCTTATTCACAGTTTGTTCTGCTTTATATCTGTATACAGGATGTATCATAACATGTAGCATCCACCTCAGCAATGGACAGGAGGAACAAAAACAATGGAGAAAATTCATATAAAAATGTAATGTTCTATCTGATAATAAATATCGACAATATTCTATCAACAACACATATTGATCCTTTTAGTTGACAAACTGAGAGTATTGATAATATGCAGAGCGTATTATAACATGCGAGAACCATTTTAAGGAACTTTGCTTTGGCAAGGAAGAAAGTTCATACGAACATGTGTTCTATCCTATCTGATTATTTTTAAAGAGGTAGTCGAATATCTGGAGCTTCCGCCAGACTCGAAGCGTAGCTAGAAGCAACTTTTCCGTTAAAAAATTGAGGAAATTAGAGCCAGAGGAAGATATGCACCGGTTAACAAATCATCGAGCGAAGCTAAGCGCTGAAAACGGTTTTCTAATACGCAAGACCATAATGAAAATCAAATGTATCTGAATCTATGGTATACGGTCGTGGGGAACAGAGCACATTTCAAAGATGCAAACAACACAATCGATAATCCTTTGTACTACAATTGAATGAATTTTATTCGCGTGATAAATAATTCCTTAATCGTTTATTGTTAAAAATTGTCCAGCTTCGTCCCTCATCTTACAGTAATCACTAGGAGAATCAATTTTGTCCGCATAATAAACAGTTTATTAATATGATTATTCATTTTGTCAATGAATGAATAAATAGTCTTCTTCGAAAGTAGAAGATGATTCGCAGAAAACAAATCAACAAAATGTATGGAAATCATTAGTGAATAATATAAGCCAGTAAGCAAAGGGCCTAATGTGCACTGAAGGCAAAACAGCCAGTACATTGTCAATAATAAATGAATAAAAATGATGTCTCTGTTAGAAGTCTACCAAAAATAATTCACAGAAGACAAAGCAACGAAAAACAACGAAATCATTAGCAGAGAATGCAAGCTAGTAATGGAAGCATGTAGAGAGGGCAAAATTCAAGTCAGTACATATCGTATCTACAGGTTGGATCTGCTTCACATTACGTCTATGCATAGACGTAGCGTTCAAACATTTCCTACGTGCAACCAGTCTGAACCTCCTACGTTGATGAGGTCAATAACCTCGTGCAGCAGGTCAGTCGGAAATCCTGTCTGTGGTTTCCTTTCGATCCTCGATCTGGTTATTTACATTTAAGTTAGAGAAGCTTGGCGTTCTGCCTGACGTTTAAGGAAAATGTCTCTGGGTCAATGGTACCTCGAGAAATTCGCTACGTGTGGTGAACGTGAAATAATGGAATCTCTTTCTGCAAAGTCGGTACATTTGGAAAATGCGATTGCATCTATTTCTTAAATAACCTGCCATTAGTTTGAAAGCTATTTCAGTATGTTGAACTTTGTCCGGTTCTTTCGATAGGTGTAGCTTTATTTATATCAGCGAATTTAGGTTCACGCTGTTGCAGATGTATTTCTGCAAACACGTTCGCTCTTTTTTCGTTTTTTAATTTTTGTTAAGGATATCGTACCATATTCTAGCAATAGTCGTTCTTTATCCGTAAAGCAAGAGGAGTATAAAATAAAAAATATTTGTCTTTATAAGTACGAATCAGTAAATATTTTTAAAAGTACTTTAGAATAATATCTTTCCATGAAATACCTACGCTGCAAGGTGTATTCGAACTGATCTACTACATCGGTATGTCGAAATAATTTGATAAAAATATTAATACCTCGAACTTATGATTGGAATAACGTTAAAACTTCAGAACATTACACAAATTTAAAATTGGCCTTCCCAAATGCGAATTTGTGCAAAAACAAAACAGTATTCGTTTGTTCGTGATTTTTCTACATTTATCCAACCAAAAATTTCATTCTACTGCTCTTGAAAAAAAAGTATCATGAAATTAAAAGTTAAATAAAATTTCACATCAGCGTACCACGATCCTTTTCATTGATATTTCAGTGGGATATAATTTGTCCACGTTTGTCCACCCAAAATTTCTGTTTATCGTACCCTTTAAGGAAAATTATCATGAAATAAAAATGAAAAAGAAAGTGACATCAGCAACATCAGCAACGATATCGTCCATATCAATTAATACCAGATAGATTAATACCAGAATATAGAGGCACACAACCGCGAATATTTCAGTATCTAATTATGTGATAATATCAAAATCTCGGTTCGATGCGTTGCTATCGATACAATTGCGGCTGTCCTAACATCTTTACAATAGTTTGACTGTGGTAATTCGGTTTCTGCTTAAGCACGATTCGTATTAAGGTCGGGGCCGCGTAATTTCTGCGACTGATGACTGGTGGAAGTAACAGGCGGCAGTTCGTAGGCATAGGCATTCCGTAGCATAAGAGACTAGCCATTGTGAGGCCAAGAACTTGGCATAATTCTGTTGGGGTAGGCCCGTTAATGGACGTTCGAAACGTGAACAAGTGTCGAGGCTCAACGTGACGGAAAGCTCACTTGACCGAAGTCCGCAACCGCGACGTCCTCGTAGTGCTTTTCCCCTCGTTCAAGTGCTTGCATGCTATGTGGGTTAATTGCAAACTCGAGTTTCTGTTGCATGAAATCGTATAGTGTCGCGATATCGGTCGGCAATTCACACGCGGAAGGTCCAACTGCAAATGTTTGACCATTGAATCTTGGAAACATAACCGAATTGAATAGTAGTAGATCCATACGTGTCTGCTCGTCGATCTAATCTACTTCGCTCTAGCTGTGGTTAGTCACACAAGACACATACGACATGTAGATGGTAATTAATTATATTTGTTCTTGTGAAAATCTCTAGTCTTGTCTTTATTTTCCTAAGGAAACGATTTAGGTAAAATTAGGTTGCCAGTATTTTAGTGGTTTGAACTGTTGTAGGTCAGCATCTTGATCTTTCTATAAAGCTATAGACACGCGTACACAGGTGGATTTAACTGCAAATGTTTGACTGTTAAATCTTGGAAACATAACCGAACAGTGGCTATACATGCGAAACAATCTAACGTAATTTGCTTTCTGATTAGTCATACAACAAGGCCTAGTAATTAATTTTACTCGTTGTACAAAATTTATAGACTTGCCTTCATTTTCGTAAGAATATGTTTTTGGTAAAATTAGTAAAATTAGAATTTTAGTGAGTTTAGTTTTGTAGATCGGTATTGTTCTAAATGTACGGATATCTAATGCAAATGTTTGATCATTGAATCTTAGAAACATAACTGAATTGAATGATATCTACGCACGTCTGGTCGTCAGCCTAATCTACTTCTCTTTAGCTGTGGTTAGTCGTACGAGATGTAGCAATAAATTGTACGTATGGTAGAAATTTTGCAGACTTTCCTTTATCTTCATGAAGAAACGTTTTAGGTAGAATTAGGTTACGAGTATTTTAGTGTTGATCTGTATCTTTTGTTGAATATTATCCATAAAAGTATGGAAAATGTTAGAGCGAGTTTTTCAAATGACGATATATACTCACCTGTATGTATAAATATTATTTGAAATAAATAATTATTTTGAAATAAATTCAAACATCAAGGAGCAATCGACTCAATCTGCAAACGTCAAACTCAATTCAAACATTGTACGTTATGAAAAAAAATGAAATTTTATTCAGCTTATGTAATAATACGAAACTAGGGGATGAAAGATAAAGGAACGTGTAATTATTTATTTAATATGTAACTAGACAGAAAAATGGCCACAAATGAATTAAACGAACGGCAAACTCAATCAATTCAACCTTCAAACATCGAACTCAATTGAAACACGTATACGTTATAAAAAGAAATTAAATTTTATTCGACTTATATGACAATGCGAAACATGGAATGAAAAATGAAGAAAAGTGTAAATATTTATATTTAATTTATAACTAGAAAGATAAAATATCACAGATGAATTAAATTAATTCAAACATCAAACTCAATCATCTCAACCTTCAAACATGTGTACGGTATAAAAAGAAATGAAATTTTATTCAACTTATATGACGATGCGAAACATAGAATGAAAAATGGAAAAAAGTGTAAATATTTATATTTAATTTATATCAGAGAGATAAAACATCACATTGCAAATCAATAATTTTTGAAACATACATTTTGTAGCAAATTTTAATTAGCATCGTTAATCTCTGTTCGAAAAATTCTGGATATTTCAACTGCTCTAACTTGATGAGAAAAGATCTGTCTGCGTGGGCTCGTTTTAAAACACAGAACTTTAACTTTCTTATCTCTAAATTGAATTTCCTCAATGACGACACTGTACTCAAAAGCGAAATAACAAAGTGAAAACGGTCTTTCATTCCGAAAATTCTGCAAACTCAAATAACTACGAAATTTGGTAAAATTCTTGCAGTTCGAAGTTTTACGATGACAAAGACAAAGTTTTACAAAATCAACGTTTTACAATGAAATTGGAGATTGAAGCTTCCCCTTTACAAACACCTTTTAGAAATTAGTATAGAATTTTGTACTGGTCCTTTGTTGCACTTTGAATAAAAAGTATGCCGTGGACATTAGAGTAATCAAAAATACACAACAAGGTGAGACGACCGGACTTGTACCTTTGACGCGTGTGTTTAATGTGTGTGTGTTTCGTATGCATATTCAATGTGTTTAACGTGTGTTGTTGGTGTACACGCTCGATAAAACATTTTTAAAAATGTATAAACTATAGATAGGAAACAGGATAATGGAAAATATCTAAAAGTTAATTTCTAAATTGAACAATCTGTAGTAATAAAAAATATGTTTTTTATTTTTTAAAAAATCAATAACGCACTACATATTTCAAAATCTTTTTAACTCGATCATTTTGTAGTGGGCAGAATGTAGATTTTTCTGCATTTATGGAAAGTTTGAAGATACAAAAATTCTTGCAATGCACATAGTATGCAGAAATATATACAATCATCAAAGTACCCTTAACAACATTTTACAAACAAAACATTTTCTATCCAAACTGCATTTTGTAAATTATATTTACAAAATTTTCATAACAGATTTTATTTACTACGCAGACTGTCGTAAGAGACACAATACGGAATTTTTACTTCATAAACTCGTAATTATAAAATAGAAGAATTCAGTGTCGTAGCAGCATTTTCCTCAACTATGTATCCTGTTCCTGCGTTTAATTGCCTTTGCTCTAACACAGAGAATCGTAATTTGAGGTGATTCAAAGTTTTTACGAACGATAAAATCAGTTCACTCTTAGTCGACGAATGGCAAATGGACGGAAAGTTTAAAAGGGGTAGATAAGAAATTTCTTGTACAGTTTAACCTTTAAGCTACACCCAGCGACCGGAACGATTCCCTTCGGTCGAAGTTCCTAACCGCAGTAAAAAATATTAAAGGAAGTTGTAGATTGCTGATAAAAGAACATTTTTACCGTGTCCTTAGCGTAAAGTCTTACTCTACGTTTCTACTTTCTAGATAAAAATATGTAGCTTTGATCTAACATTATCCACCAAGGGATGAAATTATCGGTTCGATCAGATTCCACTTATTATAATATTTTTATAAAAAATTAATGTACCTCATAACTTCATGTACGTACAGAAACTTATGTTACAGACATCTGAAAAATATCGTAAATATAGTTTTTCATATTTTACTATTTTACAAATATTATAATATAGAACGATACAGGCAATATTAATCGACAAATAATATTGATAGTCCAATGAAAATTAGAATTTCACTGTACGATGAGCTCAAGGTTAAGCGTATAAAATTCTATAGCTATGTATTTATTTTTTAACTGTCTGCTTGCTCCTCTATCCACATTAAAGTGTACTTAAAATGCTTATCTTCGATTAAACGAGCATTTCGAGCTTGATAAATGTAAAGTCAATGTAAGCGCTTGATAATGTTAAGTTTGGGCTTGGCAATTATGAATGTAAAAGCAAGACGTAGTTATTAAATTATTACACGTTTATTTGATTTTTATTACACGTTATTTATATTTTTATGAAGGCAAATAAAAAATATAATTTAAGTAGAGTATTTTTCATCTTCTAAGCTTTCCATAAATACATAAAGATTCGTCTAGTTCTCTAAATAAATAACTAAAATTTGCTAATATCAGTAGATGTAAATTCCTCTCTCTTTTTTATTTAACAGACGTAACAGATCGTGTGAAAAAGTTAATTTTCCGCAAAAGGAATTTCTCTCTAGCTGTGAAATAATGTTACACCGGTTGAAAGCTTCCTATCTACAATATATGCGAACGATCGAACAAACTATTAAAAATTTGGATGCTTAAATTTCCTTAATATGGCCGATTTTATGAAATTTAAACATCCTATCATAATCCCGGCTTTAAAATATCCCATATTCTATATAATTCCTCTGGCGCTGTAATTTTTGATAGCAGAGGAATTCGAGCTGGTTCACCGTGGACCATCGATTATCGACATAGTCGAGCAGTTGGTGAAAATTTTACGCTGAACAATGCAACTCCGAGGAAACTTCACTCCTCTCGCATGAACCATCTTTATCCTTAATCGGCGGAAAATCGAATTGGAGCACTTGAGGCCATCGCAAAATAAATCCGCCTTTGTACAAGCTGGTTCACATAACAGGAAACAGTTCAATATCTGAACTTCTATGAGATCAATTGTAATCTTTCTGATTTGAAATAAAATTACGTGCTTACACCAACAGGAGCGTTCAGACGATCAAACTTGCTCATATAACAGGAAACAGTTCAATCTCTGAAATTCTATGAGATCAATTGTAATCTTTCTGATTTATAATAAAATTACGTGCTTACACCAAGAAGAGCGTTCAAACGATCAAACTTGCTCATATAACAGGAAACAGTTCAATCTCTGAAATTCTATGAGATCAATTGTAATCTTTCTGATTTAAAATAAAACTACGCGCTTATACCAAGAATAGCGTTCAGACGATCAAACTTGCTCATATAACAGGAAACAGTTCAATCTCTGAAATTCTATGAGATCAATTGTAATCTTTCTGATTTATAATAAAATTACGCGCTTATACCAAGAATAGCGTTCAGACGATCAAACTTGCTCATATAACAGGAAACAGTTCAATCTCTGAAATTCTATGAGATCAATTGTAATCTTTCTGATTTAAAATAAAATTACGCGCTTACACCAAGAGGAGCGTTCAGACGATCAAGCTTGTTCATATAACAGCAAACAGTTCAATATCTGAAGATCTACGACTACGAGAGTAATTATAATCCTTCTGATTATTATAATTATGTGCTTACATTGTACAGGAACGTGCAGACGATCCACGTTATCGTCCATCTTATCGTCGATATTCAGAGTTCTCAAAATTGTATCGACAATATACAGGGTGAGTCAGGATACGTGGAAAGTATAGCAGAAGTTGATTCAGCACATTGAAATAAAAAGAGAAGTTCGTGTAAATACATAACATATACTTCACTTGTACTTACAATTTGTAGTATCAGACATCTTAGATTTAGTACGTGTATTCATTGCACGGTAATAACAAGCATAACCAAAGTTCATTTTTCTTCTCAATAATATATGCAATTAATAAGAGTATTTTTACCTGTTTCAGGTAAGCACATCAATTCTGCTACCCTTGGAAGGTGGATCCAATTTTCATCGCTCAATCAAAGTACATGTACGTATATCTTACATTTTATCTTGCATCTAAAGTAGGGTCTACTCGTCATACGCGAACCATAAAAATTATAATATCGGATAATTTGTTATATATAAAAACGAATGAGGCAAATTTTTCAATAGAACTCGTTTAGAAAACAATACGGCAAGTTGTTCGACCAAAGTATTTACCGTTGCTTTCTATAACTCCGTGCCATCTATCAGACAAGCGACGAATTCCGTCGTGGCGAAATGCTTCAGACAAGATGCAATCGTCAAGTGGTTTTTGCATCCGATCCACTAATTAGAAATATGTATAAGGATCATCGATCGAAATTAATGTTGTAATTCGAAGCAGTAACGTCTAGTGAATAAGTTAGCTGCTGCAGAACATCGTCCCAGCCAAGACTCATTATGGTGTCTTTTATCGCAGAAGCAGTATGTGGTCTCATCTTGTCATGCAACAATTTTACGGAACGTCCTCCTTTGTCAGCGTCCTGACGATTGCATCCTGTCTAAAGGCACGACATTTTTCCCTAATGGAAATCATCGCGTGCTTGACAGGTGGCTTAAAGTTAAACTGAGTTCATATTAATCCAGTCGCTGGATCAGGCGATTACATTACGATTGTTTGACTGGAAATCGTTCAATTTCTGCATTATTTCAGTCTTTTTTGAACTGTTGAATTGTGATAGACTGTTGTGACAATGGATTTACGGGAAAAAAACGGATAAAACACCTGCGCGCTTCAGCCACCGCTGGATATCGTGCCATCTAAACTATTACACTAACGCTACAATGTTGCGTTCTCAATGGTGGGATTAAACGCCGGATTTTCTCTTTTTATTAATGCCTTATGAGATTTATACAATTTATACTGGCAAAAAATTCAATATCTCAGCCGCTGGATTACGTGATACATCGAGAAACAGAGTTTTAAGGAAATAGAAATTGCATAATGCAATTTACGCGTATAAACTTGATCACTGTTTGGCTGGAGGAGAATTTGTTGAAATAAAACTTCTAGTTAATTAGTTAGCTAATCCTTGTTTGCTGCAACTTAATTACAGGCCCAAACTAAATTTAGCATTGAAAAAGGCTGAATTGAAAAAGTGGACTTTCGATCGTTTGGATTACTTGCTGCGATAATGTCACTAAACTGGGATAAAATTCTCTTCATATTACTTCAGTTACGATCCAGTGTTGCATTGGATCAGTGGACTGCGATGCTACTAAACAAATGCAAGCCCAGCTCTATAGAAAGCAACGACTGTGATCAAAATACTTTGCTCAAGTAACTTGCGATATTTTTTCATTTTAAAGAAGCTTTATCCTTTTGTCACTGAAAGATTTCGAGTATTCACTCGTGCGCCTAATATTTGATGACCATTCTACGAAATTCCGCTGGTGAAATGGCTACGATTCTATGTGTAGCATGCAAATGCCTTCCAAGTCCCTGAAGTCAACGCGAGCAGAGTTGTTATTTCCGCAACGAGGAACGTTAACCAGCGTTTCCGCGTTCTATGTGCGTACCACCCGCGGTCGTGGACTTGTTTCGGCTTCACCCCAACTAACCTCTATCCATTAGATTACGTCAAGCCAGGATATAACACCTGACGCACCACCTTTTCCATCTTTTTCCTCCTTTCCTTCTGATCTTCCCTTCCTGCCCTTTCTCTCATTTTCTCTCACTCTTCGTTTTCCTAACGTTCGAGCAGAATCCACTGTCTGTTCGACACATTCGCCAGCCTCCTCATTTAACACTAGAACTAGCAATAGTTAACACGAAGCTATTTCTACCAAAACCAGTTGAAATGACTGATCTTTAAAAAATTCATAATAATAGAATATATTTATATTTATTGATTTTTTACTTTCTTACAGAAGCAATCCCATCTTATGTAGTACATTCTTGCTATTATTAATCCATCTGGGATCCCTAAACGAGGGTTGACACATTTATAAAATTGCAGAACCAGTCATTTTGACTGCTGTGGTATTTCTAGCGATCTAGCGATCGATCCGGAATTATCCTGATAATTGATATCTTCATATCGAATGATACGCAGTAAAAATTTGAAAAACGTGTGGCAAGTTGTACAAAACGAGGAAACTGGTTAATTGGATTCGATAAACAGATTGCAGGACCTTTTTACACTTTGACAAGTGCCAGTCATTTTGACTGGTATTATTATAAGTANGCCTTGATACAAAATCATTTTCAGTTTGAATACAACAAACAAAATAAAATTCATTGTACTATTCTTTTCGTTATCGTTGCGAAAATCATTACATCACTGCGGCAAAAATATAACATGAAGTGGGAATTTGAAAATACAATTGTAAAATCAGTCAATTTGGCTGCTGTGGTAGTTCTAGTGTCAGCATCTAGCGATCTAGCGATCGATCAGGAATTTTCCTGATATCTGATATCTTCATATCGAATGATACTCAGTGAAAATTTAAAAAACGTGTGGCAAGTTGTACAAAACGAGGAAACTGGTTAATTGGATTCGATAAACAGATTGCAGGACCTTTTTACACTTTGACAAGTGCCAGTCATTTTGACTGGTATTGGTAAAAGTAGCCTTGATACAAAATTATTTTCAGCTTGAATACAACAACCAAAATAAAATTCATTATACTATTCTTTTAGTTACCGTTGCGAAAGTCGTTACATCATTGCGGAAAAAATATAACATGAAGTGGGAATTTGAAAATAAAATGGTAAAACCAGTCAATTTGACTGCCATGGTTGTTCTAGTGTTAAAGTCTCGAAGTACGACTGTCTTTGCAGATTGAATATGCTAATGGCCGACCAACAAAGACTATTAAAATTAGATTATAAGCTATTCATAACGAGACGCAAGTAGTATGTACTTTATTGGTGAAGGACGGCGCCGCACGCTCAAAGTGCCATTGCGAAGCATCGAAAGAGCCCCTCATGACCAACGCAATTATCTTCTTACGCACTGTCGACTTTGCATGCTATCCAACAATTTTCCTGTAAATTAAGGGAAGATTAATAGCAGAATTATCTTTAACGACTTCTAATTGTTAGGATTAATTCTTCAACTTATGGCGCATGTATCCTCGCGTTTATGAGTATTAGGAAATCTGCAAGTTTCTTATGCGAAAGCTGACAATTAATTTCAAGTATCGAGGAGACGATTAATGGATGAGAATCTTGCAAAGAATTTTAAGAGATCAGAAATTAGAATAGAGATCCGTGAAAGAAGCTAGGAAAGAATTTTGAAATATTTGAAATTAGAGTAGAGATTGACGAAAGAATTTAGCAAAGAATTTTCAGGGATTAGAGTTTAGAATAAGATTCATACAAGAATCTTGCAAAGTTGCCTTATGACCTTGATTGGTACCTTGTATTATAAATCTTTGTATTCCTTGGAGTGTCCATCAGTTGACAAACATAAAAATTGTACGTCGTAGAAAAAAATAATATTTCTTAAGCAACTCTACAAAGAAAACTGTTCTTTTTTGTACCAAATATCTTTCATGCAAAGTTCCAGAAATATTCAAGATGATAATTCTCATTATACTAAGAAAAATTTGTTTACACTTGTTTACTTTACATCTAAAAACGATGCAAAATATTCACATAAACATATGCTCTATCTGTTTACGAGGTACAACTCTTTGCTTTATGAGGAATTTTCTGTTTCAATTTTTTCTCGTCTAATTTACAGGAGATGCTAAAAATGATCATCTGCATCTCGAAGCAAGTTTATAGACGTTTCGTCATAGATCCGGTTGCTCTCTGGATGATTTCTGCTGTTTCTCGAATTTAGTATTTCAACATTTTCCATAAGTTTGCTCTGTTACATCTCATAAGCGAAAACAGACGGAACATACGATCGAGTGTTTTCTTCTTAATCTTCAGGATTGATCGAATGAATAGAGTCTCTTGGTTGCAGTATTGGGATGATAATTTAATCTGGTTTCGTAGTTACCACACAGCATCTTTATTTTCTCAGAGATCAGTGTCATGTTCGAGTTTCTTCATCTTTATCCACTGTCCTAATCTACTGTCAGCATAGATGTACGTAGATCAGTTGATTCTTCCCAATTTTTAGAACGTGTGTATTTAATAAAGCATTGTTGAACAGGTATAGGTGTGATACATTTATTCGTAGTTAAAAGCGTAGTTATATGATTGTAATTATGCTATAAGTATAGTTAGAATAAATAAAAGACGTACATACTTATGAAAAGAAAAATAATTTGACAAATTTCCTGGCAGTCTGCAGTCTTTCCTCGTCTTAATCTACTGTCAGCATAGATGTACGTAGATCAGTTGATTCTTCCCAATTTTTAGAACGTGTGTATTTAATAAAGCATTGTTGAACAGGTATAGGTGTGATACATTTATTCGTAGTTAAAAGCGTAGTTATATGATTGTAATTATGCTATAAGTATAGTTAGAATAAATGAAAGACGTACATACTTATGAAAAGAAAAATAATTTGACAAATTTCCTGGCAGTCTGCAGTCTTTCCTCGTCTTAATCTACTGTCAGCATAGATGTACGTAGATCAGTTGATTCTTCCCAATTTTTAGAACGTGTGTATTTAATAAAGCATTGTTGAACAGGTGTAGGTGTGATACATTTATTCGTAGTTAAAAGCGTAGTTATATGATTGTAATTATGCTATAAGTATAGTTAGAATAAATAAAAGACGTACATACCTATGAAAAGAAAAATAATTTGACAAATTTCCTGGCAGGCTGCAGTCTTTCCTCGTCTTAATCTACTGTCAGCGTAGATTTAGGTAAATCGGTTAACTCTTTCTTTAAACGAAAATGGCGACACTAAATCCTTTTCGATTTAGTATGAAGACGAGAGATTTCTGGTGCGACAGACATAAGCCACACCTCTTTCGGTAAAATCATTAGCAATTTAATGGAAAGTGCTTTGCGTCCACGTCACGTCCGAGTTTCACAGGATCTACCTGTGGAAACCGGCTACTGCTCAGTTAGACAAGAGTAAAAGAAATTTGCTGCCTCATAATGAGAGGCTGCTACCCAGCTACGGTGTTTCTGCTCTTGATCGAAAATCCAAAGAAACAAGATCAGTTTGCAAAAATAATTGAATAGCGTTAGTAAACTTTGATAATAATATTATATATTCATAAATAAGATAAGATAAACCATCTTGCTCGACATAAAATTGGAAAATCACTGAATAATACTTAACTTCCTACATATTTATATAATCGAAACTTGTTTAGAATGAGTAACAGTAAGTACGTTCAGCTTCTTTTCCTTCGCTTCGTTTATCTTCTCTTGCGTTTCACATTATTATTATTCTATCTTGCTTATATACCACGTCTAATTACATTTATTCATTTAGTACCACCCGTTGCATTGTGAAAATTGATGCACCATAGAGATTTCGAATTTGATATTAAAATTTCCAATGCCAGAAAAGGCCCTCTCTTTCTCTCCTGCCTCTCTCGCACAATTTTCCTGAATGAAAACATTCACAATTAAATGTATTGTTTAACCAATAGTAGAATACATTAATAACTAATTAATGAATTAATATCTGTTAGGAATTTATCTAAGAAAATAAATACCACGCGAGTACCATATTATAATGAAGTACCATAAAATAATGAAATGTTACATTATGAGGATCTCATCCTAATCTGAAACGCTTTCATAGAAATATTTGTAAAAAAAAAAATACATTGCACTTTCTTAATGTGTTTTATCTGTATTTTTTCACACACGATAAAATATTTGATGAAAATTGTAAATGCCAGTTTCTCATGCCGTGGTATAACAAAGAAAAATTATAATCTCCAAAGGGGAAAAATACACAAAAATACTACAATCGTAATGTGTAAAACGTGTCGTTAAGAGAATTGAAATAAATTTCTGCTCGCGATAAAAGAACTTAAAACCGCATCGAATTGCAAACAATAAAAATATGATACGATCTTGATTAAATGTACAGGAGGACGATTAAAACGTTTTTCTAAATAGCTCGTGGCAAGTCCGAGCAAACGCGAGAGCAAAGTGTGCGCGGTTCTGCTGGTATATAGCGGTCGTGCCAGGTCTGAAGAACGATTTATGTGCGATCAAGAGAATGATCCTTTACAGAGGCAACTCGTTTCTCACGCGCAATTATCAGCAAGATAATGCTTAATGACCATGTGGCACGCAGTATGTTTAACACGTACGCAATTTATAAAGGCGCAGCTGAAACCGCATAGCCGGCCAACTCCCTTTCTTCTTCCTTTATTCTCCCTTTCGTTTCGTCGCATAGCTGAAAATAAAAGCACGACGTTATAACAGCACGATAAAAGAATATCTCCGTGAGAAATATTTTTACTGGCCTACATCAAGTATAAGGTGGATAATTAAAAAGAAAGATAATTACAAGTTCTAATCTTTCAATGTATTACGTATGTATAGTCGACCATAAAAATATGCATAGGTGCGCAGCCCTTAAATCTGTGGTTTGCTGAAAAAAATACCAATGAAGCAGAGAAAAAGCGAGTATTCGTAAAGTTGAGATATCAACAGTTGAAGATATTAGGTTGTCCGAAAAGCGTCTTTCTTTCGCAAACGTGTTTTTTATAATAGTACACCTTCATACAAACGTGAAAGCAAGTCTGTGAAATGTCGCGGTGTTTATCTCAACAGAAGAAAATGGATCGTACGTAATTCGACAAAATAATATAAAACAAAAAACATAGTGCGTCTATTATTTCCCCATAAAAAGAAAGAAGCTTTTTGGATAATCTAATATGTTAAACAATGCATGTTCGAACAATTTTTGATACCGAGGTTTCTACTGCTTCAAATTTCTTTTCTCATACAGAAAGAGAGAATCGAAGCTTATGCTATTCGCGTTTTATATTTATGTTGACTACTCTGGTATTTTTTGTGGAAACCTTGTTTTATGAAAAATTTCCCTTTGATATATACAAAAGCCACATTGGTCGTTTTTGGGTAGAATTTGAAACTGTCGCTTCACATTATTATTTATAACTATTATTACTTATTATTAATTATAAAACTGTCGTTAGAGACTATACAATTTTTTACACACTCGATACTGAGTTTTATTCATTTTGGGGAAAATACGACGTTGGTATTTCTTGCGCTAAGCAACAAAGATATAAAATGGTACAATAGAAATTAGTACGAATTTTTTTGACACAATAAGATACGTATTAAAGTGTAATTTAATTCATTCGTGAAGGGTATTGGAAGGAAATTATGAGAATAAGCAGTGACCAATTGTATTGGATGGAATGTATGCCATTGTTTTTAATCTCTTGCTGTTTTATTACGAATCTGTTAGTTTGTTCTTGTCTTATGATGTAAAATACAAGGTGACACATAAATCACTTTGCTATTTAACGCGTTGACCGTTGACTGCCACACAAATTTGACATATTTTTCTCTGCAAGTCACAACAGATTGAAATATGCTGTGATACATATTTCAATTTTGCAAAATATTATACTTGCGTATTTTTTCTCTGATAATATTACCTAAGCATTCTATACAATAAAGAAGAAATGTCTTCTTAATACGAGTCATCTATTAATATTCGGAAATTATGTGCAAAGTCTCAACCTCAAAAAAGTCATTTTTCATTACTTTTTCGTACATTTCGCAAGCTACGTTCGCTATCTTCTTCGCTTCTTCGCTAAGCTTCTCAAAGATCATCTTCTAACTGCTCAATTGTGATTGGATTATCGTCATACGCTTTACGTTTAAGAAAATTCCGTAAGGAAAAGTCCGGTGCAGTTAAATCAGGCGACAAAAAAAGGCAGATGATATATGGCAGCAGATAATACGTGAAAACACAAATACAGAGACAGGAAATGGAACCTGACACAGCCTTAGAGTCGCAAAACTACGCATCAAACGCGTTAAATTTCTTCAAAGAAATAAATATGTACTAAAAATATGAAAAATCAAAACGATGTAACTTTTTATACATTTCTAGTATTCTTTTTGTTCTTCTTGAAAGTGCAAAATTGCACAAAACACGGATGATATAAAAAAGCATATAAAATATCCAAAGTATAAACAATGATACATTTTTGCCAATGCCTTTTCCAATCTTTAAAACAGTTTAACAATTCACTTTATTGTGTGCCACTTGGTTCGTTCAACGTTCTTAGTGCTTCCTTTAAAATACTTTTCTATCGATCTTCTACTTTTGTAACTATATCCCCAACAATATAAATTTGCATAAAAGTCTGCAATCTACTAATTAGCCTAAGCTTAACGTCGTCGCTAATGAGTCTACAGTCGATGCGACGTTAAACGAATGTTAAAGAAGAAAAGGAAGAATCATAAAGCTGAAAGAAATTTCAGCGAACGTAATAAAACAATGAGAAATAATTTGAATCGTTGCCCGATCAAAAGTAAATTCATCTTACACGAATATCCTGGTCTGCAAGTTTCTCTTTGTTTCATTAACTGACCACAGTAACATTAAATGATCGTGCGACACGGTACTGCCGACGCAGTCATTTACATTTTCGCTGATATATTTTTGTAGCCGCTCGATTACGATAGCGTGTGCTGAATCACAAGGCCGGTAGTCAGTGTTCGTGTATGTAATGAAAACGTTTTCTCACGTGCATGTGATTCGTTCTCATGATTAAAACGTCGCCAGCCGTGCGTAGTATACCTGCCTCCACATAAATCATCGTAATTTCGTAATTTCGTATCGCCCGTTTGCGAGTCTGAAATATAGCCATGGAAATTATCAATTGAATAGCGGTTACAGTTTAGAAACAATACGTTTTCTAAATTCAGGTAAATTGCACAGCAATGTCGCAACGCTTGTAATACAATCGAGAATACGAACATTCTAGGTTCCTTTCTCTTTTTTTTTTATTATTTAATTTGTACTTTACAATTTGTCCAGCTGGACATTTGGTAAATTTTTTTAAGTTAATTGTTAAATAACATGTGGATGGCTACTCCCAGCGGGATACCATCTTCGAGATTGACTATTTTATTTCTTTAGCGAAGTTAATGGGGTGTTTTCTACAACAAAAGTATCTTTTTATTTAATTTGTACTTTACAATTTGTCCAGCTGGACATTTGGTAAATTTTTCTAAGTTAATTGTTAAATAACATGTGGANGGCTACTCCCAGCGGGATACCATCTTCGAGTTTGACTATTTTATTTCTTTAGCGAAGTTAGTGGGGTGTTTTCTAGAACAAAAGTATCTTTTTATTTAATTTGTACTTTACAATTTGTCCAGCTGGACATTTGGTAAATTTTTCTAAGTTAATTGTTAAATAACATGTGGATGGCTACTCCCAGCGGGATACCATCTTCCAGTTTGACTATTTTATTTCTTTAGTGAAGTTAGTGGGGTGTTTTCTAGAACAAAGGTATTTTTTTATTTAATTTGTACTTTACAATTTGTCCAGTTGGACATTTGGTAAATTTTTCTAAGTTAATTGTTAAATAACATGTGGATGACTACCCCCAGCGGGATACCATCTTCGAGTTTGACTATTTTATTTCTTTAGTGAGGTGAGTGGAGTATTTTCTTCTTGGTCTTCTTTCTATGAAAGTTTTGCTCGCTTCAGCAGTCAGCTGGTTTGGATGTGTTGCTGTTCTTTCCTTATATTTTTTTGCGTACCTGCCGATTTCTTCTTTGACCGTTAGTACAGGGAATTCTACGTGAAAAAACAAATGGAAAATGTAGAATAACCTTTTTTTCGTTTAAGTCTCCGCTTTCAATAAAATAGAGTTTCAACGTGTTTGGTCAAAGACGGGCTTGGTACGCCCCCATGATTTAATTTAATTCAATTTGATTTAATTTAATTTCAATATACGGGACGGGCCCATTGGGTTATAAACGCATTACAAAGTGTAGACAAAGAATCCTTAAACGTATCAAAGAAAAAAAAAAATCGAGTAAAACCACTATGAAATAGTAATTGTTAGCAATTGATCACATTCTACGGGCGAAGTTGGAGTTTTTAAATTTTTACGCGGCAAAAATATATCTACTTTTCTCTATATCATCAAAGGAGCGTAAAAATTTGGTAATTCTAGCTGTAATGGACAAGTACACAACGATACATTTTCAAATTTATTTCTCTCCAAGATAAAGCATCTTATGAACAATTTTTGTTCCATATTTCTGACTTAATTTTACACATGCAATAACCCGCAGTCGACTATCTTATTTCTTGTATTATTCCGAAAGTAACCAAATTCAAACATACCTCACCAATTTCCAAACTTGATTTTCTCGAGAACGAAGTGTCACATGGAAAAATTGTATCCTACATTTTCGACTTACTTTTACACGTAGAATCACTCCGTTGCTGATCACCGGGACATGGCGCATCAAAAGTAAAACAAGAATTACGATTACGTTTTAAAAATATCGGTATTGGAAAGGAAAGGTACTAGAATTGTGCGGCTGCTGGCGATTACGAGTTTGCGTGAAGTTGAGAACTTTTCTCGAGACCGTACCGGGATCCTAAAAGTTTCTAATCGCATAAATATGTTCGGCTATGCGAAAGTAAATTCAGAACATGACTTCTTAGTCGTGTTTTGTACTTAAACTTCCAAGCTTCGAGAAAAGAAGACACAGTTTTGTTATTTTCGGTCTTCGTCTTACTTTGGTCCATAGACTCTCCTTCACTTTACTGACATCGCAAATTACGGCCCACCTTGTATGTGGACATTTAGCTATCTACAATACTATAAAATATTACAACGCAATTGAATTAACTTTTAAGTAAGAAATAATGAAATTCTTGTTTGCGATTGTCAAACCATGTAAAAATATTTTATCATTAACACTAGAACTACCGGTAGTTAACACGAAGTTATTTCTACCAAAACCAGTTAAAATGACTGGTCTTTAAAAAATACATAATAATAGAATATTTTTATATTTATTGATATGATCTCAATAAACAAACCGATGAGAGAGAAACAATCGTTTTCCCAATCGGCTCTTTCTATACCAGGAAATTACGAATTTGCTCGTATGGTATCGTTGCCATTTAACAAGCAATTTAAATCTTATTATATTCGGCTAAATTATCGGTCACTGTTGTTATCTGTTAATACCGTGGTCGGTCAAAGTTATAGCCGATCGAGTCTGGTGTCAGTAAATCGTCGTCGGTAAAAAGAATGTCGGTAAAATCCACGTCGGTGATTTCAATGGGTAATTAACATCTACTTTACTATTGCACGCTGTATAAAAGGAACAAAATTAAATACGGTGAGGATCTACGGAACATACTGAACGTTTAATATTCATTCAGCAAATACCTCTACGAGGCTTGGCTCCTTCGTTGCAACCAAACATAAAAGAGTATAGCGCGTCAATTATGGTTTACAAGTTAAGAGCAATAGCCGTATTTAAAGCTGTTTTGCCAAGATGTACCGTGATTGAATACCATGCGTGGTCGCTAGAGAGCGGTTGCTCGTAGAATGTTCACCTGCCCGTGATAGAAGATCGATATTCCTACTTGAATAAACTCAATTTTCTACGGTGCTTATAATCTGCGCGATGTAATCACGGGGAACCGCCGGCCGGCAAAACGATTCATCATACACACATTGAAGAGACGTTGCTCGTATGTGCGCACCAAGAGTTTGAATGTGTGCCGGCTAGTAATAGCTGCCGTGATCGAAGTAGCTATAATTGCAAAGTAGTAGGAAAAGAAAATGGTAAAACAGCGGAGGGCAGAAGATGGGTAAAATTATATCAATCGGCGATATTAGGACATAGAGTATGTGCTGTTTAAACGGATACGTTCAAATATCTGGAAAAATTCGAATGATACACTGGCACACAAAACTGTTGAGACACTTGCTCATTTTTGACAAGACATATTTGGATTGCGAAATTATAGTGAGATAAAACTGCAATGATTTGGTTCTTGGTAATCAACATAGTTGCGTAGAATAGTATAGTATTATAATCCTGTAGTATCGTGAATTATTATAATTAGTTTATTAACGATAAAAGGATTAAACAGATGCTAATTAGACAGGGAAACAATGGTTATTTAACATAAACTAATCGCAACAACGTATTGTAATTAAGAAACAATTAAATAACTAAATAGCAACTCTCATCAACACAAAGTCAACTCTCTCTCAGCAACGCTAACAACACTATATGGACAACGCGATCTGCACTCTTCGGTTTCTCAACTCATTCTGCTGTCAATTCGTTTATCGTCTGATAGTAAAACAGGCGTCTGTAATTGCCATATCTCATAGAACTATTTTGCCGCTTGACAAACTCTTTATCTTCAGATTCTCTAATTTTTAATTTGTAGGACAGATTGAGAAGGACGTTTTAAACAGCCAAACAGACTCCTAACGTTAAACAGCAAACGTATACGCTATTATGTACAGTAAATACTAAAATCAATCATTGCTGTGTTCCTTAATACGCAATACAGATTTGTATTCTTATGATTTCATAGAAAGATAGCAAATAATGTTTCCAATTATTAATTTATCATCAGTTGGTACAGCTTGGTTATATACTGTTACTACAAATCGACCGAAATTTCCCTAGAGATATTCACGAAGTGTGGTGTATACATATGGACAAACAAACACACAAACTGTCGTTGGAAAGAAGACTAAAAAGAAAACACCCCACTGACCTGACTAAAGAAATAAAATAGTCAAACTCGAAGATGGTATCCTGCTGGGGATAGCCATCCACATGTAATTTAGCAATTAAACTAGAAAAATTTACCAAATGTCCAGTTGGGCAAATTGTAAAGTGCAAATTAAATAATAATAAAAAGAAAAAGAAAAACTGTTCTTAGGTAGAAAATTACTATATAGATCGTCAATTATATCAATGAATGGAATAATTCTAAATACGTCTCATGGAATGCTCAAAATCTTTCTTTTCTGAATCTTAATACACATGATACTAAATAATAATATAGGATTGGCAGTTTGCTAATTTATACTTACTGTATTTACTTTACCAATCTCAATTGCACCGGGAATTTTTTAATTATCTGTTCAATCATATACCGAATATTAATATTATATTATTTTTTTATATTAATTACATAACTTTCTACGAATTTATAAATTTGAAGGGTGCAAATGTGTCGATATTAAACTAGACATTATCACGATACATTTAAGTTATTAAAATCTAATTCTGTCTCATGTAACATGTGCTCTTGTGCATTTCTTTTCATAAAATTATATCCACGTATAAAATATTTAAATGCAACGTGTCATGTTTATAAATTAAGAAATATATAAGTACCTTTCTGATTTTTAGTCGAAGGAATGTCGCTCGTTAAGCGCAACCTGCTGCTTTATAAAGACAGACATTCGTTTGATGTTCAGGAATGCGTCACGTATATGTAGAATATTCAAATACTGAAACATTGTTTATGCGACGTGCAGGACGCAAAAGAATTCGATGCTTATGAATACAATAGCCGTGGGTACATGGTTTTCATCAAGTTTTCCTGCTGCATCCTGTCTGAAAGTATGCATACATATATCGCACACGCTGTACAAATAAAAAGTTGACATCACCTTAAATGGTGCATTCACGGTGCAATACGGTTTTTAAACTCTTATTCTATTTTTACAAACATAATTACACCTATGTATGTATAGTACGTACATGTACTGTGAAACATAGATCGGAGGAGAGCTAATAAAGTTTATGAAATATACAGAAGAAGATAATTTTCGTAACATAATCGAAAAGTAATTAATTTAAAATATATAATACTTGAAGCTTAAATTTGTGGAATTTATCACATTGCTCGTTTACTGGCACAGTAACGTAAATTAAAATTTGTAGTTTTTTTAGTTACTGGTAAATTTATTGAGAAAAGACAATTAGTAGAAAAAATTATAAGCGAACTTTAAAAATTCACCACGTGAGAGAGTTGTGCTGTCATTGTAATGCTATTGTCTCACCACGAAACTACAAATAGTCCACAACTTTCAAACTTGTCTTCCCTAGAATCGTGACTTTTTAATTACGTTATTGTTCAGGCAAATGGTCGATAGATACGTCACTCCTTGTTTTTCATATGATATTCTACAAAATTGATGTTAAAATACCTTCTAAACTAATCAATCATAATCAGTTTTCCACCATGTTACTTTGATATTTTTTTTTTTTTTTTTTTTTGATGGGAGGATTCGATGTATTCAAAAAGAGGTTGCCATTTAAAAATAAAAATAAATAGTGTAACTGTCTCAAATGCATATGCATTTTTGCACTTTCGAAGAGTTAGAAAATATTATCGCGAAGATGTAGTTCACTTCGATCCATTCATCTTTCTCCACATACTTATCGCTTAGTAACAAATTCAAGTAACCAAGACGCAATAAAGTGTAATGTAATAAGTGAAAGATTTCCTTGAGGAATTGAACATTTCCTCGTAAATATCCTAGAATCGATAAAAAATAAAAGACTTATCGTTAACGGAAAAGACTTACTCCAAGATGGTATCCGCTAGGGGAAACCATGCACATGTTATTTAGCAGTTAAATTAGAAAAATTTACCAAATGTCCAGATGGACAAATTGTAAAGTACAAATTAAATAATATAAAAAAAAACTTTTATTTGACAAAACACTTCACTGACCTCATTAAAGAAATAAAATAACCAAACTTGAAGATGGCATTCGCTGGGGGTAGCCATCCACATGTTATGTAGCAGTTAAATTAGAAAAATTTACCAAATGTCCAACTGGACAAATTGTAAAGTACAAATTAAATAAAAAAAAAACTTTTGTTCGACAAAACACCTCACTGACCTCACTAAAGAAATAAAATAACCAAACTTGAAGATGGTATCCGCTGAGGGTGGCCATCCACTTGTTATTTAGCAATTAAGTTAGACAAATTTACTAAATGTCCAACTGGACAAATTGTAAAGTACAAATTAAATAATATAAAAGAAAACTTTTGTTCTAGGAAGCACCCCACTAACGTCACTAAAGAAATAAAATAGTCAAACTTGAAGATGGCATCCGCTGAGGGTAGCCATCCACATGTTATTTAGCAGTTAAATTAGAAAAATTTATCAAATGTCCAACTGGACAAATTGTAAAGTACAAATTAAATAATATAAAAAAAAAACTTTTGTTCTAGGAAGCACCCCACTAACTTCACTAAAGAAATAAAATAACCAAACTTGAAGATGGCATCCGCTGAGGGTAGCAATCCACATGTTATTTAGCAGTTAAGTTAGAAAAATTTACCAAATGTCCAGCTGGACAAATTGTAAAGTACAAATTAAATAATAAAAAAAAAAAAAGAAAACCGGGAAGATGCTGGCTAGTAAATCCGCGAACACGCCGTATAGTGCACTATATAACAAAGGTTGGCACACAAATATAGGAAAGTGAAGCTGGAATGTACAGGGCATATAAAGATGTGTATGTGCTTCGTTCAGGTTTGAAGTATAGCACTCGTGCGATTTTCAGCGGTATTGTTGGTGAAATGGGCCGACTAAGATGCGCGTCCGTGAACACTTTCACACGTACGAGCGGCTCGCGCTTGTGGATGCGCAAAACTATGAAAGGTTCGTACCACGCGAAACACTTGGGGCCGATGTCAAGGGGTCCCTGGAACAATATAACGACACTGCGTGAAGGCAACCACCCACCCTCTGCCTGCTTCTCAATACTTCGGTGCAAATGCTTCGCTCCGGACCCATTTTCTACCAACACGTGCTCCCTTTCGACCCTTCGAGATTTTCGATTTATCGCGCCAGCGAACTCTTCAAAGTCGAAAAAATTCCAGGTCGAGGCTGAAATCTAAAATTTATGCGAAAGCGAGTTGATAGTCGCCCTATGTTCTACTTATCGCTACCGTCGATCGAGCTCCGACGACTGTCATCGATCGACCTCGAACTGCAGTGGAAACTCGGCAACTCGAACCTCAAGGGAAAAGTCTTTAAATTCTAAAAGAATTTTGAGTTATCGAAATCTCCGGGTAAAAGAGCTTTGACAAACGAAAATTCACCGTACACAAGCTTCGCACGAAGACGTAATTACAATCACATTCTCAGAGAGTGTAATTATTTTAAACTTCCTCTTAGAACTCGTTCTACTCAACGTGCATAAATGCGAAAGTTAAAGACGCGACAGATAATGGCAATTATGCGTTCGACTGACGAAAAACGATTAGCTTCCATTAATAGATACAATGGTCGAAGGGCGAAGAGGTAGGGACATGGTTTGCGTTGTCTTATGTTGCTTGGAACAATCCTAACATTTGGATGAAGCGAGATAATATCGAATAATTGGCTTCTCTTACATATTGTCACATTTAGTGTAGCTATAGTCACGAGTTCGAGTTGTAGACAGAAACAGGGATAGAAATTCGACTCATAAACCTGGACTGGCAGAGTCTAAACTCGAGTTATAGAAATAAAATAATGTAGCTGGACAGGTGGCGAGTAATTGGACTTTAAGTAAGTTTTATTTCGATTTCTAGAGGTTTTCGTAGCGGATCGGAAGAGAACGATTTTTTATTATTTAATTTATAGTTTACAATTTGTTCAGCTGGACATTTGGTAAATTTTTCTAACTTAATTGCTAAATAATATGTGGATGACTACTCCCAGCGGGATACCATCTTCAAGTTTGGTTATTTTATTTCTTTAATGAGGTCAGTGAAGTGTTTTGTCAAATAAAAGTTTTTTTTTATATTATTTAATTTGTACTTTACAATTTATCCAGTTGTACATTTGGTAAATTTTTCTAAGTTAATTGCTAAATAACATGTGGATGGCTACTCCCAGCGGGATACCATCTTCGAGTTTGACTATTTTATTTCTTTAGTCAGATCAGTGGGGTGTTTTCTTTTTAGTCTTCTTTCTGTGAAAGTTTCTCGAACAAAAGTATAGTCTTATAGAGATATTCGAGTTATAAAGATTCGACTGTACTACCATCAGTTGACCTCGGAATCTCGACTAAAGGTGTGAGACATATTTTGCATATTTTGGAAGAGCTGTTGTTTTTTTAAGTTACACTGCATTCGGTAAATTCTACCGAATTTCTCCTGTGCTTAGATTAGCATAAACCCTTATACAGTGGAGTCTCGGTTATTCGAGTCTTCTTTAACAGAAGTTTCGTATTATTCCAGGTGCTACGAACTTTGTTACAACTTCACTTTCTTCGAAATTTTCACACGAAAAGTGGGAAACTGTAAATAGCCAGGTACTGTGGAAGCAGTTAATCAAACTTTCAACAGATTCAGTAAAGAAATTAACTCGAGTATTAAAACTACGTTACATTATGAAAATGTTTCTTATGATTTTATTGTACGATTTATGAATGTTGAGGTTGAGGTTGACTGATTGAAGAACGAGTGGATGAAATTGTAATAGAAAAGTATATTGAAATAATTAAAGGTATAAGTACAATGTATCGGTATAAGTTTATACTGATTCAGATCCTTACTCTTTTATTTTTTAGTTAAGGTAAATTTTAAATAAAACACTTAAAAGCGTTGGAAGCTGCTGGTAACGAAATTGAAATAAAATNTCGGCGTGCAAAGGGTTAATAGAACAACTTTGTAATTAATCGTCTCATAATTCGCAGCTACTAGTTCTACTGGCTAATTGTAATTGTTGAGGTTGAGGTTGACTGATTGAAGAACGAGTGAATGAATTTGTAATAGAAAAATATATTGAAATAATTAAAGGTATAAGTATAATATATAAGTTTATGCTGATTCAGATCCTTACTCTCTCAGTGTTACTAATGTGTTAGACAATAGAATGATAGGTCGCACGTTCATATATTTATAGCAAAAGGACTTTACCAAAAAAGTTAAGCTTATAACTTGGGCTAGAGGCTACAGGGAACATTTTCTTTTTTTTTTTTATTTTATTTGGGAGTGTTTTACAATCAATTCTCTTGAGAATTTTAAGTACAGGGAACATAAATAGAAATCTGTTTATTAGCTCCTTTGTTCCTAGACATTCCAACCCAAAACATAATGTAATTCATGCACCTCTCCTTATTTAGAATATTTCTGCGTAATAGCAGTCTCCAGGTTGCGGATATACATAAATAAAGTTGTAGAATTTTTCTTGAAGTAGTTATTTCAACAATGAACACTGATAGACCTTTCCGTATTATCCGAGTTTTCGCGTCGGATAATCGAGGCTCTACTCTACCGAATAAATTAAATTTCGGCAAAGGTAAACGCGGAATGTTCGCAACATTAAATCCCTCTACTTACAAACTGCACTTCAGACCTTTCTTTGGTAACTTTCAAACACCTAACTTGCTTCTTGCGTTGAACATTACGTCGCCTTCTGGCGAAATATCTGCAACCTGTGTGTGCTAAAACGAGTATAAGATACAGTTCTACAGGGACTGCAGAAGTTGTTCGTCGTTAATGAACCAAATTGTACGAATGTAATTCAACCTTATTTGGGTTAGGTTCTATACAATTTCGTATTTTTACACGTTCGTTTATCAAAGTAACAAAACTTTGAGTTCATTTTCGTCTTTACGATTGGTATACCTTTCACTGTTAATTTCAAGAGTTTCTTCATTGACATCGTAGTAGTATAACGTAGTTCGTGACAATTTTAAAACCTACGGGCATGTTGACAAGTAATTGCGATTGGTGTGTTCCAGCACCATCCAAGAAATTTTAAGTGAAATAAAAATCATCCTCGTCATATTTTCTACCAAGAAGAAGGAAAGAACGCGCAGCAAAATTGTAAATTGATTCGCTGCTCTTAAACTGCATTTGCCGATGAATTGTTTGGTTGAACAATTAGTTGGCCGTCGTTGTTTCGTCAAAGAACAAATGTATCTTAAAAGAGCAAACGTTTTCCACGAGAAAAATGCCTCTGCTTTGTCACTTTTAAAGAATTCTATTATTTTTGACCCAGTCCGTGTACATCGCAATGAATTCAAGTTTCGATCGTAGCTGGCCCCTGAGAAAAAAGTCACGAAACAAAGTTTCCAACATTCGCTGGTCAACGATATCGAGATAATATGTTTTTAAAGGATCCTTGAACCGTTTTCCTTTCTTCAGGCATAATCAAGCGGCAATAATACCCGTCAGACAATAATCGGTCGGCTTACCGTTGCGGTTAGTAGCTAAATCGGAAAAGTTTCCACCGTCCTTACGTCAGACGAAGAACGACGAACTTTTCTTCGCTGGAACTGTCGGCAACTAGGATTAGTTTTAAAGTAAGAGCATGCTTTTCATCTTTCTTTCTTCGTTCCGCAAGCCGTTCATCGGCAGATATACTCACGATGCCTTGATAAACTTCTTACAGTCGCCAACTTCTTTTTTGTTTTCGCGAGTCCGTTCTTCTATGAGATAGGAAGGTCGAACGATTTTTTCGCAAAATTCCGACTTTCTTTAAACTTTCGAGTAATCTAACTTGAAATAAGTTATAAGTCTTATAAACTGGATATACATCTGGCCACGAAAGTATTTCAACGTTGCTGGAAACTTCTCATGTGTACAATGTGTGTCATAATTAGCGGGACCCACTTCAGGAGCGACAGGAGGCCCAAAAAGTTCATGCACTCCATCTGACCTTGTTTCAAAGTTGTAGCCATTTTCGTGTTTCAACAGTCCGCGACTGCTTACCTTTCGTCCTGAAAGGTGTACCGTAGTATGTGTGGATAACGTGTGTAATATATGTGCAAGCCATTGCAGAAGTGGACAGGAGGCACAAAAGCAACGAGAAAGGTTCAGACACGCGTATATCCTATTCCACTTTGTTTAAAAGTTACGACCATTTTTTTGTGATTCGTCAATCCAATTTCAGCAACTGCTCGGCTTCATAAAAGATGCTCGAAATGGCCACCCTCGATCTGTATGAAAGCTTGCACTCATCGCATCAAAGAATTTCGTAATATTTCAAAAATTTCAGATATTTGTTGAATCTGTTGGCAACCTTGTCGTATACGTGCACGAAGTACTTCAACGCTGGTACAATTGCTTTCAGGTGGGCCTAAAATAAAAATCTAATGGATTTAAATGTGAGGAGGTGCTGCACGACGTATCCTATTAGGAGGAAATAGCAAAGGTAAGCAGTTGGACTATCGAAGCACAAAGATGGCTATAGCTTTGAAACAAGGTCCAATAAGATGTATGTTCGTATGAACGTTTCTCATTGTTTTTGTGCCACACCTGTCCTCTCCTCAAGTGGGTCCTACACATTAAGACACAGCTTTTATTAACAAGCCATTTAGATACTTAGCGAGTCTCTACATTTTTCTTTCTTTTTTTTTATTATTATTTAATTTATACTTTACAATTTGTCCAGTTGGACATTTGGTAAATTTAATCTCTACGTGTAGCACTAATTCTATGTTTAAGATTACTATTCGTGTTGTATACTAATCTCCCACTAAGCGTATATTTGCAACAAATGTCTTGCGACAACGTGTTAAACGTTGCGTCAGTTTTGGATATTTACAGCTGATTAAGTCTCGATACATCAACAGGTACTCGATTCTTTTTGGAAAATAGAGATAGCATGTAAGGTGAAAGAGAAAGATCAATAAAAAGGCACACCTATATAACCGGAAAGAGTTACATCCTTCTATCTAGGGACACCTTGGGTCTTCAGATAATAAGGTAGTTTGGTATGCCATAGAGCTGGTTCTGAAAGTGGATCGACCCTTTCAAGAGTAATCTCATAAATACGAAGTTTTACGTATCCGTACGAGTGCTTTATAAAACAAAAAGGAAAAGAAAACACAAAAATAAAAAGAAATTGGACAGCGAAATATGTATTGTATCGATTCAGTTGCAAATGCCTTTTCGATACTCTATGTGTTTATGGTCGACTGTTTGAAATTCAGATTTTCTCCTCTCTAAACAAGGAAACTCGCTACATAATTAATAACTCGTCTCTGTATCAGTATTTTGTAAGATAAATTTTACGATTTTAAAACAATCTTATAAAAGAACAAAGGAAAGGAGACAGGACGTGAAAATACGATGCACCGTATCGATCTAATTGCAAATATCTTTTCCATGTTCGTGTCACTCGAATTTAATGTTCTTTTCGTCCTGGTCAAAGAAACTTACTTCTAACTTGGATAAAACTTTTATAATTGTTAATTGAAGATTTGGAATCTTTGTTTATCAAGGGTCTATATATTACGTACTATAATAAAAATCGGATAAGTAGTAGAAATCAATCCTTTTTTAGTCACTCGTTTTAATCATGTTTTAATCCCTCGACGTGTCTAAATTTTCTAATTAATTCATCTAAAACTCTCTTATCGAGGTTTAGATAAAAACATTTATCGTAAATATGAATATATAATTGTCAATTCACTATTTGTCTATAAGTCTTGAACACCAGATCTGTTTTTTTTTTTTTATATTTGGATGTATTTTACAATCAATTCTCATTGAGAGACCAGATCTGTGACACAAATCGCATTAGCGATGATCGCTGACAATTAGTTCTGTAGCTTTCACAGCCTAGATTCTCACAATTCACACAGTTACGCTTCGCGCTGATACATCTGACACTGTTTCCCCTAACTATGAAGCTTCCAGGAAAGAGCCGTGTCTAGAAAGAAAAGAATTCCAACGTTTCGCCAGCTTTTCAGCTGGCTCCGTCAGTGTGTCGCACTAATACAAGATGTACACGTTGAAAAGCACTCTTTCCAGACTTTCTTTTTTAAAACAGTGTTCCCAGACTTCCTTTCGTGGAACAGTGTTTTTTCAGACGCACACCAGTATCACTGCGACACTCTGATAAAGTCAACAGCGATACTGTCGGAATTCTTTTCCTTCTGAACACGTCTGTTTCCCGGAAGCCTCAAACGATGTTATACGAGACAGCGTTAAACGTAGCATTGCTGAGTGTGAATAGCGAAATTTCTAGGAGTGTTCGAATGCGTTCGTGAGCCGCATCGTTGAATGCGCATATTTGTGTGTGCAGCTTTAGGTATTAACGACCTAGTATATGGGCGACGTAGACCTTGAATATTATTCTGAAATATGATGCCAAATGCTGTTCGCCTCAGGTTACACCATAGCTTGCTCCAACGTTCGCGAATTACGATTTCGCACAAGCTGACACCACAATTCCGTACCTGCGTGTTGCGACTGAGACTAAATAAAAAAAAAAGAGGAGGTCTGCCATGGAAGGAACGGTGAACGTGTTGTATAGAGAATGAAAAATTATTCGAGTCAGCTTGACTGCTTCCTTTTTTCTAACATTCTCAAATGAATACAATTGCGCTGTTCTTCAGTGAAATTTTCCATGGTTTCGTACAAAAGTTTTAATTCGGATACGCAATACAATTGCTTTTTTCAATTTTTCTCGTCAGTAGCATGATGATTGTTATTGGCTACATTATCCCATTGTTTCGTATAAAAATTTTAATTAGTGTAGGCAATACCACTACAGTTTTCAACTTTTCTTCTCAGCAGTATGATGCGTGTTATTAGTTACGTTGCTTGCTAGCCTCTGCGTGTTTCGAGTTGAGTTTCTATGGCTTTTGTATGAAGATTTTGTCTTTCTTTTTTCACTAAAAAAATTGTTAATTTTTATTCCTTAAGAAATTTTGCGATAATTGCAAGATGTACACTGCGTACTAGAAACATTGCTCTCATCGCACTTCGATGTTTATAATTTAATATAATTGATATATAATGAATATTGTAATGAATTTTTTTAATATATTCTTATTTGAAAATAAATTTATATTAAATATAAATTTATATATCTCAAAATTTTTGAGTAACTTATCGTTGCCTATTTCGTATATGAAACATTATAATATAAAAGCACTGTAATTTGATACTGTATGCAAAAACAGTTGCAGATTGCAGTTCCTTCGACAGTACGATTTCTTTGCGTGTCCTATAACGTCTTTAAAATAAAACCGAGAATCCTCTGCAGTAAGATTGGATTTTCTCGTCCATTAGAAGCAACGTGAAGAGAAGTAACAAAACTTAAATTTGTTTCAAGAGATTTCAACAAGAAGTAAATACGAAACTATTTACATATCAATATAGTTTTTATACTTTACATATCCATTTCGATGTAAAGAAGCGAATTGATCGAAGATTTACAATTTTTTGCGAAATAAAACCTGTTTTATCGTTTAAGGCTCTTACGTCGTCTAAAATACAGGGAACAGCTGCATTTACAGATACGCGTAGATTTTTATTTCACTATCTTTCAAACGTAGTAGGAAACATGAGTTTGCCAGCGATTTGTATATTAACGAATGGACCACGGATGTCGATGCAAAATGCAAATAGAAAAATGAAATCTACATATGAATCCATTATGCGATTAAAGTATAATCTAAGGAATAGTATAAGGAATAAAATTATTAAGGAATAAATAGATATGTATTGCATTGTATTGTATTCTTTCTATTCTAGATTATCATCTATTACAATTTGCCAAATATATGCTGTATCGGTGGATGGTTTACATTTTCTCTTATCTTACTTTCCTTTGTTTTCTATCTACTTACAGACTGCTTAGTCTAAATTCATATAGTTAATTAAATTTACATTTACCTTTGTGCTTAAACCTACATTTACTTAACTACATTTACACTTACTTAGCTTACATGTCTATTAGTAGACATTTACATCATGGAACACTTATTTATTTACATTTACAGAACACTTATTTATTAGAATGCTACACTTACTTCTTGCACTTGTTAAAAACATTATAAAATAATATAATATTTTATAATCCATGGCTTACATTTACAGCTATTTGATACTATATGTGCGCGTAAACAAAAGTGCGTTCTGTATGCTCCTGTATCCCTGAGTTCCTTTTATTTATCCCTGTAGAATCCTTTTATTTTCATTGTTTCTTGTATGTAGTAAAATATTCTTCTTGCATAGTCTTCAGTTTGTACTACCAGTATCTCTTCCATTGTTTCTTTTCCCTTCAAGTACAGTGCTCTAATTTGTTCATATAAAGGGTATTCCAATAATATGTGCTCTATGTTTTCTTCTTTGCACCTGTTGCACAATGTGCATAGTTGCTCTTTCTCTATTCTTTGGTTGTATCCTTCTTCCTTGCAATAGAACATTTTCTTCCCAGCTAGTCTCCACCGAGCTGTTGTTCTTATTGCCTTCAGTGGTATTTTAACATTTAAGTACTCTTTTTTCCTTTCTACATTTCTTTCCTCTAATTCCTCATACCTTTTACTATATGACGACTCATCCACTCTTTCAATGTCTTTTCTTTTTTTATTGTCTTCCATATATTAGGTTGTCCGAAAAGTTTCTTTCTTTTTATAAGGAAATAATAGACGCACGATGTTTTTTGTTTTATATTAGTTTATTGAATTATGCATGGACATAGTAATAGAAATATAACGAAATGGATTATACTTAATTCAATAAAATAATATGAAACAGAAATTGTTGTTCATCTATTATCACCTTATGAAACGAAAGAAACTTTTCGGACAACCTAATACTTTCTGTATTTGTTTCAAGCTCTTCTGTATTTTACACTTTCTACGGCCTTCCACGTTCTGCTTTATTCAATAATTCCTCGAGTTTCGTGCACCAGTTGTATTTCCTACTTCTTGAATAAATACATTATAGTCGACCTCGTAGTCTCTTATCCGATACTGTACTCTAACACCTACGCAGTTTCGTTCCCACTGTTTCAGAGTGTCTTTCATTCAAATTGGACAACCTACGTAGAAATTCCGAGGACACATTTTGATTACGTTCATTCGAAATCTTGAGCAGCTTGCAACCTCCTAATATCAAGTGTTTAATTCTCTCACGTATCTCACAGCCTCCATTCGAAACTTTGTACAAACACTCGGACTAAATTCCCGTTTCCGAGTATGGGGCAGCTCGTATAATTGCGGAGATAATCGCGTTTAATTTAATTAATATTTAAATTAAATAAAATTAATCATTAAAAAAGATCTAAAATACATAAGAAGTGAATACGTTGTAGTTTTTACAAATTTATTACCAGGACGCAGATTTTTCGGCAATTTTTTATTTTTGTCGTCACAATTAGAGGAATGGAAGTTAGATAGAGGTTCGTTTTGTTTATTACAAATTATAACGAGTACTATACTCTATATCGTATATTTTCGTATGTTGTAGGCATATTTTTATATTACGATTGCCTACTCTACTCCAATTCTATATACTGCCTTACTTTTTCTTTTTTTCTGGAAAAAAAGAAACAACCTCTTTCTCGTAATCTTCCACTTTTGTTATTAAAATATTTGTCCAATACTTCCACAATTTAATTCTTGCAATTGGTAATGAGCTTCTCTCCTCTTCCAGCAAGCTCGTAGAAATCGACAAATTGGTTGGTTCAACGTCAAATTCACATGGAAAATGACTCTTCGTTTCTCAGTAATTTTTGACCATGATGACAAATTTGTAAAATTCATCGTCTTTGTATTGCACCTGTGGATACGCTATTCGGTATTGTATACAAGACAACAATTTTTGGCGGTCCCTGTCGCGAATTGCTCTATCAGTCTATTCGAAATTGCTCTATCAGTCTATCCAAACCTCTTGAAAGTCGCAATATCGTGCATATACTTTTACAAAAGATCCTCGACAATATATAATATTTTATATTATAAGCTATTTTATAAGCTATTTTATAGCTTCCCATGTGATTATCATGTGTGCTCAACATGTACAGGTTTCCCTGTATATTATCATTACATTCAACTGTTGAATGATATCTGATGAACACTTTGACTGCCACGCCGAAATCAAATGTTTCGTTCAGGACGTCACGGGAATATTTTTATTATTCAAATCATATAATGGCAAAATAAGAATAAATCGATGATGTAAGACAACATTCTTCCCCAATGCACCGTTTATCTTATTGGTGGTCACGGGTGACCACCGTGGCGCCTTTCTAACAATTTTTAGCGACGTATTATAATAAGACTTCGTTTATTTCAACAAACGATAACACTTAGATTAGAGGGTTAAAAAGTTTATGGTGGATCCTTGAGGTAATTGAGGGTACGCGGTGAGGACCTGCACACATTTGGCCTCTGATGCGCATTGGGATGTGTTTGACGTCACAAGATGATCTATCGATCATATTGGCGATCTATCGATTTTTGCGATTTATTGTGTCTGCGACGTGACAGTGGCGTCACAGAAGAAACCGTGGCCTGTCATATATGGCCAACGTGGCAGTCAAAGTGTTAAGAAGATTATTTTTTCCTTTCTAACGTTCTTTTAAGTAAAAGCCATCCTCTGTAATTTTTTACATTACATATCTAACGATTAAAATTTTGTTTTATCTACTGCGTACTTCAGTTACCTTCACACTCGAGTTTCTTTTCCACTTTAAACTGCAGTTTCATGAAATAGCTGAGCAGAAAGAAGCAGAGAGCTTATTCACAAACTTCAGGAGCCAATGGGTGTTACACCTTAAGGCTTATTCGCACGTAGCTACGGCGGTTTCACTTTCATAAAGGTGACCGCTGGACACACTGGAATGCAACGGTACTTGAAGCAGTAGTAGTAGTACTAGTAGTAGTAGTAGTGTACCGCTCACTCCTCTTCAGAATTAGCATTGTACATTAAAAACTGGCTACCGTGTCGTGCAGTATATGCTAAGTGCACGCGTGATGTCTCACTGGAGTGTTATGTACATTCAAAGAATGTTAATGCTCTGGCAGAATATATGTAAATGCAGCAACCGCTAATTGCAAGTCTCGGTACTTCTACTTGTAAACGATCAGGCAGAGAAAGAGAGAGAGAGAGAATTACATGTTCTTTTTGCGTACAAAAAGTGATATTATTTTAACTGCACCATTCCTTGCAATGATCGCAGATTATTGGAAAAATCTAATGGTCGGAATAATTGAAAAACGTTGATAACGCGATACGTCGCTTGAGAAATATTTAAATTAGATCGGTAAAATGTTTCTCTCTTTATTGAGTAAGAGTATTAAATATTGAATGACTCCGAAAATTTAACAAAACGATATGCATTCCCATAATCGTACAAGCAGTAATGATACGAATATTCATTTTAATACCGTCTTTGATATCTTGTTTAGCCGATGTACCAGTTTAATTTTAATCGAGTAAGTGCCTTAGCTCGTTAAGTACTAACCAATATGGTTTATCATAATGTTAGTACATTACTTGTTGTACATTAATGTTAGTGCATCTGTTTCTTTGTGTTTGATAAAATCGTGAAGCCTAGACGGAAGAAATAATCACGATAAAAATACCAGGGGAATCTTAAGAATTTTCTTTCGTTTCAAAGTTCATATCTCGACGACAGGTAATGCAAAAGACACGAGTTTGTAGAGATATGAAAAGTCTGGATGTCAACTACAGGAGTATCTAATAAAAAATAGAATAAAAACCCCGTTTAAAGATTTTAATGTCACCTTTATACAACGTTTTAGGGGCATCGTCAGGTGTAACAGATAAAAGCATAGTATGTTTCCCTCGATACCATACAACATTTCATACCATGAAATATTTTTTTGTATCACCACGAATAAGAGAGTAATTAAAAGCGACAAAGTCAGGTGGGACACCCTGTGTAATCTATAATTATAATTACAAACTATACTTGCGTATAAAAATAATTATTATACAATTATAAGTTATATTTCGAAGTAAGTTGTGTATATACAAGTTGAACCAATAAATGCTACAACATCGTGGTATTATGTACGTACCCAGGAAGAATGTTAATATATCAACTGACCAGATGCGGTGTTCACTGGTTGTGAACACAAGTTGCACCGACAAAATACACGTTAACCACCACTGAAATGTGGTCCATGGTTAACCAAACAATCTTTTTGCGGTAAATCAACCTACGAAATTCGTTCCATCATTGACAATATATCCGCGTGGTTAATATCTACCGTTCCTAACAAATTCTCAAACCGAAATTAATATCCAACTGGAAGAATGTAAATCGTTTTATTTAATCCATTAAGGGTCAAGTCAGACCCAGTTCGTATTTTTCATTCGTAGTTTATATAGATTTTGATTAGGTGTCATTTTATCCAACCGATACTGACGCATACGCTGTCAGGGATGTACAATCATAGGGAAAATTCACTATAGTGGTACCGGCAGAATTTTGCGAGTATTTCGCAAACTAAGGCCGAGCGCGGTTACACGTATAGGAAAAAATGATTGAGAATCATGGTCCCGGCAACATATTCGAAAATCATCGAAATTGGCGAGATGAGTGAGATATGGATAATTAGCAAATGAATAATATTTATTTTACACGACACAAATGTGGAAAATGGGGCCACATTTCGTACCAGTGTCCAGGGAAGAAAGTAGATAGAGAAGAAAAGAAACCCAAGGAGAACAGAAAACAAGAAGACGACAAGAAGGAGAGGGACGCAGAAGACACGCCAAGGCTCAAAAGGCTCGTTTCAACTTGGGCCTTATCCTCCACCAGCTGTTTGGAAAGAGGGAAGATCAGTTACCTTGACTCATGCGCTTCAAATCATATGACTCCGGACAGGTATCGCTTTGTGGATTTCACACCTGCGGCCTAACATAACAGGATTGGTAAGGAGCGTCTGAAGGTTAAGGGGAAGGAAAAAATGATTGAAATTAGTTGAGTCCTGTGGGGGTTGGACCCTCTCTTTGTCAAATGCTCTGTGGGTACCTGAGATAAATGCAAATCGGATCAGACAGCTGGCGGTATTTAGGAGAGATGACGCTGTTGGAACGCATGATGATGGTGACGTAGTTGTCACGTAAAAAAATAACTCTCGTGGTGATATATATACAAAAACTTTATTTCTCAAGAGTCGAAGGCCCTTGAGTACCAATAGTACAATGTTCCAGTATCGGCTTATAGTTCAGACTGACTCGGCCGTCATTATTCGGAGTTTAAGTACTAACCGAGAACAATGAAAATGATGGAGGGGATGTTGTTCTTGGAAATTCCTCATCAGGGTGGCGTGGTGTTAACTAACAGGAGGGCATCTGGAAGTGTCAACCGTCCGGAGGACACTTAGAGCAGAGGCATCAAATGTCCGGAGAATATCCAGAGGTGGTCGCCTAAGGTGACGTCAGGGTAAAAGAATTTGGGGTTACATAGTCTTCACCTCGAAGGTAGAGAGTGGTGTACACTACTTGGAGACTGTCCCCGATGAAAGGCATTTTGCGAATGTTTCTATGTACAATGACCAGAGTGGGCTCGACGACAATGACGAGGAGATTGAAGTCATTGAGGCAATGACGTTTACGAGTACAGCAAAAGCTATTTAACAACAATATATACTTATTACAACACGAGTGTAAAAGTACGTATTATAACACACAGACCTGCTTGAAATAAATATAATAATTTTCACGTATGTGGCATTGACAAATATCACGTTGATGTCACAGCAAGATAAACACGTCACGGTTGTCCGAGGGTTGATGAATTAATTAGAGCCAAAAGCAGTGTTCGTCCGCCGTATTTCCTCAAGCTGAAGCAGTGTAAATTCGGCTTAAGTTTCGATTGACCGTACTGATACTTTAGTGTGCAGCTAGCGATGCAATAAACAGCCGATACGTTATCTAGGAGGAAAGCGTGGGCGCGCGTTGAAATTGTCAGCTTCTAAATCACACGCGGCAAAAGGTGGCGCGGCACGGTTACCATAACCCTGTTATCGTAATTATTGATTTCACCGTGACTGTAGCCTGTCATTATACGCGATGCCATTAACCTCGGTGGCATGACACGCTCGCGTGTACCTGTTTGCGTGCCGTGTCATTACATAGCTCGGCGGCCACGGCTCAAATTAAGGATATGATATTTCTTATTAAACATTATTTAGCATTCGATGAATAACAAAATAGATTCGTCCACTTTCTCATTTAATTAACCGCATTAACAAACCACGGTGGTTCGCTAAATTGGAATTCCCTTCGAGCCGATCAACATTAATTAGAATGCTGTTTTTCGCAGCTTCTTCGGATCCGTACGAGACTTGGATTCTCAGGAATGAGCTACGTCGAGGCTTCAGCGGCTCTATAAAACTCTATAAAAACTGTTCGACGCGATATACGAACATAATAAAACAGTTAAATACTATATACCGAGAATCACAGCGGTCGTCGCTTTCTTCCTTTATGCGTGTTCGTGGCTGCCCTTTACTTGGCGGATAGCGTTAAACCAGTCCACAACGAAAGATCTTAATTAGGTTTGCAAGATTTCACGGAATGCGGACGATGTATCGAGAATCGTCGTTACACCTATACTCGGCTACGTTACCATATCTTTGCACGTCAGATCGTACCTGCTTAATTAATTCGCATAGAAATGAATTTTTATCATTCCTATATGAAATATTATTGTATTTCGTTGGAGTTTGAAGTACTAGGTGGTCCAAAGAGTTTCTTTCGTTTTATAAGGAAATAATGGATGCACAACATTTTTCGTTTTATATTATTTTATCGAAACACGTATGATCCATTTTGTTCTATCAACATAAAGATTACAACGTTCGACAGATTAGGTTTCATGTTTGCATAAAGATGCGTTGTTGTAAAACACGTGTCTGTAAAAGAAAAACAATTTTCGGACAACCTAATAATTTGGTAGAGCTTATTATGAGCGTAGTAGAGTTTATTATGAGCATGAGATGATACATCAGTTCATATAAAAAATGATCTTTGACGATCGTTCTTTGTCGTGGAACACTGTACCGAATATAGAGGTGTTTAAGCAAACATTTGAAACTAAAATTGCAGAGTAGTTTTTTATATTTTCCATATTCGTTCGCCTTTTGTTATAAATAACAATAAGCAAACGTTGTAACATAAGAGGACAATTGTGAGTAACTGATAGATTTTGAGCTGATTGGTTCGTATCCTCTGTATTGTCTATAACATGGCTATAATATTCGTTGCGGACTATTAGAATTTATTTTTCGTATCTGATGGACACCGATCGTGAACGTAGAATTGTACAATGATTATAATTTATCGTGTATTTATTCGATTGGAAATAATTGAATACGCAAAGATTTGCAGATAACATCCGCTAAAGAAGAAATAATTACCCACGCAAACAGACACGAGAACAAACTCTCCTTAATCAATTGGCAAAAACGCTTTGGATAGAAAGTGGAGTAAAGAGGAAACTCAAAGGATTTCTACCAACAGACCTCCAAACGCGATTTAGTTGAGTTTAACTGAGCACCCAGTAAACATTAATAGCTAACAATAATCAATAAAGTATTAAGTAGGGCTATGAGCTACCGAGCAAGTCATATCAACGTTCCACGCAAGATTTATTTATTGTCGTGATAATATATAAACAACTTGGAAATTAAAAAAGAGAAGGAGAAATATTTCAGGATTCGTTACCATTGCCATTGCTTTAACACTAGAACTACCACACCAATCAAATTGACTGGTTTTACAATTTTATTTTCAAATTCCTACTTCATGTTATAGTTTTGTACCACAATGNATGTAATGACCTTAGCAAAGATAACTAAAAGAATAATATAATGAATTTTATTTTGTTTTTTTATGTATTCGAACTGAAAATAATTTTGTATCAAGGCTACTTGTACCAATACCAGTGAAAATGACTGGTACTTGTCAAAGCGTAAAAGGATGCTGCAATCTGTTTATCGAACCCCAATTAACCAGTTTTCTCGTTTTGTACAACTTCCGCACGTTTTTAACATTTTTACCGCTTATCGTTCAATATGATGATATCAGTTATCAGGAAAATTCCGGATCGATCGCTGGATCGCTAGATGCTAACACTAGAAGTACCACAACAGTCAAAATGACTGATCCTACAATTTTATAAATGTGTCAACCCTCGTTTAGGGATCCCAGATGGATTAATAATAGCGAAAATGTGCTACATAACATGGAATTGCTTCTGTAAGAAAATAATAAATCAATAAGTATGAAAATATTCCATTATTACTTATTTTTTAAAGACCAGTAATTTTGGCTGGTTTTGGTAGAAATAGCTTCGTGTTAACTATTAGTAGTTCTAGTGTTAAATTCCATTTAAATTGATTGTAACAAAGTTCGTAATTATTTCCTGAATAACATACGAGTCTTGTCATTCTTCTTAATTTTTATCAATTGTATTATTCTATCAGTAATCTCGTTAAAGCTATTTTCTCGCTATTTTCTCTGGCACTTCCAACGAAGTGAAGTAGAATATCGCAATCTTGAGATGGCCTTGAATTCCAAAATATGGTATCGATCATCGGAATATTAACGTGGAAAAATGATATCCTTCTGACTTATATTTATTAAATGAATGCAATAAATGACTGCAATGTTTATCGTAGCAAATTTAGCGACCATAAACGCGTTACAAACGGAATGTAAATATGAGGAACATAACTTGCGCTGGGTCTGGATTACATCAAGGCATTCAGAAACAACGTATATTTCCTCATATACCTTTAGAAAATGGGAACATTTACGTTGCGAAATAACGATAAACAAACGCATTGCTCACGCTGCTAAAACTGTTTCAGTGTCTTGGTTTGCCCTTAAATAACTAAAAATGTATTCGTATAATAAAAAGATTGATATACTCTTCATGTTCGATAAACGTAACGTTGCAACTGTGTGTGCGCACTACGAGATATCCAGAGAGGCACGTAAAAGATATTTTATAACATTGAAAAGATTTTAAGAGCTCATGGGAAGGTTGCAAGAAGAAAAGAAATAGATCTAGTCTGATTACAAATGCTGACGATGCTTTTTTAGTGTTTATTCATTTTGAAGAAAATCCACTCACTTATATTCACGTTGTTACTGTTGGCACTGGATTATCTCAAGGTTCTGTTAATAGGATTACAAAGGAGAATTGTGAGCATTCTTACAAAATGTCTATAGTACAACATTTATAGCACGATGGCTAGTCCTTGTTTCCTATGATGTTGATGATTACCAGAAGAAATAAATTACAAATACATTGAATGTTCAATTGCTGCCACACTCATCCAATTCATATTAAATTATACAGTGAATCTGCAGGCTTATGAAAGACCATTCAAGACGTGGAACATGAGAATACGATGAAACAAACTACTTGTATCAAACTATATGAAACGAACTACATTGAATACGAATGAACATAAATTGTATTACAAATCAGAGGTGGCAACTGCGAACTAAACGTGTCAGAACAAATAAATAAAATAGAACAAACAGTAAGATAAAAGCAAGTGGAACAGTATACAACTTGAAGAAGAGAATTAAAGAATCAAAAATCAAAGACGAAAACAAGGATGGAAAGGATGAAAGTACTTTGCAAGCGTTAAACAACATTCTGTAACTTTTATGAAAACGAAAAATTAACATGTCGTTCCATCTGAAAAATTGAGACAGGAGAATTTTCATTTTTTATTTCTCCTCCAAGGAATTTGTTATGCTCCAAATAATTAACTGTAGTATCCCATTTAATTAAAAAAGCAAGTGTGCAGCAGTTTCAGAAAAGGTAGTTTGCAATGCTTTGTGTGATTCACCTCGTGTATTCGTTTGTATGCACGTGGAATTTCAAATTGAACAAAATACTTCGTTGTACTCATGGAAAAATAACACATCACTTACTGTTTCTCTATTTTATCTGGTTATTGTTGTTTTTTATTATGTAATTAAGCCCTACGTGTCCCAGGATGGGACTTGGCTTCCCATTAAATTAGGTTGTCATATATTTTGTGCGTCTAAAATGTCGTCTATCTATTATTTCTAAATCTTCTTTCTAAAATTTCTAAAATTTCTTTTATTTATAAAACGAAAGAAACTTTTGGCACAATATGATATATAATATATCATACCTCTTTGGCCTGACACTCTTACTTCGTATACTGCACATTAGCGTTCTATTCTGTGGATGTCACTTTGGTACTCGATATCTACTCTTATCGCTAACATCCTTCTACTTATGTTCAAACTAATGGCTAAACCTGCTTATTCGATCCTAATGTAAACTACTCCAAACTGAAGTACCCCGATCTAGAAACTATAGATTAGGCACTTCTCTTCCCAGTTTTTATTCACAGTTTTCTAAACCAGTTCACAGGCGCTTCTTTTCCTTCTTCACTTGGTAATTCTCCGATCTATCTTATCTAGTTATTCATTTATGTTTATTTTATTAAGATTAGCCACCTGACTAAACGATAGTTTGGGCATAATAAGATAAGATAAAGTTGATCATTCTTCGACTCTGTACAATTTTCTCACTCAAATTTTATTTAACACGTTAGAAGTTTCAGAATTGTGCAATTTATCTCAAACTGATTATCGGAAAATTATCAAAATTCCTATTGACGTAATTTATTCCCATTCAAAGATACGACGAACGATTGTACTTACATTACACTTGGCGTCAAATATTTTGCTGCTGAAAATTCGTTCAAGAATGAAACAGGATAGCGTTTAATGGACGCCCGTGTGTCTGGTACAGAACGAAACATTTTTTCCCTGTCCTACGTTTGCGCGACTGACGAGAAAGCTCAAGTTGTCGAAAGTTTCTTGACAAGCGAGTTCTCTAACGTTCGCCAGGCCTTCCGCAATTGATCCTGCTACATACTTGTGAACTTCTGAAACTGGCTGCGAAAACTAAATAGAAAGTTAAGTTCAATTTCCGGTTCGGCGTTCTCCAACTTGGAATTCTGTTGAGGACAGCGGTACGTCGTGACATGACGTAGGGCAAATTTAGCAAATGAATTGCGTCGAATGGCAACACGAACAAATTACGAGTCGAGAGTTCCAGCTCCTCTATGTTGGAGGAATTTCGTTAGAACTGGTCTTCAACTGGAAGATTACTACCCAAACTCTGTCTGTCAACTAGCTGGTTGGTTGCGGATATAAGGAGACGAAGGCAAGAGTACTCTTGCCGAGTCTTCAACACGTTCTACGACTAGTACGACGTCAGAGGCTTTGAATTGTTAATTTTGATTACCTTCGCGCCTCGTACTTTGCTCCTGCCACTTGTCTAATGTACCGCCATTTGTGCCAGAGTTGAGTCACGTCTCTGGGTTTCAAGGTTGTTACCGCCATTTCCGGAGAGTCGTTAACGCTCTCCGCTATGTACCTCTTCATATATTCCGATTCCTGACTCACCCTCTTTCTCTCTGTTTTACTGCTCCGCTTTTAAAGCTTCTGCGAGAAGTGGGTCATTTTACGGTACTATAAAACGTAACCTATATATCTGCCACTTATTTGGCAAATCGGTTCACGTAGCTCTTATTCAACTATCTTAGCCAAATTCGGGTTCGTTAATGGATCATAAATATACAGATGGTACGATACTATGGAAATAATAATTATTATTATTAATAGCATTTATATTTCTTTTCAAAAGTTACACGTTAATACAAATGATTTCGATATGGAAGCGGAGTAAGAACTACTTCAAGTAGACAAAATTGACGAGATTATATATACTTTGATATATCGATCAAGTGCTGTAGCACTAAACTTTCAAAAATTCTAAAAATTGAACACTTTGGTCTGTGAATACATTTTTACTCTAACTCCAAACTACCTCGTGCCCATCTTTTATCGAGTACTTGGGATTTTTTCATTATTTTTCTCTGATTTAATAACGGTTCTTGTTTTTGAAAGTATATCGCAAAATATTGTTAATAATTAAAATATCGCTTCGTATTTTATGCAATTGTTGTAAATTGAGAGTATGCTATGTTTAACTCGATAGTACTTAAGTTGACAGTATACACCTGTAACTAATTGCTGTGCATGGAATTGGTACTTGTTTGGTATTTACATACAGATTCATCTTAATTACGTAATAAACGTTGTAAATATTTCATTGAATAACTATAGAAAATTTAATCGCACACATTAAATGCACTCGTTAAAATGGCTTTCAGTTTTCAAAATAATTACAAGTGACTTGCTGATTTTTCACTTTAAACAAATAAATAAATAAAATAAGCCTCCCAAGAATACGCGTGTATAATATACACATATAAAATTTGATGAATGTGTAAATTAGTTTATAAGTATGTAATTGTCATTAATTACGTTTTATAATTTGGCGCTGTCTTTACTAATTAATACAAACTTCTTGTTTCAGTTACTGCAAATCATCCACCTCAAAGACCGTGGATTCCATTGACGAGACCGAATAGGACGAGACCAACATGTAAGTTACAACGCATTTAGCAGTATAAATTTATTACATATGGAAATTAATCTGAGAAATATAAATGATTTTCTTAAGAAACTTGATCATTTTCAAGATCGAACCTAATTTGTTGGAAATATTAAATATTATTTGAAATGCACATGTGCTATTTAGAAAGATAGCGATATTAACTTGTTAGCAAATTTCTTCTTGTAAGAATTTTGTTTATTAATATTGTCTATTAAAACTAATAGAGAAAATTTAAATTGAATTTTCGTTTCGTAAACATTTATAAAGATACGATATTGAAAAATGTGGCAATTAAGGCATCACAGTATGTTTCCGTAAAATTCATCAAAACAATTTTAATTATTATTGAAAGTCCAGTTTTATTTCAATTATTAAGATAAAATTGCAAAGTCAACAAATCATCCTTTTGTATTACGCGATACCTTGTATGTTTGAACAATAATTTAAAATATAATTAAAATACTTGTTGCATTGACTAAATGTAAATGAAATTTATTCTCTTGCTTCGCCACATTTTCCATATTTATAAGTCACTAAAGAACACGTAGTATCTGAAAATATGAGAATTTAACAATGAGCAGCGATTAAGCGATATCATATGTACCTTAATTAATATGTTTCATACTATGTGAGCCACAGGTGGCCCATGCTGTATTTTCTATTTAAAATCTTGATGTTTGGAGTATAAACAATTGCAGTAAAACTGTAGTTTTACCATAGATACATATAAATATACGATAAAACAAAGCCATCGCGAACGATTCAGACGAAGATTGAAATGGCGATCGTGGAATTTATTACAAACTTTACAGTATGGTGTACTTAATGCTAATATTTCTGACTTTTTTTATACATAATGCAAATAACATAGACTTCACTTTTTTTTAAATAATACATCGTAATATGAACGTATTCAGTGATATCCTACACTTTTTACAGTAGATGTAACTTTGTAGGATTTTACAAAGTAATTATGTCATTGCATATAAGCTTCCTATAACTTTCGGTCGAAAAAACACATTCATTCACATTTGGCCAATGCAACAAATATTTTAGCTACATTTGAAATTATTGTCCGAACATGCACATCATTGTTGAGCGCAACTCAAAATACGTAATTTTATAGCGATTTGTTAATTTTCCAATTTTATCTTGTCGTGACCAAAATAAACCACTGCTGTCTTTTTTAATGATTTTTAAGCAAACATTTTCTGATACTTTAGTTGCAACGTTTTCCAAGATTATCCTTATAAGTAGCTATAAAACGAAAATTTATTTCAAACGAATTTGACGCAGACGAGTTGCTCTCAAGATTAGTTTCTTGCTTTTCTTTCCATCGCTAAATCACTTTACTTTCAGACAATAGGCAAAGGTAAGTGTGTCTGTACCCCATTATCTATCGTCTTCCAGCTAATAATTATTATTTAATAAAATTATCCAGCTAAAAATTATTCCAATTTAAAATTTAGCATAAACATTTATAAAGACACCGGAAATTGCTGTTCGATCATATTGTTCAGGTCCCATTCATATCGTTGAATGCATCGTGAAATGTGTAATAAATTGATGATAATAGAATTATTTAAATAAATACATTGGTATTGATATCTCTGTATATAACAATTGAGAACAATATTGATCGATTGAAATAACAATAACAATTTCAATAGATAATGAAATAATAGATAGCATATATGCGTTTAAAATGGACATTCTGTATGATATAATACAAAATATGAAGTGGAGAATTTCTATTGTTCGTAGTTACGGATACGTAATTACACACATAATTAATCGCTAATCATCCGTAAATATTTGTAATATTTTACAATAATAAGCTATCTGTTTATTCTGCAAACATCAACCGTGTAAACAGAAAGTATAGTACATGTAGGCCACCTGTGGCTCACACAGCATGGCACGTTAGTTAAGAAACATACGTACAATATTATTCATCCACTGTTTACTGTTAGCAGCTCATCATCTTCTTTTCCTACTTATATTAAATAGAATACAAGCATCAGCCACATGTCTAGTACTATACGTCATCTTTCTTTTTTATTGTGTGTTTAAGATCAACGTGTAACTCCTAAGATTATTAATGACCACGGTGAGAATGCTCAGTGAGACAGAACACATAAGTATCATAAAGCAATATCTTTCAGAAAATCTGGAGCTTTTTTATCGGAGTCTTCTTTTTATATCATGTTATTTAGTTTTATAGTTTGTTAGGTCATGTTGTACCCTTCTAATATTCTAATTAAGGTAGGATGAAGTTCAATATGCCTTAAATATCACAAATATTTAGCTCAGTTTTGATAACAAGGCAGAGTTTGGCTTATTCTTAATCGAGTGTAAGTAATGTTACTTGGTCTTTTCTATTCAACACTAAGGCCAGATTGTTATCATTTGTATTGTTACGGACTTTGTGTAGCTTGATAGGTCTTAAATTTCTCTATTCTTCGTTTCATCGCTCTATTATTCCTCTAATGAAGTAGCTTTGAAGATCTTTGTAGAATGTAAGTTCATGATTTGTTGTAGATGTACTGGAACTATTGAGTTGGCTGTAGGTCATCACCTAATGACAAAATCCGCAATCACTTAGTTGCCAAACCCAATAGCCAGGTGTGCTGTTGAGTACACCTGTGTTTACGCATGACAAAACACGTGTTGATGCGAATCACGATGATGCCTCTCAGTGCAATTATTTTCATAAAAGTGTATTACACACAAGCCACATTACAAAGCTTCGAATGGTTGAACTTTGTCCTGACAAGCAAATACTCCCATGCACCCATAAATAAGGCAGATATTTAGCTGAACTCATTTGGCTGAAACACCCTATTATTATATGTAAGAATGGTATTTAAAACAGAAAAATATGAAAATTAGCAACAGCGTTTGTCACTAACAGACATTCTGATTTGGATAACTCAATATTCGAATAGTAGCTCCTTTAACACGTTGACTGCCACGCGTGTTTTCACCGCAGTACCAAGCGTTCTCTGCTAGGTACATCGATATTTTAGTAATGCGAGTAAATAATCTTTTTAATAAACCATTTTCGTATTTTTTTTATAACAATTCAATAGTTCTATTATTTCCTCTGGAATATCTTTCCAAATACCTACGACGATCCTTCGCAAGCAGTCAAATAAGCGACACCCGAATGTGGGTTTCATGACCCTACCGGAAACTTTGCTGACACCCGAAAACGGGTGTCCTGGTGTCAACGTGTTAACCCCTTAACCTACAACTACGGGCATAGCCCGATCGTCGTACTACACAAGTCGTGCGAATGGTTCGAAGGCTGCGCGAGCTTGTTTGCGTTTTCGGCCCAAAATTCTCGAACGTAAAACGTAGGTTGAGGGATTAAATATTAGGCCATTCGAATAATGGAGATCTCTTTCGGTTTGAATTAAAGGATTATTAAATATTGGATAGTACGAAGTAGAAAATCGTATTAAAAAAAGCACGTTGCAACGATAATAAACGGTACCTTGTGACCAGATGACGTGGTCTAATCCAACGACGAATACCTTGGCCGTCAATCAACATCGAATCACAACATCGGTGAGTTTCGTAGCCTGGAAATGTCACGCAGTCTGCCGATTGCCAAATCGCACCACACCACAAATTTATTGCAAGCGTTACCATCGCGTTGTATCGTGAAAGAGCTAGAGAAACCCAGTGCCAGAAAGACACAGCGCGAACAACCGTTCTTCTGGTGATACCACTGTCACTACCGTCGCTATTACCATCGCGCCCATCGCCACTGTTGTGATCAACTAAAAGGAATCCATTGTCTGATCGACTATGGAATAAATGAGATAAATCATTTCATTATGAGTCATGCTATTCATTACTTATAATAATAGGCCGCTGTTATTACATCCAATGACCCGATTGTACTGTCAATCTCTTCTCTTCCTTTAGCTTCGTCTATCTCTTCTTTGATCTGTTTATTTAATTACAGCCTTTTAAACGTTTCGTTATAAGCGTTTCATTATTCCTCAGCTTTTCTACGCTGCAATATACAGGGTGTCTCGTATAGACAGTTCGTTCAAGAAGTTCCGGGACCAACGTTATTACAAACACAGCTTTTAGGATAAATGAAATTTCATTATCTATTATTCAACGTGCATCCTTTCACTGTGCGAATTTTAAAAGGCGTGTGCGTAGTCCTCTTTTGAAATTGGACTTAAAAGGACTGTCACGTTCTTCTGGATCGTTTCTACATCGTCCAAACACGCTATCCTTGCAGTGCCACTTTCAGCTTAGGAAACAGAAACAAGTCAGCGGGCGCCAAATCCGGACAGTAGGAGATAAAAGAGCGAAAGATCAATCGCTGCAACCGATTTTCCAGCAAAAAGTTGCTGATAAAAACGAATGATAGAAACGAAGATAATCAACGACGAGTGTACTGAAGCACTGTCGAGCAGGAGAAACCATTCTCGTAATTGGTACGTGTCCCGGTTGACTCTACGAATTCTTTTCAAAAGGCGGTCAAGTACGTCTGCGTAAAGTGATCCAGTTACAGTCTGATGATCAACTAAAGTCTAGCACGAATTCGGTAAATCAGTCGCGTTGAATAAAAAGATGCGATCAACATCGTTTTCATTTTTGATTTTGTGGTCCCTATTTCCCGGATTTGGATGTAGAGGAAAAGCATGTACGAATGACGGATAATAAAATTTCATGCGCCTTAAAAACTGTGTTTTCAATAACACGGAATCTGCTGAATGCACTGTGCACCTACTACACGGGGAACCGCTTCGGCGGTGGATTCTGGACACGAGGACAATAAAAAACGTTTTGACGTGGTTTTCCATTTTGTAATTTCTACTGCGTCGTTTCAACGAAAGTTCATTTGATACAATTAGAAAACATAGGTCGATGCAGTCCTGAAATTTCTAGTATAGGTCACTAGTATACCGCTGACTATTCTTTTTCCTGCCTTGCATTGTATTCTCGAAACACGTGGAATTATTTGAAATCTGTTGGTCGTAATAAGTCCGTACGTGCAGCAACGCGGAATGCGACTAACGACTATGCCAGCAGGACCGTGCAAATTACTTCTTGCACTTCTCGTGACGACCCTGACAATCATGATCATTATGGGCCGCTCACGAACGTATTCTTTGGAAGACAGCAATTATGCGTCATTATCATTCCCACGTTTATAACGATACAATTAGGCTCTTATTGGAATTATTGTTGTTTCCGTATATATAATCGTTGCTCTAGTCATTTCCATCTTTGTCACAGCCATTTCGACCGGCGCATCTGTAAATTTATTAATTTTTCTTTGTCCGAGGAGATTAGTTTTTTTCCAAAAGTCTAATGTTTTATTTATGCGAACTATGATTTCGAAATGTAGCTTCTTTTCTCTATTTATCTTACTAAACAGACATAACTATTATAAGGAACATTTTAGACTTTAATTAATTAAGATAACGAGAATTTTGTTTAGTTACGATTAATCATTATCTATAACGAAAATTTAATTTTGTATAATATGACATATAAACGACAGATACTATTTTTCGTTAGCATTAATCGTTATCAATGACGAGAATTTTATTTTCGTTACTAATAGCCATTATCGACGATAAAAGATTTTCCTGGCAACGTTCGATTATCGTCAGTTGTTATTAACATTAGTGACAGTTCGTACATACTCATTGACAACGTAAAAGAATACTAATTATAAGACTTATGGTAGTCGAACATAACCGAAAGGTTTTTCGCCATTGATAATGATTATCGGTAATGAAAATAAAATTCGGGCCATCGATAACAATTATTGATAAGTTTGAAAAAATTAGATTTCCGTCATCGATAACGTTTACTGACAGCCACACAAAAATTGGATCAATTAAAAATGAATATCTTTTAATAATTTCATTTCTTGAGAAACTTTTTTGAGTTCTATTGATAACTGGTTTGCATTTAAATAAAAATCAATCTTTCTTCAATAAGTCTTTTTCAAAGAACGTTTAAAGCACACGGTTGAATCTTTAATAAGCGAAACAAATTTTAAACTATAAATTTGTATAATCATCCGAGGTCTAGTCACAAGCAGACAAATTTTGGTTCTTCTAATAGTGAGTATTATTAATGCGTGCGATTTTACGAAATGACTAATATTTCTTCGGCTTAAAAAAGTTCTATTCAAATAAACGATTCTTGCTAATTATGCTGTTTCGTATCAATTTACACGGTATACGTGCTAATGATAAATATAGGTACATATATTTGCTGATCGATCGTTTGTCTTGATAATGACTTCATTAACGATGGAAACCACGTTTGACGTTTCAAATTTATTATTTAATTTTATCTTGATCTGTGTTATTCAGATTTTTACTGCTTCTCGCTGTTCGAGGATTGGATATCATCTCTTCTCAGCGGTACTGTTAATAACATTGGTGGCTTCATGCTAGCGAAGGTAAATTAAGTAACCTGTTCGGATTTCCTGAGACTGGTTTGACGACTATTGAGCCAGGTCATGGCATCGATGACCTCGGAAATGCCGTACCTAACCATGAATGAAGCTGGAACCAACACTTTCATAGCTTACGTTGCCATTGACAATCACTTTCTTATTACAGCTCGCATAAGGAAACAGCCATTCATTGAGTATCAGATAAAAGTAATTTATTAACAAAGACGACAATTTATTAACAAAGCTACTCGAAGGATTATAATCAATTAATAATACAGTAAAGAGAGACGGAGAGGGAGTGAGTTAATTGGCAACAATTAAATACGCAATGTTTCATCTATGCTTAACGATGTCTTCGATATTTATAATTATCTTCACATCGAATTAATTTTCTTCCTACGAAATATCGTTCACAATATTGTAGATATTAGCAAAGCATTGCCAAGATATATAAGTCGACAATTTATTAACAAAGCTACTCAGAGGATTATACTCAATTAATAATACAGTAAAGAGAGACGGAGAGGGAGTGAGTTAATTGGCAACAATTAAATAGGCAATGTTTCATCTACGCCTGACGATGTCTTCGATATTTATAATTATCTTCACATCGAATTAATTTTCTTCCTACGAAATATCGTTCAAAATATTGTAGATATTAGCAAAGCATTGCCAAGATATATAAGTCGACAATTTATTAACAAAGCTACTCAGAGGATTATACTCAATTAATAATACAATAATGAGAGACGGAGAGGGAGTGAGTTAATTGACAACAATTAAATAGGTATTGTTTCATCTACGCTTGACGATGTCTTCGATATTTATAATTATCTTCACATCGAATTAATTTTCTTCCTACGAAATATCGCTCAAAATATTGTAGATATTAGCAAAGCATTGCCAAGATATATAAGTCGACAATTTATTAACAAAGCTACTCAGAGGATTATACTCAATTAATAATACAGTAAAGAGAGACGGAGAGGGAGTGAGTTAATTGGCAACAATTAAATACGCAATGTTTCATCTACGCCTGACGATGTCTTCGATATTTATAATTATCTTCACATCGAATTAATTTTCTTCCTACGAAATATCGTTCAAAATATTGTAGATATTAGCAAAGCATTGCCAAGATATATAAGTCGACAATTTATTAACAAAGCTACTCAGAGGATTATACTCAATTAATAATACAATAAAGAGAGACGGAGAGGGAGTGAGTTAATTGACAACAATTAAATAGGTATTGTTTCATCTACGCTTGACGATGTCTTCGATATTTATAATTATCTTCACATCGAATTAATTTTCTTCCTACGAAATATCGTTCAAAATATTGTAGATATTAGCAAAGCATTGCCAAGATATATAAGTCGACAATTTATTAACAAAGCTACTCAGAGGATTATACTCAATTAATAATACACTAAAGAGAGACGGAGAGGGAGTGAGTTAATTGGCAACAATTAAATACGCAATGTTTCATCTACGCTTGACGATGTCTTCGATATTTATAATTATCTTCACATCGAATTAATTTTCTTCCTACGAAATATCGTTCAAAATATTGTAGATATTAGCAAAACATTGCCAAGATATATAAGTCGACAATTTATTAACAAAGCTACTCAGAGGATTATACTCAATTAATAATACAGTAAAGAGAGACGGAGAGGGAGTGAGTTAATTGGCAACAATTAAATACGCAATGTTTCATCTATGCTTGACGATGTCTTCGATATTTATAATTATCTTCACATCGAATTAATTTTCTTCCTACGAAATATCGTTAAATATTGTAGATATTACCAAAGCGTTTCCAAAAATTCTTTAGACTAAAAACACGTGTTTCGAAATCTATGAAAGTTGAAATCTTCAACCAATATCTACTCTCGACTGTACATTTTTATTGAACTAATTTTGAACTTTAAAAACATTTCCTACCAAAAACGGTACATCAAAAGACACAATTAATATTTACCATTTTCCCACCAAGATACCGATACCATAGATATATCTAGCACGTTAAACAGCAATTTACCTTGCAGATACACGACGACTATTTCATTTCCAACGTTCCAATTTAGTCCCCAATGTTAATTATTGTTTAAAGATAAGAAAACGGGAAAGTCGTACACTGGATGATACCTGTGTGGAAAAAAATATACTCTCAAAGTCTTCTTCCACTATACTCGTAGTCTCCTTCGTATGTATTATTACTGCAAGTCCAAAGAGACCTGCACTCGCTGTTCAATAAGGGATGTTGCAAAGTTACGTGCAGCAGCGTGAATACGAGTAAACGCGAACGAGCGAGTATTAAAGACAAACTCGACCGGTAAGACCAGATGCGCTTAACGCGAACTCTCGTCGGCTGGCAGCCGCTTAAATCTTGAAGCAAAGATACATAGTTTATTGCGGCGCGTCCTTTTATCGGAAACCGGCCGCAATTGTGGCGTTACGAAATAGATCGAATGGCGCAACGTGCCGGAATAATAAAGTAGGCTTTCGAAATCTTCCTTCCTGGTCTGTTAATCCGTTTGCCTGGAACCAACGTAATGAACGCCAACAGCGAAGAAAGTTCAGTCTTAATCGCTCGAACCTTGTTCCGCTACAGCAAAGCTAGAAGAGTCAGACGAGTTATCCATTACAGATAATTACGGATGGTACGTTAGACTCTGTTATCCGCAGGAAAAGCTGGCTGGGATTCTGTATCCTAAGAGGATGCTATATCTTCGATTCATAGGCATGAAAACATTCGCCGTTTGATATATCTAATTGCGAGCAAACGATTCTGTTTCTTGGCCTGTTGCCAGTTACCCTACTTCCACCAATGTTACGGTGTGCGAATTGTTGAAGTGATTCTCACTTCTAGGAGAACTCTACATCATCTCTAGTGTTTAGTTTTCTTAGTCCTCGAAGCCACTGAGTATTGTTTAGCTCTGAATCAATTTGAAGGGCGTCTCAGCCTCGTAGCTTTTGCTAAGAGCAAAGCCTTGCAAAGATGATGCAGCGGAGTAAAGACGGGCCAATCTTCGTAATTATATTAATACACCATAAAGACCATGGCTTTGGAGCTGTTTCGTAAAGTAACGCTGGCAGTGTGCGGATCTGGACTAGCATACACATTGTATTTATACTTAAACTTACTTAAATATGTTTCTATTATATCAGGTTGTCCGAAAAGTGTCTTTCTTTTACAGACACGTCTTTTACAACGACGCATCTTTATACGAACATGAAACCTAATCTGTCGAACGTTGTCATCTTTATCTTGATAGAATAAAATGGATTATACCTAATTCTATAAAATAATACAAAACAGAAAATTTCATTATTTTCTTATAAAACGAAAGAAACTTTTCGGACAATCTAATAAATAAGAAAATCGTCTACCGGGTCTGTACTTTTTTAATTATATTCTCGAAAACATAAATTTGCATACAAACTCTCCTCCTACTAATTGTCACATTTCATATGAAACCAGCAGATGTGCTAATAATTATGAATGAATGTGTATGTGCTTCGAACACGTTTGCTCTTTACGTATCTTAAGTGAATCATCTAGGACGTCCTGAACATGGTACTGAAGAAAGTACCTTTTGGAAAATAGCTATAGAAGAATTCCCTTTTGTCTCATTTTCTCAGTCGTTATCGTCTATGCGCGTTAAGATAAGCTCGGGTCTCTATGCGTACTTACATTGTCTCTATCTTCCAACTTGGATTAGGATAAGAAAATCTGAAGGAAAACCGGGTCCACGACAGCCATTAATGGCGCGTATCTCACGGCACATCGTGTTCAAACAATGCGCATTTGACATGATAACGTCGATGAATTCGAAATAACTATTAAACTCTCGTTAATCTTTGACCTGTTGCAAGAATTTTTATGTAAATCGCACGTCTACGAACAATACGTAAAATAATTATTCCTTTTTCAATCATCTTCGCATCCTATGGTTTTGCTGATTATATTCGATGAATTATTTATTCTATGTAAGTAGATCGCGGATGTTCGTGGGTTTTTTTGGAAATTTAAGATTCCAAAAATCCTACCTGTGCAAGAATTTTTATGTAAATCGCACGTCTACGAACAATACGTAAAATAATTATTCCTTTTTCATTCACCTTCGCATCCTATGGTTTTGCTGATTATATTCGATGAATTATTTATTCTATGTAAGTAGATCGCGGATGTTCATGGGTTTTTTTTGGAAATTTAAGATTCCAAAAATCATACCTGTGCAAGAATTTTTATGTAAATCGCACGTCTACGAACAATACGTAAAATAATTATTCCTTTTTCATTCACCTTCGCATCCTATGATTTTGCTGATTATATNTCGATGAATTATTTATTCTATGTAAGTAGATCGCGGATGTTCGTGGGTTTTTTTGGAAATTTAAGATTCCAAAAATCCTACAAAGTACATATAATATGCAAGAATGTGTACGATATTTAAAGTAGAGCACTAACGTGTGATATTTAGCAGACGAGGCAAATTTCTATTTAAATTTCATTTCTGTAATTACGTTTATAAAAACACAAAGTTACATATACATTCGCAGTCTATATATAAGCAGTAGAACTTTTAATTTATCGCGTTAAATAGATCGATGAATATTTTCAAATGCAGTGGTGGTGTTTATACGTATTTCAGGCTTACAGGCCATTACAAAGAAGATTATTGCCATCCACTACATATATCCTACACATATATAAACATTTACACACGTCACATACATTCATACACGTACCCAACACACGAACATACACACAGCTTCATTTTTATCACCGTCAATTTAACTAGCATTAATTTTGTTATTTTTATAATCTCTTGCGCAAAGGGAAATAGGTTTCTTACTTGCTGAACACTTCGAAACAAAATACAATGTGTGGTACAAAATAATTTTACGAAATAATTTAAACGTTAAGAAATATAAGAAATTTTGGCAAACGAAATTAAATGAGTAGTTAAATTTTAAACAAATTTCTACTTTACAGAGATACTATCTCCCTTCCAATTAAATTTACATTTATATTTTAATTTATATATTATCAATCTTTCTTACCAGTCGATGTGTCTTTTTATTCTTTATAAAAATAAAAAAATAAAAAAATATTAAAGTATCCGCTCGTGAGAGCGATTATTGTAAAAGATGTTTTGATTTTCATTTCTTAAAATTGCCCAAGTGTAAGTGTAAGTTCTGTCTTTGTTCCAGGTATATTCACGGTGATGTGCTACAATGTATTATGTGACAAATACGCGACTCGACAAATGTACGGTTATTGTCCAAGTTGGGCACTCGATTGGGAGTATCGGAAAAAAGGGATTCTCGATGAAATAAGACATTACGCCGCGGACATAATTAGCCTGCAGGAGGTCGAAACGGACCAATTCTACAATTTCTTCCTGCCGGAACTTAAGCACGATGGCTACGATGGCATATTTTCTCCAAAATCTCGGGCGAAGACGATGGCAGAGAATGATCGTAAATACGTAGATGGTTGCGCCATTTTTTATAGGACAGCGAAGTAAGTATGACACTGTTTAACATTAAAACTACCACACCAGACAAATTGACTGGTTTTACAATTTTATTTTCAAATTCCTACTTCATGTTATATATTTTTTTTTCTGCAATGACGTAATGATTTTCGCGACGATAACTAAAAGAATAATATAATGAATTTTATTTTGTTTTTTATGTATTCAAACTTGAAATAATTTTGTATCAAGGCTACTTATACCAATACCAGTCAAAATGTAAAAAGGTCCTGCAATCTGTTTATCGAACCCCAATTAACCAGTTTTCTCGTTTTGTACAACTTGCCGCACGTTTTTCAAATTTTTACCGCGTATCGTTCGATATGAGGATGTCAGTTATCAGGAAAATTCCGGATCGATCGCTAAATCGCTAGATGCTAACGCTAGAAATATCACAGCAGTCAAAATGACTGGTTCTACAATTTTATAAATGTGTCAACCCTCGTTTAGGGATCCCAGATGGATTAATAATAGCAAAAATGTGCTACATAAGATGGAATTGCTTCTGTAAGAAAGTAATAAATCAATAAATATAAAAATATTTTATAAATATTTTAAGATCAGTCATTTTGGTTGGTTTTGGTAGAAACAGCTTCGTGTTAACTATCGGTGGTTCTAGTGTTAATATCCATCCATTTTTATGTAGAAAACTAACGAGTAAATCTGCAAAAAATTACACTGTTCGACGAGTTTGTACTTTTTTTTGATTTTGCAACACTCGGTAGGTGATTCTTCGTGAGCTAAACACGAATCTGCAAACTGTTTTTCCCGGAACCCACAGTTTTCGAAGAAATCAATCTTCAACAAAATTGCAAATTTTCAATTTTGCAGATGTCTCGTGCTTCTATCGTCGCGCCTATCGAGTTGCTACGTAAAACATCTTCAAAGTTGAAATTTCTAATCTCGTTCAAAATTGATTTTTCCGAAAACTATTAGTTCTAGGGGGGGGGCAAAAATTAGGAAAGAAAAATTGCCTATGGTTTGTGAAGCGTAGCTTAAAATTATAAATTCTGATTGCTACCATAAAGAGATAAGTTCTTATTGATTCGAATAATATCTGTATAATAATAATTATGTCTAATAATATAAATCGGAATTCATATTAATCTGTGTATAATTAAATCGCAAATTTTTGAAATCTATTTAAAATTTATTTCGTCATAAATATTGGAATTCCAAAGAGTATTTTATATAAACACAATGCAGGATTTTATGCAAATGTAACACAATCCACGTAACTAGGGCCACGTAAAAACTAAAACAATTATTCTCTTGCCAACATTTCTTGACACGTCAAGACCTTAAATGATTGCAAACGCTAGTTCAAGTACTTTTCAACTATTCACAGTGGTAATTTATAGGTTGTGCTTAGCTGCACATACAGTTTTGTGTAGATATACAAAACGAACGCTCCGTGATACGCGCAAATTCGAACATATTTCACCATCTTTACAGTTATCTAATTAGCAAAACATGAGACAATGATGGATCGGCATGTTCGTTGCATAATACGCAAAATACAATTAACTTCGTAGCAACTGTTAACTGTACAACTGGCGTACACACCTACCGCAACAGAAATTTCTAACCTGGCATTTCCTTCTCGTTATTTGTCAAAATGCAACAGTTCTCTTGCCTGCACAGCTACATGCTAGAAATATAATTTATTACCAGTAGCCATTAGATCTATTTCACTCGTGCATAGTGCTTCTTAAGTGTGCTAAATAATGCTAAATATGCGAACATATTACATATAATTTCCAGAGTACTTTTAATAATATCGTTGTTCCACCCTGAATCCCATTTGTCGTATTACATTTGAAAAAATTTGTCCAACATAAATTTCGAGGTCGTTGCCCATCTGAAACATAATCAAACATGCTGTGTAATTTTCAGAATACTCTCGCTAATACTATCGATTTGCGTTGAATCTCATTTGTCATGTTACATACGCAAACATTCTTCAAACATAAATTTCAAGGTCGTTGTCCATCTAAAACAGAATCAAACATGCTGTGTAATTTTCGGAATACTCTCGATAATACTATCGATTTGCGTTGAATTTCATTTGTCATGTTACATACGCAAACATTCTTCAAACATAAATTTCAAGGTCATTGTCCATCTAAAACATAATCAAACATGCTGTGTAATCTTCAGAATACTCTCAATAATATCGTCGTTTTGCGCTGAATCTCATCTGTCGTATAACAAATAAAAAAAATTGTCGAATATCGCTTCATGGCACATGTAGAATGATTGCTAAAATTTTGCCGCACGCCAAAAGATACACCGTGGGATACACCGAACTCCGTGATGCAAAGAAAGATTGTGTGACTCGAAATAAAGGGAAGATGAAGACTAACTTAAGAATAAATTGCCTGGGAAGCTTCAACTCCAAGAAAATCGAACTTGCGAACTCGTCGACTATTTGTATTTGCGTATACTTCACTAATTCTTAATTAAACTGAAATGGACAATAGACAAATAGTTATTTTACATGCAAAACTAAGTCGAAAGTACAGAATAAAAAAATACCTGTCGCTTGAAGTCTCATTTTCGAAATAGAGTTTAAACGGGCTTAGTTAAAAATTAGTCCGATAGTCGACAGATTGTTAAGCTGAATTTCCCGGAAGAAATAGAAGAAACCCCATATTACATTTACACTAAGACAATGGAAACCACCAAATATCCAATTGAACAGCACGCACATAAAACAAACAAGGCAAGTTAAGTACCTAGCACTCCACTTAAACACACAACTTACGTGGAAACAACATACTAAATCAATGATAGACAAAATGAGGATAAAAAGAAGACAGATGTACTGACTAATTAGTCGAAACTCTAAACTCAGCATAGAAAATAAGCTAAAAATCCACAAAACGACAATAAAACCAATTTGGACGTACCACTATGGGGAACAGCAGCAATGAGCCACATAAATAAACTAGAGTCGCTACAATCCAAGATACTGAGAACAATAGTCAACGCCCCATGGTATGTCAGAGACGAGGATATACGCAAAGAATTAAAAATACCAATTGTGAAAGAAGAAATCGGCTGGTAGGTAGAAAAATACAAGGAAAGAACAGCAACACATTCAAACCAGCTGGCTGCTGAAGCCAGCAAAACTCTGATAGAAAGAAGACCAAAAAGAAAACACCCCACTGACATGACTAAAGAAATAAAATAGTCAAACTGGAAGATGGTATCCCGCTGGGAGTAGCCATCCACGTGTTATTTAGCAATTAACTTAGAAAATTTTACCGAATATCCAGCTGGACAAATTGTAAAGCACAAATTAAATAAAAAAAAAAAAAAATTTCCCGGAAACGAAAGCTGCGAGCGAAAACATGTTGTTCCTGTTCCTCGACTTATTTGGAGCCATAGAATCTCGCTTCTAGCGCGAATTTATTCCCACAGCGTACATTATATTGGAAAACAGGCTGCTCATACGAGCTATCCTTGTTTTTATTCGACAGACTAAAGCCTAAAAGGAAAAATAGTCAGTGGCCGTGACTGATATAATCAGGTATCGCATGTTTGAAAAATTTCCGCGGCATACCGGTTGAGAATCACGACGTTAAATGAGATCGATTAACGAGCTGCTTTACCGATGCATGGTACTTGGACAGATAAAAAAAGCAAAGATTCGATGAGTCCCAGGCGACATGAAATCTGGAACGACTATAGCGCAGCCAGCCTCGTTAATTATATCTTCACTGGGAATTCATAGAAGGGAATTCATACAGCTTAGTAGTATTAGTGTATCGTGGGTCAGTATTAATCCTGTGAAACTCATTCTTAGTTTTGTAACCGAAGACTGAAAGCTACGGGCAGAGTGGTGGAAATATTAGATATCTGCGCTCGCATCTCAGGGGATAACAAGATACGAGACAGAAATGGTCTGCTGCACAAATGGGCTCTGTTAACGGCTAACGTGCAACGAAAGGTACTACATTCAGCATGGACTGTAAGAGAGCGCGCAGTTTCTTTAAAGGCCGGTGCAACCGTTGCATCTGTCAGCCACTTTATACACTTAATTCGCCGCTCGGCCGCAAAATCCCAGCCGTATAATAAATGCGATGCCAATGTAAGACTAACAATCTAATCTCTGCAAGGACGAAAGACCACCGTTATTTAACGAGTTCCTACTTTCTTCCTGATGCCACAAACTATTCTGCGCTATTTCCACCAACTTTTAATACGTCTTCCGTGTTACATTACGGCAATCGATACGTGTACCTTCGTCGATTCATATACAATTTGTCGTTAATTTAAATGTCAAAACTTCGTAAAACTGCGTATAGACCAAGTAAGAAGGTCCTTTGGAGATTCGTTCGTTTTTCATCCATTTGGAAGAAAATCATGGAAAAGGAAGAAACAATGGCCTCGTCGATTTACAATAATCTAGAACAATAGACCATGTACAATTGTACAAAAAGTTCGTTAGATCAATGCTTTTTTTATTGTTCGAACAAATATAGAAAACAAGGAAATCGATTAAAAGCAAATTCTCGAACCTACCTTGCTTATTGGCAGAATATCTTCACGAATATCAGGACCAATTTAAATTTCATTAAAATATGTAGATATTTATTAGCTTTCTATGAAACTGATAGACTACAAATTTAAGTTGCGCGTATTAAAAGACATATTTTGCTATATAAAATATACAGGGTGTCTAATAACTGGTGCAAGCGACCAGCAGGTGATTCTACTTGAAAAAATAACTTGAAAAGAAAGAAAAAAATTTGTTCCCTTAAGACTTCATTTTTGAGGAAATCAAGTTGGGAATCTTGAGGCAAACATGCGCTCGAACGAGTCTGAATTCAGTGGATTTCACCGTAGACTGTCTTTATTCGCATTAGTAAACATTCCTAATAATAGTTAATAATTTTAGACGACCCGAGTAACGAAAACATAGAATAGAAGGAAGTACTTGCTCTATAGGAATTTCATTAACTCAAAAATTGTTGAAAATGATGTGCATGACTTAAATTAATAAAATAATAATAGTAAAAAAGAAACTCGAAGATGGTATCCCGCTGAGGGTAGCCATTCACGTATTATTTAGCAATCAAATTAGAAAAATTTACCAAATGTCCAACTGGACAAATTGTAAAGTACAAATTAAATAATATAAAAAAGACACCTTCTTTGTTGGAGAAAACAACCCACTGACCTCACTAAAGAAATAAAATAGTCAAACTTGAAGATGGCATCCGCTGAGGGTAGCCATCCACATGTTATTTGGCAATTAAGTTAGAAAAATTTACCAAATGTCCAACTGGACAAATTGTAAAGTACAAATTAAATAATATAAAAAAAACACTTTTGTTGGAGAAAACAACCCANGCATCCGCTGAGGGTAGCCATCCACATGTTATTTGGCAATTAAGTTAGAAAAATTTACCAAATGTCCAACTGGACAAATTGTAAAGTACAAATTAAATAATATAAAAAAAAACACTTTTGTTGGAGAAAACAACTCACTGACCTCACTAAAGAAATAAAATAGTCAAACTTGAAAATGGCATCCGCTGAGGGTAGCCATCCACATGTTATTTGGCAATTAAGTTAGAAAAATTTACCAAATGTCCAACTGGACAAATTGTAAAGTACAAATTAAATAATATAAAAAAAACACCTTTGTTGGAGAAAACAACCCACTGACCTCACTAAAGAAATAAAATAGTCAAACTTGAAGATGGCATCCGCTGAGGGTAGCCATCCACATGTTATTTGGCAATTAAGTTAGAAAAATTTACCAAATGTCCAACTGGACAAATTGTAAAGTACAAATTAAGTAATATAAAAAAAAAGGATTTAAATTTCCTTTCATTCGCTACATTCTACTTATTTTAAATTCGTCAGACTCCGTCTAGCTGTGCCATTTAAAATTGACTAAATGAACAATTGCGAATCTGTTTTCGTTCATTAAGTATCAGCTTTTGCAAGAACGCTGATGTGCTGTACGTGACGCCTACTCGATATCTATGGGTAACGTTGTTTCCATGTTGTTTAGAGGTTCTTGTAAGATCGTAAGAGGGATGATGGCTTGTAATGGAGTTTCAGTGAAGAATATACTGGCCAACTATACGTGCTGCACATAACAGCGAGAGAAATCTGTATTCTACATGGTGTACGTGATACGCCTTCTTATAAGTTTCCCAACGAAAATCCTCTGGCTATCGTATCCAAGTTGCAAAGTTTCTTTTTCAATCAACGAAATTGAATTTCGCTAATCACTCGTGGAATTTTTATGCAAACAGATTAACGAGAAAAATGATTTCTTCGATCACGCCGTTGTATCACATAACAGAAGCATACTAATTTTTTAACGATCGAATTCGCTAATTTTGTAGGCACGTTCGTACAACTTCAAATATGATAAAGCGACATGACTTAACTACATTTGATTAAAATAATAATACATTCACGTTATTATATAATTATACGATAAAGTTAGCGTTAATTCGTGATAATCGATGAATTTGTTTTTCCATCCATTGTATTACACTCTTCGATATTTCAGTAATATTCAAAAATGAGTATAGGTACATGTCAAAGGGACGAAATCTATTGAAAAATTGTAAAAAGATCATAAAGCATAAATTAATAGTAAGAAACATGAACGAGTCTGTAGGTGTGTCAATATTATACGAACCTCGTTTTTAGGAAGCGTATAACTCATTGCTGACTTTCATTGTATATTAAGTTAGAGAATGATATATCTCGATTTCTGTTATAATTCAAAAAAGATTATTCTTACGAAATTAACAGTGAAACACAATTTCGTGTCGTTCTAATCCACTCGTTCCTTGTTTTCCGACAGATTTACATTAATAAAAGAGCATTTAGTCGAATTTAACCAATTGGCAATGGCAAATGCAGAAGGTTCTGACCACATGCTGAATCGAGTAATGCCAAAGGATAATATTGGATTGGCTGCCCTGCTTAGGACCAAGGAGGCTGCTTGGGACAACGGTGAGTGATCTTACGAGCTTAAATATACTGCTGATAATGAATACATGGATCAAATATTATTATGATTACTGCATACATTATCTTCCATAAGTATAATATTTGGACACTTCTAAATTATTGCAAATATATAAAATTTATCATGAAACTGTAATTTAATTTCAGTACATATTGCTGAAAAGCTAATATTACAGTAGCTAATATTAATATAAATAGAACAAAATAGCTAATTTTAATTAGTCAGAATAAAATAGGTGAGTGAAGTTCGTGTCAACTATGTATGCGTTATATGTACATGCAATACATTACTCCTTGCAACAAACAGAATGTTCCAATGCTTGTAACCCAAATATAATATTTTTACTCTTCATGTTTATCTTATTTCAATTTCGTAGAATTACTCTTTAAATTTCTATCAATCTTCGTTCGAACACCCTGTATACGTATATTTCGACACATGCGGTTTGTCACTTTCACCACACTCGCACCTCGATCATAAAATCATATCAATTTAGTATCAGCGATTTTTCTTTGTCAAGGAAGTTTCACTAATGAACGTTTTCAAAATTTCAAAGTAATTTTGAATATTCCTGCTGCAGTCAGAAGAACTGTTTTCACTAAAACATTGTCTTTCAAATATTCCCACTATTTAAAACCTTCACGTGCTCTCGTGAATATTCCTACGTATTAAACGTGTATCGCTTAGGTGCAAAGAAACTATATTATTTCTATTATTCCCCCCGTAGTGGGACAAATTTTGCTTTAGAAGCAAAACTATTATCAGATTTACAGGTCTAAGCTCTAAACTAAATATTACTATGAACGAGAAATATAATCATGTATATTTTCCACGTAATTAAACATATTAGCTTCGTACGAACGAACTCGTAAACCTGTGACTGCCTTCGATATAATTACAAGATCGTAACAAGCAGACCATTACAAAGTCCAGCGAATCGAACATGCATATTAAAAAGCGAATGGCATTTCATCATGATACAGAGGTGTTCGAATCGCAAAAGCAGTCAACAAAACATACTGGTAGACAGTATTCGATATCGGAGCAATTTCTTAATTAATTGCGAGTCATAGTCATGCTAGCATAAATCGAGGAGCGCGCTTCGTATCACCTGAAGAAGATGAAGTGGCACAAGTTCGTGGACTACATATACGCGAGCAGCCTTATAATTCATGACGTAGGGATGCCAGAATGTCAATCCTATCTCGGGTAGCCATCTAGCAAACGTCCCCTTATATGTCACACGATCCACTTTTTTTACGAGCGTATTAACTCACGAGTAGAGGCTATCTCAAAATATAACTACTTGCGCGTGTTACGTGTCCAGCTAGTAGCTACGGACGCCACACCTACGCTCCCTTGTCCATTGGTATAGAGTGGTGTAAAAATATGGGAAACGGGCATCTCTAATCTGCAACTCTAATTTTGTTGAATTTCGAATATATCGTAGAGTTCTGAGTAACGTGCAGCTCATCCGAGACGAGCTTGGGACGATCGCGGTTCAAAAGTTACGAGAAAAAGAAAATTGTACAGGTCGTATTGCATTTACTGCAATGCAAGTGGCTAAAAATGAAATTGCATATGCATTTGAATGGGATTGCGATCCTAATATGTTGTGTTAAGGTATGGCTAGGTTCGGCTAAGTTAGGTTGATGCCGAGAGGCAGATTCCTTGAATTCGGGCTGAGGAACCCCATCTCGCTGGTGGTTTTGATCTTTAAATAAAAAAAACTAGAATGGGTTAGACCTAACCCACTTATATCGGAGTGAACGTAATGTAACAAGTACAATTTTCTTTTTCTCATAACTTTTGAACCATGATCGTCCCAAGCCTCGGACAAAGAGCATGTTACTTAGGATTGTCTCCTTTAAAAGATATCCGAAAGTCAATAAAATTAGATCTGAATCCCCCTTTTTCATCCAATTCATGGAAATTTTGTTGAGCTATGTATGAAAAGTTACAGTCAGAGGAGAAAATAGATGTGCAGGTAGTGGAAATAGATATCAATGAAACTATGTTAAATATACGAATTAATTTCAATTGTTTAGTAAATGATCTATGTAGTAATGTGTATAAGTATAAATATTTATGTAACTACTGTATAAATACTTCTAGATTCTAGACGCTACATATAATTGAAGAGAATACCGAATTAGTAATTTGGTAAAATAAAAGTATATTTCAAACTTATGTAGTTACTTTTAACAAATTTCCAGAAAGCTTTCGAAATTTTTGTACGTTCTTTCTAACTCGAATAAGTAACAAGTGACAAAAATTGTCAAGTCGACAATTTTGATTTTCAAATAGCTTTCAAATAGCTTAATATCGATTGATGAATCGATATACGTTATAGATATCGATAATTTTTTAATTTTTATCGACTGTGTTTTTATCCTCTTATCGACTGTGACACTATTATTTCAAACTGCGCCATCATGTAGCTCACGCAGAAACTAGTAGACTGTTACTTCGTAACCTATTAATTTATGTAAATGTGTCAATTGCAGTTACGAATTTAGTGCAAGTTCGGATTAAAAAGAAATAAATTTATACACTATAAAAAATATTAGATACAAATGTCTGGTTATACTGGACAAGAAAATTATTGGGGACAATCTCCTCAAAGCCATTATAACTTTGATTCCTCTGGCTTTGATCAACCTAACCAACAATTTGAATTTCAAACATATAATGATCAACAAACTGGTGATTATTCATACACGCAAAAAGGTTATCCTGTTCTCGAGCCTGTTCAAAGTACGTTTGCTGGTGGTACGTACCGTAAAAATAGTTTTAAAACAGATTTCAATTAAGATGATCTTAGAGAAATCAATATTTTATGTCGCTTTAAATAACTGTTTATTACGTTTGATATAAATATTTTAGGATCAGCTGGATTTGTAGATGAAGAAGAAGAACCACCTCTCTTAGAAGAATTGGGCATCGATCCTGATAGAATATTACAAAAAACATTAGCTGTATTAAATCCATTTCATAGAAAAGCACAAATAGACGATGCGAATTATTTACTTCAGGATTCAGATTTAGCTGGACCAGTAGCATTTTGTTTAATGCTCGCCGCGTTTCTCTTATTGGCTGGTTCAAAAGCACATTTCGGTTATGTTTATGGTTTAGCTGTGACATCGTGCATTTTGATGTATATCCTGCAATCGTTAATGAGCGGTTCTAGTAATATTACATTGTCTTCCGTGGCATCTGTATTAGGTTATTGCTTATTACCTGTAGTAGTCCTTGCTGGTTTAAGTGTTTTTACAACTTTGAGGGGCCCGATCGGCTTATTTCTTGCCATGTTTGTGGTTGCTTGGTCAACTTTATCTGCATCTAGGCTCCTTACAACTATGTCAGGAGAAGAAAATCAACGGCTTCTTATTGCATATCCTTGTGCTCTCCTTTATGGTGTTTTTACATTGATGATAATATTTTAGCAAAATTTATATACTTTTGCTACCTTCTTATATAAAGCTACTTATTATGATTAAATATTTAATGCAATATATAACATAATGATATATTTGTGTGCTAAGTCACATAAATATACAATCACATTTATACAATATTATCAATTACAAATAAAGATCAATACATTGCTGAACATGTATTGTTACTTAAAACATCGCTTCTTCAAAATGTATCAATGTGACATTTTATATATTGTAATAATGTAATTTACACGTATGTACAATACATTTTCTGAATATATTATCATAAGTTATTCGATTATTTTATAAGTCTTAAATAAATTGTACAATAACCAACTATTATTCTCATCTTTCATATCAATGTGATATTAGATCGTGTTATAGATTATTCTACTATTTCTACCACTATAGTGTAATTTATAAAATCACACAAGTAAATAAATTTGAATCGGACGGATCAAATATCATATATTTGCAAAGAATGAGATGTGCATAAAAATAAAACTTATGTATATAACTTATACATAGTTATTATGGTTTAATATTTTATTGTAATTCATCAAATTTCTACAACACACATGTGTATATAATTTTAATGTCTTCCTTCTGCATTAATTATTAATAATTGTTCGATTTAGATGATATTTTCATATACAAGAGGAAAGAAGAATCGCGTTAATAGAATTAATTAGCATTTACTCTAAATTTGTAGTTAGAATATAGTGATATAAACTCAGTTACATTTCAAGATAGATAGTTACTTCTTGCAAAATACTAATGTAATGAAATAAATATCGTATTTAATGAAAAACGATTACGAAAAGACTATCTCAACAATAAATTCAAGTTTATTATTTATTTAAAAAGTCATTATCATTCTTTTGTATTATAAATATTTCTATTGTTATTTTCCTCTTACTATTCGCCTCTTGCATAATTATAAATTTCATTAGATGGGATGAGATTCATTAGATTGATTAATAACCCCAACTTTACGTTAATATTTTTTCGATCATTAGTAATATTCCCTTTTTGGTATCCCTTATTGAAATAAATTATTATCCAAGATTAATTTATTCGACAATCATCATAAAATTCGAACCTGTCCTAATAAGTATACAACATTATAAATTTAATATAATATTATTTAGTTCAATTAATTGATTTATTTGCTTTACATTGTTCCAGAATAATTAATGTCCACAATTGTTCTCTAATCATATTAGAAATACGTATTAAAATCTATGGAATTAATTATTATTATATTTTACAAATATTTGCTATTTACTATTTAATATATAATTTTAATATCCATAATTCATCAGCTGTTACTTAATCGAACCATTTGAATAAAATTTACGAATATTCGGCGAGACATTAAATTATGTTCATTAAAAGTAAAGCAATACTATTTGGTATTTTTTCAGGCCTTCCATCTGATCCAGCACAAATTCAACAACCGATTTTAGTTTGCACGGCCCACATTCATTGGGATCCAGAATTTTGCGATGTTAAATTAATACAGACAATGATGCTCAGTAATGAATTACGTTCCATTTTGGACCAAGCTGGCCAGTCTTTCAGACCTGGTCACAAGCCTGATTCTTCCAATGTTCAGCTGTTACTTTGCGGTGACTTCAATTCTCTACCTGACTCTGGTAAACTATACTATCATTTATATCTTATACGTTAGCTTTACATACAATTTTACACGATACTCTATTTTCTAAAATGCTCTGAATTGTCCGAAAAGGTCGATTTCTTGCACTTTTTGGAGAGGCAATATTTGAATACGTCGAAAAAGATAAAAGTCGATCAAACGATTTATACTTTGAAAGATTTCTTTCCCACGTATCTTTTGAGGCAACGTTCATTACGATTGGTTGGTTTCTCAGGATAATATTTTAGATATAGTAGAAAGTAGAATGCATTGTCGAGATTTAAAAGATTTCTTTTTCAACCAGAAAAAAGTATCACTGAAACACCAAATGAGGTGTATGATGTTCACAGAAAAGGTTTTATATCTGATAGAACTATTCACAAATAATTCGCTAAGAGAAGAAAACTTCAATTAAGAACGTCTTGAAACTCTTAAATGGCTACCGTGAGTTTAGTAAAGTTTCGTAAAGTTTGCTAAAGTAAGATTAAATTATAAGATTAAAGTTTTAATAGACTATATGTATAATGCATATATTTCTTGAACTTTCGTCTTCGTTGACGACTCTACTGAGCCCTTGGCTCAAGACGCGGTACCGAGAGAAGCCTAAATTATGGCATACTCGAGTGCCTGTTACTTTGATATAATAATTTTTATAAGAAAAAAGCGAGCGATCGTTCCGTATACTTGAGTTTCGCTTTCCCTGACACTATTTTCCATCGATGAGCAAACAAAAATGTTGTTTAAACGAAATCAAAGCATTAATTGCAAATAATTCATTGTATATTACACCGAAATCAGTAAAAAGAAAAAGGCGATAATATCGTATTGTATAAACAACCAAGTATATTAAAGTGTATGGCTTCCTTATTTGCTTAAAAATCAGAACAGGCTAACGCAATATGTAAAGTATCTTAAATTGTAGAGTATCATTTAAAATTATAAAATTTTAACACTAATTATTAACTTTTGGAAGCGTGACTACATTTTGTATTTATAAACATTCTTCTGCATAAATTCGATTATTATATTTATAAACTGAACTGTAATATTTAGTTGTATTTATATCATTTATTTGATAATATTAATACAAAATATTTTAATATAAAGGCTGTTTGAAATAAACATTTTTTTATACAATATTTAATAAAATAGGAGTAGCAATCTTATTTTGTTCTTTAAAAACAACTTTAAGTCCAATCTTAATCTAAAGAAAATGCATGTTCTATTTTATTAATTTTTAATATCACTTGCCATGTTAATGGATATTTCATCCAATGATTCATGTCGTATAGCAAAATATAGAAATATACATATAATAAGATTTTATTTCTGAAATAATTACTTTTAAGTATCTTGAAAATTCACTTTGAATATATTTTATTTTTATCGTTTTTTATGAAGAATAAGACATTTATAAATAATACGTTGATTTCGTCCCTTTTTCCTTTATTATTTTTCGAAACACTTAGGTTGACTAATCTAATTTTGTTTCAAATATTAAATAATATTTTTATTACATAATGTGATAATATTTATATCTGATATTTTTATCTTTTACATTTATTTAAATATTTTTTTTTTAGGTGTAATTGAATTTCTTACTTCGGGACGAGTAGCGGCTGATCACCGTGACTTTAAAGACTTAGCTTATAAATCATGCTTACAGAAGATCTCTGGTTGCGATAAACCTAATGAATTCACTCATTCTTTTAAACTTGCATCTGCATATAGTGAAGATATCATGCCCTATACTAATTATACGTAAGTTTTACTTATACGTTATGTTAATACCTTGTTTTTATTTCATATAAAATGGAAGATAAGATCCTAGCTCTCCCCTTTCTTACAGATTCGAATTCAAAGGTATAATAGATTACATTTTCTACTCAAAACAAAGTATGGTACCATTAGGACTTTTAGGTCCTCTAAGTGCAGATTGGTTTAAAGAACATAAAGTAGTTGGTTGTCCACATCCACACGTTCCATCTGGTAAGACAATAAAGAAACGAAATTTCTATGATGCTTCCTAAAGCTTAATGAAATCTTTCTACAAAATATAATCGAAATTTATATATTAAATATAAATTAACTGTTTTTTCAGATCATTTTCCTTTATTAGTAGAGCTTGAAATGACACCAACGGTAGGAACAAGCAATGGATTGATCTCACGCAGGTAGCAACCGCTGCGATCTAGGCCCAAGTAAATATAAGGGAATAATAAAAGATAATAAGAAAGGAATCCCCATCACATTTTCTCTTACTTCTGGCTCTAGCAATATCACTCGCAGTCGACAGTTACTTCAATAGTGAATGTTACAAATACTCCATATTACCGCACATTCAACACAAGTTATTAGATACTGATGAATAATTCTAATGACCAGGTGAAGGGAGGTGTGTTGTAATGCGTTTAGCCCATGTATAGTGTAATTGCATTTTTAAGAACTAACTTTCCCATATTAAGAGTATTTTAACCTTTACTACCATCGTAATATGTAGATACCTATTTTCCTACAAAAAGATATTCCGATCAAGCCTCTGTGATATTCACATTAACAATTGGAACAACTCACATATTTATTAACAAATTAGTATCTACTAGAAAATCCCTAATCTCTTCCTAAATGTCATTACAACATTCTCCAAGCCAACTTTTTGATAAGAATGCTGCCATCCAATGAGAAATTGTATTTTTAAAGAAAACAAAAACAAAAAATATGAAAACATACACACTATACTGGGCTGTGCGAAGTGATTGGAGTTAACTTAACGATTTCAATGCAAGTACAAATCTGTTCTTATTGGCCACGTATATTGAGAATGATAATGTTATATAAGTAAATAGATAATATTGTAGCGAGTGTATTTGTAAGTATAATAATGTAATGATGTTCATCATTCACAGTATCCTGAAAATCAGTTGACATTCATTCATTAGACGTTCAGTTCCAGTTATGATAAATAACGAATACTAATTTACTACTTGTTAATTCAGTTGCATATAATCTAAATTGTATAGCAAAACTTATTTTTTCTAATCTTACTTTGTATTATATATTTCTTCTTTAAATTTTCAGGGTTTGTAGGTATTGTTATATTAAATACAATGATTTTTTGAGTCAGTAATAGCGATCTTATTAAGCGTTTATAATTTTTATCTTACATAATTCAATGCAAAAATGAAGATTGGAACAAATTTCTATCCATTTATTTCTCATACAACATCTGTTTCTATAAGGAAAATGTATACAATTTCATTTATCATCAACGTAATATTTTATTGTATCATAATATATTTTGTTATTCTCCACTAAAAATGTTATAATATCTTTGTAAATGTTTTATAAATATTTTAGTAGGCCTCAAATAATAATAGAAGAATACAATTGAAACATTTTCATATTTTAATGTTACGTAGTATCATCATAACAGATATAGAAATTGATTATTTTTAATTAATTATTGATTATTGATATAAATATATATATATATATAATAGGTTCCAAAACGTTGATATTTTTCTGATAATGCTTTTAGTTTTTTCATTATAAACAAGCTACTTTTATTTTTTATGTAATTGAATACAAAACATGTATACGAAGAGAAGTAATTCAAAGTAAGGTCTTCAACTTCAGCAATTGTAAAGGTTGCTTAGATGTACCTAAATACCTGTTAGCATTTATAATGACTAGTGTTCCTACACATTTTATAAACAAAACGGCACTACCGACATACTGTATAGTTTTCATAATGATAACTATCTAATGGGCTTGTCTTCTATTCACATTTGACAAAAGCAACAACTGAATTATACAAGTAGTAAACGATTAGTTTAACAAAGACATGTGTGTAGTAAATGTTGTATAAAGTAGGTAATTACAATATAGTTTTAATTAATGAAGATAGAAGTGGCAATCCCTATTTGTATATGCATTCACAAATAAATACATGATAATTGAACATACATACAAAATATGCTAGGGTAATTATTCATAATTTCGAGCCAATTTCTCTTTATCTTATTTAAAAAATTTTGCATCCAATTTTAAAACTTATCATGATATGAATGAAGTAAATGATATCTGATGTTAATACTTTTTCAAATTCAATTGACGCAATTTTCTTGGTAATATCAATATTAAATGCTTTTGACTTCCGCATATCTTTCTTTCTAATGTATTATTAATATTGTAAATTTTATTATTTGCTACATAGTATAAAATTTCTTATAACAAAATAAAGTTTGTCAGAATAATCATTATTCTTCAAGTAATATCAAATATTAAATCATAATTAAATACTTTTAATTTAAAAAATATCTGTATCTTTTATGTGAAACGGAATCGATATTAAAATAGACCTTATAATATCTGTTATTTTCAAAAAATAAATTTTTCTTACAAGCATAATATTCAAAACATTTTATTTCAAATAATTATTTTGCCATTCTGACATTCAACAGATTCAGATACGTAGGTATCTTTTTAAATTTATGTTCATAATTTGCAAGACATATTTCAGTAACAAAATATATATTTCTTATAGCAATTATATTTTGTTGGAGAAATATTAAAACAAGGCAGAGGAACTAATAATTTATTTAAAGCATTAATGAAACAAATACATAATGTCCTTTGTTTTAATAATGATGAAAGCATTAGATAACAACATGTGTTTTCATGCATTTTGGCTGACACAAAGCCTATGCCATAGTATTCAAAATAGCTTTGTTAAATAGAACTTCGGAAGGATTAATGATCAATATCACATTCTTGCTTAGAGTTTATGTATGTACTTTGAAGTACTATGGTTCTCAGAATGTATAAAAATATGAATTTAGGTAATAAAGAAAAAAAGAAGAATGTCAAAAAGTTAAACACAAATTATTAATCGGCTGACACATAACAACTACAAAAATTGTATTAATCAAAAATTTATCTAATTCAAGTTAATATTTAACTTTGTTAACTTTGTTATACTATGTAATAAATCGAGAACCAGAGTTCTTCAATATAGTAACACTACTTTCGCTAATGTGCTTTCATATAAACTATAATACAAAGAAGATTGTAAAAAGCATCGACAATTTCATATAATTTCTTGTTTTAAGAATATATACATAGTATCTCTTGTTATAAAATAAAGATAGCAGCACTCTTACAAAAATCTTAAATATGTCTTAAACAGTTCGATGAATTCTTATAAAAATTTAGTGGTCCATTTTCATTTGTATAATTGATATTCATATATGAAATTTATAAATGTTACCCTAATGCTATTACACAAAATTTATATAATGACATATTTTATACATCGGAAGAACATCAACATTTTGTAAACAATTTGAAAACATTGGAAAAATACCATATCCGTGCTTGACAAATTCTAATCACTGATATGGCATACATATTTGTGTGTATATAAAAGAAATCAACTGTTTACAATTTAATTAGATGTAACAGTATTAACAATTGATATATGTGATAAAAAAACTATGTAAGACGTTTATAATGAAGGCAGTTAACAAACATTCTAGAATTTACGTTATTTTGTTTAACAACATTCTTGTTTAGCAATATTTCATTTTAATACATATGAAACAATACTTCTTCTACTATATTAAAACGAAAAGTCTAGTCAATTAGCGCTGTATTAAAATTAGATTATTACACATTTTTTAATGAGTTCTTCTTTAT